>JAKSZT010053786.1:647724-678515 GCA_026826555.1 Tolypeutes matacus
TCTATCTATCTATCTATCTATCTATCTATCTATCTATCTATCTATCTACCTACCTACCTACCTACCTACCTACCTACCTACCTACCTACCTGTCTCTTTCTCTCTCGGTTTTTGTCCTAGCTAAGGGTTTGTCAATTTTGTTGACCTTCTCAAAGAACCAACTTTTGGTTGTGTTCATTCTCTCTATTGTTTTTTGTTTTCAACTTCATTTATTTCTTCTCTGATCTTTGTTATTTTGTTTCTTCTGCTTGCATTGGGAATAGTTTGCTGTTCTTTTTCTAGTTTCTCCAGTTGTGTAGTTAGGTCATTGATTTTAGCTCTTTTTTTAAAAGATTTATTTATTTACTTTTTTTTTTTTTTTTTAATTTATCCTCTCCCCCACCTGATGGTTCTCTTGTCTTTCTGCTCATTGTTTGCTCACCTCCTCCAGGAAGCACTGGGAACCAAACCCAGGACCTCCCACATGAGAGGTGAGTGCCAAACGGCTTGAACCACATTCACTCCCCGCGGGCTCCAGCATCTGCTGGCTTGTGGCATCTGTTCCATTATGATCAGAAAAAGTGGTTTGTATAATTTTCATCTTTTTTAATTTGTTGAGATCTGTTTTATGACCCAACATATGGTCTGTCATGAAAAAAGATCCATAAGCACTTGAGAAGAATATATATCCTGCTGTTTTGGGGTACAATGTTCTATATGTCTGTTAGGTTTAGTTAATTTATCATAGTCAAACTCTCTGTTTCTTTATTGATCCTCTGCCCAGATGTTCTGTCCTATGATGAGTGGTGTGTTGAAGTCTCCAGCTATTATTCTAGAGACATATATTTTTCCCTTCAGTTTTGGCAATGTTTGCCTCAAGTAATTGGGGCATCCTGGTTAGCTGCATATACATTTATGATTATTACTATATAATGTCCTTTCTTGTCTCTAATAACAGATTTGCTTTTAAAGTCTATTTCATCCAATATAAGTATAGCTACTTCAGTTTTTTGTTTTTGTTTTTGTTTTGGTTACTGCACGTGTGGAATATCTTTTTCCAGCCTTTCACTTTCAATCTATTTGTATCCCTGGGTCTAAGGTGAGTCTCTTGTAGACAGCATATAGATGGCTCATATTTTCTTATCAGTTCTGCCAGTCTGTATCTTTTGATTGCAGAGTTTAATCCATTAACACTCAATGTTATTGCTGTAAAGGCAGTTCTGCACCCATTTTGACCTTTGGGTTTTATCTGTCATATCTTATTTCACCACTCATTTTACATTTTTAGTTACTTTTACTGATATAATCTTTATTTCTAGACTCTCTTCCAAGCCCCTCTCTCCTGTCTTTTCTTTTTATGCTATAGCACTCCCTTTAGTATTTCCTGCAAAGCTGGTCTCTTGGTTACAAACTCTCTCAGTTTCTCTTTATCTGTGAACATTCTAAACTCGCCCTCATTTTTCAAAGACAGTCTTGCTGGCTATAAGATTCTTGGCGGGCTGTTTTTCAATATCTTAAATTTATCATACCACTGTCTTCTTGCCTCTATGGTTTCTGATGAGAAATTAGCACTTTATATGCTAATGTGATGAATTGCTTTTCTCTTGCTGTTTTCAGAATTCTCTTTTTATCTTTGGCATTTGACATTCCAATTAGGATGTGTCTCAGAGTAAGTCAGTTTAGATCTATTTGCATTGGAGTACACTGTGCTTCTTAGATCTTTTTTCAGCTCTTTTCATCTGTTTATCGCCCTTTTTCCCTTGCTGGGGGCAGAGTGGGAGCTGAGGATGAGGTTGGTACTGTAAGCTGCCCCTGTTGCCCCAGAAACTGGTGAGGCTTCTCCCACCTTTCTCCCCTGCCAGGGCTGGGGGCGGAGCTGTAGCTGTGTGCAGTAATCCAAACCGTGCACACCAAAATCGTCTATAGGTGCCCAGAGAGACAGATGAAGCTCCATGCCCCTTCTACCCCTGCTTTGGGGTGGGAATGGAGTCGCAGGTACAAGCAGTAAACTAAGTTGTCCAGGCCAAAACTGATCACAGTTGCCCAGAAAGACTGACGAAGCACTGGTCCCCCTCCTCCCCTGCCAGGGCTGGAGATAGAGCCACAGGTATGTGCAACAGTCTTGTCTGTTTGGGCCAAAAGTGACTGCAGTTGCCTGGAAAGGCTGGGGAAACACTGCCTCTGCCTCCTATCCTATTGGGGGTGGGGATATAGCCACCAGTGTTCCCAGCATTCTAGTCCATGCAGGCCCAAAGATGACTGCAGTTGCCCAGAGAAGCTGAGGAAGCACTGTCCCTCCTCCTGGCCTGTCAGGGGTGGGGATGGAGCCACAGGCTGGAGCCCAGGATAGGGCAGCAATCTGACCTGGGTGGAAAGAAGCTGGTCCTTTCCATCAGTGTGATTTTCAATCAGTCCCGCTTCCCTTCATGTCAGAGGTGTAGTTAAAATGGAGGCCACTGGCCTCTTTCCAACTTGGATAATTTAAAACTTTAGCTGTATTTCAGACTGGACTTTAGCCAGCTATTAATCAGTAGCTGAAGTCAGTGCCAATCTCTTCCTCCCTTCTTTTTGGAAAACAGAGCTTCCAACTCCAGCCAAGGAATAGCTTCTGAGACATCTTGCCCGTCAGTGGGGGGTGGGCACTGGCTTCTGTGGTGTGGAGGGCTCTACTCATGAAACTTCACCACACATGGCAGTCTCCTCCTTCGTTCTTCCAAGGATTTTGCAGGATGCTCTTCTGGTTTCATGAGACCCCAAAACAGGTGCTTTACGTAGCTCTGGCTGATTACTAACTGCACTGTAGGTTGCGCTCACTCTTGGAGCTTTGTATTCTGTTGCCATCTGGCCCCTGCCCCTGGGTTGGCTTTTTTTTTTTTTTTTTTCTTTTCTTTTTCCTTTTTTAGGAGGGACTGGAGATTGAACTCAGGACCTCATATATGTGAAGCAGGCAGTCATCTACTGAGTTACACCCACTCCCCTGGGTTGACTTTTAAAAATCAGAATTTATTTGTTTACAAGCTTACAATTTTGGAACCATGAAAATGTCCAAATCAAGGCATCATTGGTTGATGCTTTTCCCCCAAAGACCAGCTGCCAGCGATCCTGGACTCCTCTGTCACATGGCAAGGTGCATGGCAGTGTATGCTGGTCTCTCCCTTCTCTTCTGCATTTCCTTCCTTTTTTTTTTTTTTTTTTTTTTTTTTTACCGGGAGGTACCGGGGATTAAACCCTGGTCTCTCCATATGGTAGACGGACGCCGAACCTCTTGAGCCACATCCGTTTCCCTTAAAGATCTGATCTCCCATTTTATTTACTTTATCCGTTTTAAACGGCCCCTTCCCCATTTGCTGTTTTGTGTCCATTCGCTGGGCAATTCTCTGTGTCTGTTTCCTGCCATCTCTTCATATCCTCCTCCTCCAGTCTTCAGCAGGATTCGATCCCGGAGACCTCTGATGTAGGAGAGAGGTGTTCTGCCACCTGCGCCACCTCGGTTCCTTATTTCCTTCCTTTCAGCTTCTTGCTTTCATGACTTTTTCTGTCTGCATTCATCCCATTTATAAAGGACTCTAGTATGAGGATTAAGACCCACCCTGGACCGTGCCTTAACTGAAGTAGCCTAATCCAAAGGTCTTATTTACAATAGGTTTACACCTACAGGAATGGATTCGCTTTAAGAATATGATTTTATGGGGTTCATAAAGTTCTAAACCACCACATATCCCTCAGTCCACCATCAGACAGATTGAACCAAAAATACATGCTCCCGGGAAGCAGCTGTGGCTCAATCAGTAGGGCTCCTGTTTACCATATGGGAGGCCCCGGGTTCGGTTCCCGGGGCCTCCTGGTGAAGGCAAGCCCGCCCGCACGGCGTGGTTAGCTGACCCAGCGAGCACAAGCAGCAAGGGGGGGGGATAAATGAATAAATAAATTTTAAAAAATCTTAAAAAAAAATACATGCTCCCAGGGTGCGTACGGTGTTACTCTGCTCCCTCCAGAACCAGGACGAAGTATCTGCACTGGGAACATGGGCCAGCTTTGCACTGAGCTATTGGGGGGTGGGGATGGGCCAGCCAGGGCGCCAAGAGGTCTTACTCCTTTTAAGTAGCCTTTCTCCTGATTTGGTGCTGGGAATCCTTTAAGAGAGTGAGCTGTTACTACAGTTCTTTAACCGTTTTCTGCCAGTTGTTGCTGTTGTTCAAAGCTTAAATAAGGGGGATGGAGCCCTGAAGTGTCTCACTCCACCATCTTGACCCTCCTTTTTTATTTTAATTATACAATCTTTTTTTTTTTTTTTTTTTTTTTTTTTTTTAAGATTTTATTTATTTATTCATTTATCCTCCCCTTGCTGCTTGTGCTCGCTGGGTCAGCCAACCACGCCGCGTGGGCGGGCCTGCCTTCACCAGGAGGCCCCAGGAACCGAACCCGGGGCCTCCCATATGGTAAACGGGAGCCCAACTGATTGAGCCACAGCCGCTTCCCTTAATTATACAATCTTGCATCCATAAATTATATATGTAGCATGGCAGGTTTTATAATTTTATGTGAAATATAGTATACTCTAAATATCATATTGCAACTAGATTTGCTATTTTTATACTGAATTATGTTTATACATGTAGATCCAATTCCTTTAAAGTGCTATAAAATAATTCCTTAGAGAAGGGGAAATGTGGCAAATATTAAATTTGGTGACTCTGTGTAGACTATATGGAAGTTCTCTGCATTATGCTACTTTTCTGTAAGTATAAATTATTTCAAAATAGAAACATCAGCACTGATTCACTATATTAGCAATATGCAGTTGAAAAGGAAATGGGGAAATATCCATTTATAACAATGATGGATAATTAGCAAAGAATTTAACAACAACAACAAAAAAAATCAAAGGGCTTACCTAAAAAATTATATATTGCCAGGAAACTATTTCTATTTCAGAATTTATTTTAGAATTTCATGTAGTATTTTTGCTTTATAATCACCTACCTGCCTCCTAACTCCCCTCTTCTTCATTTCTACGAGTTGGAGAAATATTGACAAATAAAGAAGACATCTTGGACTTTGAGATGAAAGCTACATTTGAATATGGACTTGAACAAGCTCTATACCAATTCAGGTACTATCAAAATTGGCATGGTGAGTTGCTGATGGTGTGAGCTGCATACCAGTCATGCAAAATAAGACCATGTTCCAATAAGTGACCTTTTACAGTTAGTTAACTGTAACCCAAGTGTATAAAAATATGTGAAGATGAAGCATTTAAAACCCATTCCCTACCTTAATCCAGTGGAATTGCACACTGTAGATGCCAGGTGGCTCCTACCAGGAGAGATGCTTGCACTGAGCTGATGGTTGCCGAGTATTTCCAGGCATGGAGGACAGTGGGTCTAGCCCATTACCCAGTTGAGAACTTCTGGAGGTAGATTATCAACTGTCATCCTCCTCCTTTAGGCAAGCCAAAACTTGAGCATCTCTTCCTGGTTTCCTTCTCTGGGCCACTAGGTTGGAGCTCTTGCCAGCAGTTAAAGGTTAGCAAACATGAACACATATTGATGTTGGCATTGCTAATCTGATCCCTGGCCTGGCATCTGTCTAGCCTTTTTTGGGGAAGGCAGGAAGACTAGCCTGGCACCCTGGACACTCTTTTGGGGCAGGGGCTCCTTAGGAGCACCTGAACTGCGGACATCTTTCTCCAAAAGTAGGTTTGTGGCAAGGCTTCCAGACCAACCTATTCTAGTTTCCTTGCCCACCTGAATCCCTCCCATCCCTCCATACTCTGTGTCCCAGGAATTCAGTGAATTAAACATTTGGGGTGGGGGTGGGGGCAATTTTATCTCTTTTTATTTTTTTTAGGAGGTCCGGGGGGTTGAACCCAGAACCTTGTACATGAGAAGCAGGCACTCAACCACTGACCTACATCCACTCCCCATGGGGGGCAGTTTTATTGAGGGAAAAGAGGTTTATTTAATTTAGTTGGAAACAGAGAAGTGGTACCAAATACAAGCTCCCATTTTTCTACCCGTTTTTCTCAACAGAAAGTCCTGTCTACCTGGGCTGACCAATACTTTTCTGTGATGAAGGAAATGTTCTCTATCTCTATCTGTGCTAACCTTGAAATGTGACTTTTGGCTGAGGAACTTTTTACTTTTTAAAAATTAATTTAAATTCAAATGGCCTCATGGCTACTGCTACCATACTGAACAGTGCAGCTCTATATATTCTTGCCCTTTGAACAGGTATGGCTGATGGTAGGTGTGTCTGTTATTCCTGGATCCTAACTTAGTTGTGCCCCTTCCTGTCTCTCTGGAGAGCTGGAGGCTTGGGCATCACCCAAACAGAATTAGGTTTCACAGCCTGAGCCACACTTCTGTGTACTCAGGCCTGGACCTGTTTTCACAGGTCCCCATCTCCTCAGGGTGTTTTCAGCAGGACTTCTCTCTCACTGGCCTATTTCTTCCCCAGTCAGAAGTCTCAACTTCATTTTGCTTAGGAAAATACAATTTGGCAACCCTTTCTTCTGGCCAATTCATACTAACCACTACAAAAATGTTATGTATTTTGAACACAATTTACAATCTAACACCAATCATGTTTTCTCCCTGCAAGGGGTAAGATTCCCCAGTTATTGGGCTGCCACTGGCTTTCTTCCTTCTCAATGGAACTTGTTAAATACATATTTTATTTTTACATAAACTGGCTAAGAAGCCATTGAATTGGTAGAGGCAAGAAAATAATAAAATCAAGAAGAAACAAGAAAGGATTTGAGTAACATGAGAGGTTCTAAATAGCAGCAATTTATAAATGCAGACCTAGAATGATGTCAAGGATGCTAAATAATTTCAAATGGATTTGTTCTGGTGAGCTGTAGGGAGAGTAATATGAACTGCTCAATCTATTTAACCTTTAAGAGAATGCTTAGAGTAACTGTAACTAACAAAAGAGCTATTGCCCCTTAAGGTCTGGAAATATCTTTTGAGTACAAGTAGTTTATTGGCAGGGTGTGGGGGGTGGTTGTGGAAACACTGGTAGGAGGACTGGAGAAGAGACACAGAGAAGGGGAAGCAGCCAATAAAGCAGCTACCACCTCAGGTGAATGTGTGTAATTCCATGGGGGAAACTCTGTGAAGTTGTAAAACACATGCTTCAGAAATGCTGTACACAAGGGAAGAGGGTGATCTGGTATTTAGACTTGAATTCCCATCAACCAGTGATTGAAGGCTGCTTTGCAGCAGTGGCCTCTCATGGTTTTGGAAAAAGCCTGCAGGCAAAGGGATATAGCTGCTGTACCTCAGAGGAAGCACACAGAAGGGGGAAGACAGAGGGGCATGGCCAGGACACCAACAGCATCTGCTGCAAGTATTGCCTGAGGATGCTCAGGACAACCTAGCAGCATGGTAATTTTGTGAATACATTTTATTTTATTTTATTTTATTTAAAGATTTTATTTATTTATTCATTTATCCCCCCCTTGCTGCTTGTGCTCGCTGGGTCAGCTAACCACGCCGTGCAGGCGGGCTTGCCTTCACCAGGAGGCCCCGGGAACCGAACCCGGGGCCTCCCATATGGTAAACGGGAGCCCTACTGATTGAGCCACAGCCGCTTCCCGTGAATACATTTTAGTAATTCTTAATATCTTACTAGATACTACTGTGTAGTCCTCATATTGTTTTTAGAAGCCTACACAGGAGTGGGTGTAGCTCAGTGGTTGAGCATGTGCTTCAAACATATGAGGTCCCAGGTTCAATGCCTGGTACCTCCTTAAAAAAAAAAAAAAAGTCCATGCAGTATCATGTCTTTTTCTTTTTTCTTTAAAGATTTTATTTATTTATTCATTCATCCCCTGCTTGCTGCCTGCGCTCGCCGGGTCAGCCAACCACGCCGTGTGGGCGGGCCTGCCCTCACCAGGAGGCCCCGGGAACCGAATCTGGGGCCTCCCATATGGTAAACGGGAGCCCCACTGATTGAGCCACAGCCACTTCCCCATGTCTTTTTCTATACGAACTAAAGAGAGACATTCTTAAGTCATTCACAATCCACAAAATGGTCCCCAGCCTAGGAGACCACAGGACAAAGCTACGGTGCCTCTTTTCTGCTTTAACTAGAGTGGAAGGAATCAGGATACAGGGGGGTTCAAGGGAGACTGGACATAAGGAGTCTATTACATTTATTACATTTTCTGTGAAGTAATTCTTGACCATAGCAGGAAGGTGAGCTACAAAAAGAGGGTCCCCAGGGTAGCGGGTGTTAGCTCAGTGGTTGAGCACTTGTTTCACATGCACTAGGTCCTGGGTTCAATCCCCATTGCCTCCTTAAAAAAAAAAGAAAAAAAAAAAAGAAGGTTCCCAACAGAAACAAACACCATTTCAGTTCCTTTTTTATTACATTTTAGGAAACAATTAAGTTATATATATTTGCAATAGTGGTAAATTCTGATCCTTAAATGGTAGCTCTCCTTATCAATGTCATGTAGATACCTGTCCTTGGTGAGTACCTTGATGCTTTATAAAGCTTGTGCGCCAACTGAAAGATTTCCCACATTTGTCACATTTATAGGGTCTCTCTCCAGTATGAATGACCTCATGTCGGTGAAGATTTGACTTGAAACTAAAAGTTTTCCCACATTCTGTACATCGAAAGAATTCCTCCTTGGTATGGGTTCTTTGATGCTGAATGAGATCTACATTCCGACGAAAGGATTGCCCACATTGACTACATTTATGGGTATTCTGTTTGGTGTGAATTTGTTGGTGGCTCATAAGGGTTGAATGCCGACCGAAGGCTTTTCCACATTTGAGGCATTTATGGGGTTTTTCTCCACTATGGGTTAAGTGATGTCTAATAAGAGTTGAATTCTGACTAAACATCTTGTCACATTCACTACATTTATAGGGTTTTTCTTTGGTATGAATCCTCTTATGGTCAACAAGATAGGCGAACTGACGGAAAAACCTTCCACAGTCATGACATTTATATGGATTTTTTTGCGGGTGACACTGTTTATGGGCAATAAGAACCGACTTCTGTTTGAAGGCTTGTCCACATATGTTACACTCAAAGGGATTCTCTGAAGTGTGAATTCTTTGATGGCGAATAAAATTTGCCTTACGTCTCATGACTCTTCCACATTCACTGCATTCATAAGATTTTTTAAGAATTTGTTTATGCCTCAAAAGCAGGGGTCTCTGATTAAAGAGTTTCCTGTACTCGCCATATCTGCCCCACTTCTCCCTTCTTTGAGGATTCTGATCTTGAGGCAGGTTAAGGTTTTGAAGAAAGACCTTGTTACATTCATCACCACAAGCAGGGAATGCAAGCCTGGAATTGTCCACAAATTCCTGACATGTATATAATTTTTCTGAAGATCTGTTGGTCCTTTTCTGCTTTACCATTGATAGCTCATATGACTCTATTTCTTCAGAAATTTTCTGCTCTGTAGTTAGCTTTTTCATCTTGCATCTGGCTTCAGAACCTAGGCAAATAAAAAGAAAATAGATAAATGAGCCATGCACTGCAGAAAGAAAAGAAAGGAGAAGCCAATTGTTTGCGACATAAGACAATCAAATGAAACTAAGACATGCTCACTTTATTACATCATTATTCTAAAGAGACCAAAATGGTGAGTTTAATAGTACTCTTAGCTTCACAACAGAAAAAGCTCTTGACATCACCTAATCAAACCAGAGACTGCACAACAGTGTGCCAGGGAATGTGAGAACAGAAGAGATCCATTCCATTGCTGGAAAAACAACTCACCCTCAGGTTGTACCCTGCTGATATGCATCAGCAGTGTCACATCAATGTAGAAGAGGAAGCATCTTATACTTTCAACATAAGTATGTTTTTAATAATTCTGAGCAAAAAAGTTCCTTAAAAATGGAGAAAGTATAGGATAGAAGAGAAAAGCATAGGATAGAACCAAAGAAGTATAAAAGCCAACTGAACAGTGAAGTGCTTCTCCAATGGGGGCAGTTTTGCTCCCCAGGGGACATTTGGTGATGTCTGGAGACATTTTTTTTTTTTTTAAAGATTTTATTTATTTATTCATTTATCCCCCCCTTGCTGCTTGTGCTTGCTGGGTCAGCTAACCACGCCATGCGGGCGGGCTTGCCTTCACCAGGAGGCCCCGGGAACCGAACCCGGGGCCTCCCATATGGTAAACGGGAGCCCTACTGCTTGAGCCACAGCCGCTTCCCTCTGGAGACATTTTTGATTGTTACAACTGGGGGTTGTGCTGCTGGTATCTAGTGGGTCGAGGCCAGGGATGCTGCTAACATCCTACAATACAAAGGACAGTCCCCCACAAAAGGGAATTATCCAGCCCAAAATGTCAGTACTGCTGAGCTTGAGAAACCCTGGAGTAGAGAAGGTGAAAAGGGTAGAAGGGGCAAGGAGGACATAATCAGTAGGAAAAAACAGTAACACCGAGGGAGTATGAAAAACAAAATGAAAGTAAGGGAACAAGAGAGTGTGTAGGAGATAAGTAATTAGAGGAGTTCCTAGGGTGGCATGAGCATTGTCACTCAGAAAACACCAGACCAGCTACTTTAGAGAAGCCGTTTACTGCAAGGAAAAGACAATGGGCTTTGGCGAGACTTGAAATCAAATCCCAACTCTGTCGACCTACCAACTGTGTGCCAGATACCTTATCCTTGTAGTTTCCCTCCCTGCAGGATGGGGGAGATGCTCATACCTGCTACCTTCCCAGGGCAGGAGGATGAGGAAGTGATAGACTATGTGCCCCACACCTGGCTTGGTGCCTGGTGCACGGAACGGGCTTCACGAGCGGGACTTCCCTTCCTTGTCACCATTCTCATTTGGCCCTCCTCCTCACCCACCTGGGCAAGCACTACTGGAAGCCTTCCTATTCCCAGCTCTCGGCAGATCCAGCATCCATGACTCTTCCCAGTGCTCCAGCTGAGAGATGACCTCAGGTTTGGGAAACTGAAATCCTACTCACGGGGAAGTAAACGGGATGTGGCAGTTAGTGAGTTGCAGAGAGACATCCCAGAGCTCAGTCTAAACCCCTTCGATCACAGTGATAAGCAGAGAGGGCTGGTGAGACTAGAAATTGGCACAGCCTCTGCAGATACACGGCAACCTTTACTGAAAGCCCTTGGACCTGGAACCTTCTCTCTTAGGGGAGGGACTAAATAAAGTATAGCAAGTTAACACAATGAAGGCATAAGTGTTAGGCAGGTATTAAAAACTCAGGTTTTCAAAGAATATTTATTGAAATAGGAAAATGCTCCCTATATATTAGAAAGCAGAACACAAGCCTCATATATAGCATGATCCAAATTTTCTTTTAAAAAACTATATGACTATATAAGAAAAGACTAGAAAAGAATAAGCCAAAATATTAATAGTGGTTATTTCTGGGAGGGCGACCTGCAGATGATTTTTAAATTCTATTTTATTCATTGATGTATTTTCCAAAATTTCTATAATGAGCATGTATTATTTTTATAAAAAATAATAAAAAGAAGAGAATAAAAGATGCATTCTCAAATACAGATGTTTGATATATTAAAAAGTACAAATTTTCTTAAAAAATTATTTGGTAATATATGTAAGGCCTTAAAGTGCCCATACCCTTTAACTCTAAAATCTCAGTCCTGGGAATAAATTTTGGAGAATAATCAGAAATGTATTTAAAGGTTTATAGTAAGAAACATCCATTGGAACATCACAATATAGAAAATGATAAACCCACAAGCAAACAAACAAAAACAAATCCAAGCTAAAAGTACCAAAATGGGAAAATGATTTACTATTATGGATCACACAATGGAATTATGTTATGATCACTATTTATGGGAGATTTCAATAATGCAGAGACAATGCTGATGCATCAGTATTAAGTCTAAAAGGGATTACAGAATTATACATAAAATATGCTCAGCTACGTTTTTTAAAAGCATAGGGCAAAGACTGGAAGAAATATTCTAATTAACAGTGTAACCCAGATAGGATTTCCCCTCCCTTCATACTCTTCTGTACCTTCCATGTATTTAATTATACTCTTGTAAGGCTTTTAAAAAGACAAAAAACTAGATGTGCATAGACAATCCCATGAAAGGTGGTCAAGGCTGTGTAAGAAATGTTAGTGGGGTGGAAAGGGGGTCAAACATGTGGCCCCAGAAAGAAAAGTACTCCTGGGTCTTCACCCTTCCTATAGTAGGAGACAGCATTTGGAATAAGACAAAGGGATGCTCCTGGGAAAATGGAAGCACTGAAGGTTCAAAAATGAAGTTAAGAATGATTTCCTGGGCATCCACTGATGCTGTGAACAGGGAATTTGCTCATTTCCGATAGAAGAAAGCAAGAGAGATTTTCTAAGAGAAGCAGCAGCTAGCCTTTGGAACCCAAATTGGCCATAATCTTCACAAGTGCTGGAGATCCTACAGATGTGGGAGACGGGAGTGAGAGTGGCAGCGGAGAATGGATTAAGAGTCTCTGAACTCTAAAATAAAACACAACTATTCATAACAGATCCACAACCCCTTATCTGAAATCCTTGGGGCCAGATGTGTTTCAGGACACAGAATTATTCTAGATTTTAGAAAGGTAACTTGGCATATATATTTTATATTACATAACTCCCCAAATAGGATTTGGAGCTGCACCCCCAAATCACATGGACATTTCTGAAGCTAAATACATAGATATGCATATCAAGTGGGAAAAAAAAGGGCTAGGAGTAGCGTCATGTCAGATGAAATCAGGTTTTGACACCTGATGATTTCAGGTCAAGTTTTGTAGCCAAATGAGTTATAAAAGTATTTCTGGGGGGTCGGATGTGGCTCAACTGGTTGGGCGTCCGTCTCCCATATGGAGGGACCCGGGTTCGATCCCCAGGACCTCCCGGTAAAAAAAAAAAAAAAAAAAAAAATAAATAAATAAAAGTATTTCTGGTTTCCGAGCTTTTTCTGATTTTGGAATTGTAGGTAAGAGACTGAGGATATGAGTAGACACTCAAAACACACAAACAAAGTCAAGATGTAAAGACGGGTCATTACCCAACAAGATCATGTTTCTGTAATTCTCCAGCATCACATCTCGGTAGAGGTGCTTCTGGGCCCAGTCAAGTTTTTCCCATTCATCTCTGCTGAAGTACAAAGCCACATCCTCAAATGACAGCAACTCCTGAAAAAAAAAAAGTTAATTACAACTTTGATTCTTACAGTAACTGTGAGGTTTGATGAGGTAAAGGGACTTGGCCACAGTCCCTTGATTAATAAGTAGTGATTACAGGAATCAACTCTTTTGACTCTAAAGCCAGGCACCTTCTGCCTTCTGTACCACAGTCGACAAACTTACTCTGTAAAGGGCTGACCAGATGGTAAATATATTTGGCTCTGCAGGCTATTTGGTCTCTGCTGCAGCTCTTCAACTCTGCTGTTACAGAGCAGAAACAGCCACAGGCAGACGGATGGGCATGGCTCTTCCAGTGTAACTTCATGAACAGGTGTAGGCCACTCGGCCCACCCTTGCTCTATACAACACTACTTTTTACAGATAAAATACTTCTACATTAGATATATAGTGAATGGGGAAGTGAGTTGCAGACTGCATGTAGGAATCAGGTTACCCATAGGAAACAGACGGCACACACAAATGAGGTAGCTGAGGACAGATCAGCATAAGAATATGTACAAAAGAATGGACAGGCTTTGTGGAAACCACCGAGGTATGTTGAAGCATGCAGGTGCTGGCTATCTGGGGAAATATGACCCACTAGGTCTGATGGAGTAAGGTAGGAGAAGGGGACCAACAACCAAAATGTCACTGGAAAGGGTGCAGGACTGGAGCTGATGCCTTAGAGAAGACAGCCACTGCCATCCTGCCAGCCTCACTGTGGGAATAAAGACCACCAGCCCCCCGCCCCCCCCCAGCCTTCTGCCCCCCTGCCCCCTCCATCCCATGCTAGAAACCAACCAAAAGCCAGAGGTCAAGGGTACCCATGGGTGCTGGATTTCAAGGTCAGCTCCCAGGGTATGGACTGAGGTGAAGGGTGGAAAGTGGATCTGGAGGGCAAACAGCATCCAGCACAATGGGGGCGTCAGAAGCGGACCCTGGCAATGGTGTGACTGACTCATGTGGGCCGAGGTGGGGGTGCCCCAGACATCAAGTGCAGCCCCTGGAGCAGAGGCCTGCTGTATGACACTCTCCCTTCTTTTGCAGTACATTGCATGGTTTAGAGGTTATTTGAGCAGAAAAAGGGCAAAAATTCTCTATTGCTTAATTGAGCAGGAATTGGAAACATCCACCCCTATCCTGAGAAGCTTCAAGGAGCTCCACTGTGCAGACAAAACCACAATCGCCCGAACTCGAGGCCTTTTTTTCCTTCCTCTCAACCCTGACTTCCACAGTTATGGTTTCAGGACCCCTCCTGCTACCACCCTGATGTCCCTCCTTTGACCACACTTGCTCTGCCATCTCCTCAACCTGACCTTGTCACTCACCTGCATTCTCTGCACCTACAAGAAGGTTAACAAGCACTGGGGGACATCCGGGCTGCAGCGCCCCAGAGCGGGCTCTGCAAAGGTGCCGTCAAGGAGCCCTTAGTGCTGCGCAGTGCGTCTTGCTCTCCAGTCCTCACAACCCGTTGTTCCTTCAATAAGCATTTACTGAACGCCAACGTGCCAGCTTTTGTGCTCTGTGCCAGTGGTTAACAGAAACAAACTGAAGGTGGCAGCTGCTGCCAGGCAGCAGGACAGAGCTCCTCAGACCGAGCCCCGCGCAGCACTGCGTGGAGGGTGCCCTGAGAGCCGCTCCGGTCCCTGCTTCAGGCAGGTGGGCGACACCAGGAGGTAATTGGGCTGGGCAGACACGTCCAGGCCAAGCTGCTCAGCCCCATTCCTCTCCCTCCAGAGGGCGCTCCCAGAAGGCACACTCGCTAGTCCTTACCCTCCTTCCACTCCCCTGGATTTCACTTCCGTTTTTACCTATGCCCTCCTTCTCAGAGAAGAGCTCTTCCCTTCTCCTGGCACTTCCTCTTCCTCTCTCTGATTCCATTCTCTCACATCTGCTCCAGGCTCTTGCTCCAAAGGACTTCCTTTCCTGCATCTTTGCCGGCTTTCCCCCTCTCCACTGGTCCCTGAGCCTGCAAGAATGCTCAAATCTCACCTATTGTTAAAAAAAAAAAAAAAAAAAAAAAAGACGTTCCTTGCTCCCTCCTTCCCTCCTGTCGCCACTCTCTCCCCTTCCCTCCCTGGACAGGCCTCTGTAAGGAGCGCTGTGCCTGCCCCCTCCCCAGCCATTCCTCTGGAGCTGTTCTAAGCCTCCCAGTGGCCGCCTACTTGGGAGCACAGGAAGGAGGAATCTAGTCAACTCTACTCAGGAAAGTCAGAGATTTCATAGAAGATGATTTTTTAGGTGAGTCTTAAAATACGAGCAGGTAAGTTTGCCTGTGGACAGAGAGAACAGCACGTACAAAAGGACGGTGGAACGAAAGAGCACCGTCCGCTGCTGTGTGCCTTCTTTGGCTGTTGGGAAGAGGATGGAGATGGACGGAGCAGGAAAGGCAGGAGGAGCTTCGATCCCTCAGAAAATGGTGACACACTGAAGCAGCATGGTCAGATTCTCTCCAGGCCAATACAGTTCTTTCATAATCCTTGCGATGGCTTCCTAACTTACCTTCTGACTTTTAAATTCAACTTCTTCCAATGACCCTCCATGATGTTACAAATTCAATAACTGAGCTTCCATTGTACCTTTTAATACCAACAGTTCAGAATTTATTCCTGTATTGTAAGAGTTTATTTACAAATTTGCAACTCCAACTATACCATCAACTCCAGCAAGTAGAGCTTATCTCCCTGCTAAAGGGACTGTAGCTGGTATTTGTATTTCCCAGCACAAAGGATAGTTCTCTGGTATAAAGTAGGTACACAGTAATTCTCATTCACAGGAACAATGAGTAACATGGAAAGAGCTAACATTTAGAGACTACTTAAAATGGAATTAACTATATGCTAAGTGTTTCACATGTCTTATTTCATTTAATCTTACAACTCTGTAGTGGGTACTAACATTATCCCATTTTACAGGCAAGGAAACTGTGGCCCAGAGAGTTTATGTGACTTGCTGAAGATAACACATCTAAAAAGTAACTGAACCTATGTGAAGGTCTGAAGCTATATGGACCCCATATATAAAAGCTAATCCATTCTTGTGGATGTAAACCTATTTTAAGCACGGCCTTTTGAATTAGTTTACTTCAGTTAAGAGCCTTTTGATTAGGTTACTTCAGTTAAGGCATGGCCCAGAGTGCGTCTTAATCCTCTTACTGGAGTCCTTTATAAAAGAATTTAATTCAGAAAGAGAAGGAGAAAGCCATGGAAGCCAGAAACTGAAAGCAAGGAGAACAGGAAGAGAAGAGAGAGACCAACAGACGCCGCCACGTGCCTTGCCATGTGACAGAAATGTCAAAGATCGCCAGCAGCAGATCTCCAGGAAGAAAGCATCACCTGATGATGCCTTGATTTGTCAACATTTTTCTCAGCCTCCAAAATGTAGGCTAATAAATCCCCATTGTAGAAGCCAACCCATTGGTGGTATAGTGTTTTTGGCAGCTCAGCAGACTAAAACAACCTGGATCTGAACCTAATTTCATAGGTTACGCTCTTTACATTGTTCCAAGAGGTAAAACAAACAAGCAAGCAAGCAAACAAACAAACAAAAAAACCTACCCCATGATACAGATGGCTTGACCTGAACAAAGGGGTTATAGCCTTAGCCTGACAGCAGTGACTGTATGGGAGGAAGCAGAGGAGGAGGTACAGCTCACCTTCCACCTGGCTGTCAGAAGCACAGCTTCCATGGCCTGGTCTTCTGAGGTGGGACAGGATTCCAATGGTCAGGCTGAGCTGAAGGAGAAAAGACAGGGAGTAAGGCCAGCCCTCATGTGAAGCTCTCTCACTAGGCAGACCTGGGACAGTGGAATTCCAATAGGGTCAACAAACAGGCCCTCCCTAAACACCCAAGCTAATATAAAGCCATTGTGCTTCATTTTGGAATATATGATAAAATTATAATGAGCTGCAAAAGTAGAAAATTAATCCTCTTAGGAATTTCTGAAGCTAGATCAATTATCAAAGCTTTTAACCTAGTAAAACCATGGCTCCCCCCCCACCCCCCACCCCATACAGTGTCAGCTGAGGGTGTCAAAACTATTTTAGGACTACTACTAAGGTGTCGGGCTACGTATCATACATGTGGGATTCATGTAAGTTCAATATTGTTACTCTTAGGGACTCTACACAGATGACGGAATACAGATGATCTTCGTTTTCTTCTCGTGCTTTTCTGTATTTTCCAAATTCTACAATGAGCTTATTCTACTCTCATCAAACAAACCCACATACAAAATAAATAGGTTTTATCCCCGTCCCCCCCATCACCTGTCATTTGAAAATAAAATTAACCATCTGTGGTAGTATGAGATTTTTATGGACCCCAGAAAAGATCATATCCTTAGAGCTAATGTATTCCTGTGGGTGTGAACCTATTGTAAGTGAGACCTTTTGATTAAATTACTTCAGTTAAGGGTCTTTTGACTAGATTACTTCAGTAGGGCATGACCCAGGGTGGGTCTTAATCCTCTTACTAGAGTCCTTTATAAATGGGATGAATACAGACAGAAAGCTGCAGAAACAGAGAGAGAAACCCATGGGAGCTGAGAAAGCCACAGATAGAGCAGCCAGAAGTTGAAAGCAAAAGAGCCCTGAGGAGAAGGCAGAGACCAGCAGACACTGTCATATGCCTTCCCATTGTGACAGAGGAGTCCAGGATCACTGGCAGCCAGCCATGCCTTGGAACTGTAAGTTGCAAGCCAATAACCCCCCATTATAAAAGCCAACCCATTTCTGGGATATTGTTTTTGGCAGCTTTTAGCAAATTAAAACACCATCAAATTGGCAGGACATGGAGACACTAATCTCCAAGCTTGACCCCCTCTCTCAAACCTGGCTGTAATGACCTGAAATAAGGTCATTTCAAGTAATGCCACAAGGCTATTTCTTTTTCTAAGAGCTTTAAATGCCAGCATGTCCCCAACCCTTCTCTACTTCCTGTCCCACTCACTGACAAGCAGATTTGGGAGGTGTTTTGGGTTCCCACAATCACCCTCTAATTCAGTGATCACTAACCAGACTCACAGGATTCAACAACAGTAACAATAACAGATGAACTTTCTCACCTGGGACTTGTAGGGACACACCTGCAGAACCCTCTCAGGTATCAGGCTCCAGAGCTATTATTGGAAACTGGCCCCACTGGCACATTCTGCTACTTAGGAACCCAACACAAATGCCAGGTGTGCATCATAAATCTTGATATTTAAGTTAAGCAGTTCTCACAAGCTGGGGTGTCACCCCGTTGCCTCCAGCGCACAGAAGAGCACCTTTAATCAACACTTTTGTGAACACCAGTTCTCTAGGCTAATCCAAGGGTTTGTACCAGGGGTCCAGGCTTCCCTGGTGATCAGTAAACCAAGCCTGCTTCTTTAACTTTTCTTGCAGGAGGTTTTTAAATTAAATTCAGATTTCCTGGGGCTATCAACAATTTAGTTAAAAAAAAAAAAAAAATTGTTTAAGTTGTTTCCAATAAAAATTACATGTAACATTAGAAAAAAAACAATTTTAACCACTCTCCCAACAGAAAGATAAGTTTGTGGGTTTCCTTCCCTTTTTAAAAAACTTACAGATAAATTCCAAATACATTTTGATACATAACATCACTTACTCATTCCATATGTCACCTAGGGGCAGAAAAGGGACCATTGTTCTAAATTCAAGAAAGAGCTGTCAAAAGAAACAAAGTCACCAGTATAATCAAAGCTGCAGATTTATTGAAAGAGAAAACTGCTGGAGCAGGGAGAGGAGATCTGGGAAGTTGAGTGAGTCTCAAAATGGTGAGCCGGTTAAGGGCAATTAGGAGAAGTTACAATGACTACTGGACATTAAAGTACCTTATTACACTATAGAGGAGGGTTACAAGGCAGGGAACCCATGGACACTGGTCAGTGTGGTTTGTCTATTCTTGATAGGTTGTCTCTATTCAATGGAAGTGACTTGATGCCAAGTGTTGCTTAAACTGCAACTTTGCCTGGCACATCCTGTTTTTCTGGAAATCCCCTGTGGTCAATTGTTTTTGTCTTCTGGAAAGTCCCCTGTCTCGCCTGCAATGCCCAATGCAGGTGGCTATTTTATTCTACTTGACATACCTTAGGAGAGACAAATTGAAAGGAGGCTCAAAGTCAATTCTTTTCTTCCAGTAGCTACTGGAGGGACATGAGAATTGATGCATTCCAAGTGTTTCCTTTCCACAAGGAAAACTTTAAATTTGGTTTACCCAAATCGGGTACAGGGTGGAGCGTCTAAGTGTCCCAATTAAAATTTAGGAGAGGGGCAGACACTTTTGAAAAGTATGCTGGCTTGACAAGTTTTAAAAAAAGCCTATCTTAGCAGCTGAAACAATCGTGTCTGCCTTAGCTGAAACCTGCACTGACCATAAATCAGATGAGTGGGGAGATGGACAAATGAGACTGAAGAAGGGGCCTTTCTTTTTGAAAGCGTATTTTAAAGAAAGCTCCTCACAAACAATCCAGCTTACCTAAAAACATTGTTTAGAAGACAGACTGCCTCTTAAGCAAAGAGACGCCATAAACAACATCTTGACCAGTGGCTCCCGGATTGGAGCTGGGGCCTCACCCCTTTTCATTATCTAAACTCTATTTATTGACCATCTGTTGTTGAACCAGGGGAGTCAGCATCCAGCATAATCTGAAATGCTGCCGCAGAATAAGGTGAACACCTTAAATTTACCTCTCGTTTTCCCCCATGAGAAAAGAGATACAAACAAAATGGAGTTACTATGGCTAAGAAATTTAAAATAACTGCCGGGGGGCCGTGAAGGAAGTTACCCTCATGCACATCACAGTAAGATATCGTAATCTAAGAAATAAAACCACAAGCAGCAACATTGCTCGGAATTCTGAGCACACTTCGTCGCCAGAAACCAACCGCCAGATAAAGAACTAATAATAAACTGTCCGGCCTAATGAACATTCGGAAAGTCTCAATTACCCACCAATCATAATTCTTAACAATTTATGTAATCTTCCTCTTTTTTTAAAAAAAAAACAAAACACCTTGCTTGAAAAACGCAAAACGGGACACAATTTGAATTGCTACCTAAACCTGTGTTCCCTGAATTGCAATTCTAGGACCCCAAATACACGCTTTTGTTGCCTTGCAGCTCAGCCTGTAATTTCTCCGGGGACAAACGAAACCATAATCAAACCGAACCACAGGACTAATCAGCCTTTAACTCGTCAGACTTTGTTCCTCTTCCAGGCTGAAGATGCGACATCCCCAAAAAGACTGAGAAGCTCGTGCCACAGGCCCTCTAGACCTTCCGTAAACGCCCTGTAAGTGCCCCTTGAGCACCGCGATCCCGCGAGGAGTTACAGCTCCCTTGGCGCCCAGCAGCTACCTTCTCCCCACACCTGCTCGGCGCCGCCTTCCCCTCTTCCCCTCCACCGCCTCTTCCGGGGAGCCCCCAGGCTGGCCCACGGCGTTCACCTCGGCGGCCGCGAGCGCTGAACTCCTTCTCGCGGTTCCCGGGCCGACTAGAGGTCCGGCCGCCGACCCCGCCCTTGTCCCCACCGGGTCGCCTGAGGTGGCGAACGAGGAAGAATCACCGATTCATGCTTGGGTCACTTTCCGCTCCTCCCGCCGCCCTGCACTCCCCCACCCCCGCCTCCTCTCTAGGAACCGCAGAGGCTTCGCAACTCTCTGGTCAGGTCTGTGGTGAGAGCCGCGGCCTCCCGTCTCCCGCCTCCGCCTCCCCGGACCGGACCAATCAAGGCCTCCGGGGGGCGGTGCCTCGGCCGGCAGGAGCGCCACGTGACCAAAGACCACGCCCCTGTCGGCCCCGCCCACCCCGGACGTCAGGTATCGCCGTGGGGCTTTGAAAATGCTAACTCGAGACCCCACCTCGGGGCCAGCTGGATTAAAAGCTGTAGTAGAGGTGGCGCGCCGGTGGGTTGGGTATTTTTCATTTTTGTTATCGGAGGTACTGAGGGTTTGAACCCAGGACCTCATCCATGGGAAGCAGGCGCTGGACTACTGAGCTACAGCCGCACCCTTAAGTTGGAGGTTTTTAAAAGTTCCTTGTGATTCTAGTATAGGACGGCCAACTTCTTAGAGCGCCAACCAAGGAAGCACAGTAACATAATATATAATGATTGTTATACACCTGTTACTACTTGACCATCAAAATATGAAAATATGTCTTTATTTGGAATTATATATTTACCTGTGTGGTTTACTTTTCTGTTACATGAACTCTTTATTGAACATTTACATTTTGTAGGCTACATTGTGTGTTTTCAAGATACATAAATGAACGACTTTTTAAATCAAGACGGTAAATATTATAGGACTAAGGAAATAGATGTTACTTACATTTAATAAAAAATTATGACATATTTCTTGCTGTACCATGATACAATAGTATGTTTTTGCTTTTTTTGTTTCCTTTTCCAATAATACTTCTCTGAATTGCCGGCAAGCCTTTGGGACTTCTTTGTGTACAGATAAGACTGAACACAGACAAAAGTAAAATTCACTTTGACTTGCATATCTGCTCAGATTCCTGGTGTCAGTCCAATGTGATAATATAAAGCTAAGAATTCTCTTGTCAACTGAGAAATAACAAACTAAGCTGCAAGACAACAGAGGCATTTATTTGCAGTCTTAGAATTTCAATTCAGGGAGCTCAGATTCAGATAGCAACCCAAATAGTGTCCTGTCTTGGCATTTCTAGGCAAAGGTTTGTTTTGTTGTGTTTTTCCTCTTTTTGTTTTTGTTTTTTGTTTGTTTTTATATTTTGTATTATTGTTGGGGCAAAGGTTTTTAAAGAAAAACAAGATTAGACAAGTTGTTTGGGGTTGGTGGATAGTTGGGGTACCGCAGTTATCCTCAGGTTAAATAGTTAACTGAATTCTTTATTTTATGGTTTGTTTTATGGTGTCCATGTGTCCCTGGGGTTTTGAGAAACATTGTTACCTGAGGCTTTGCATATTTTGGCTCTTTGTGATATCTGGCTGAGACCTGCATAAGAGTAACTTCCAGAGTGACCTCCCAACTCCATTTAAAATCTCTTAGCCATAGTATCTCTGTTTTCTTTTAACATTTTCCCCTTTTGATCAAGATCTTTCTCTGAAAACATTGCTGATCGACATTTGGTATTGATCCCTCAGTGCCAGAGAGGCTTATTCCTGGGAGTCATGTCCCATGCAGCAGGGAGAGTAGTGTATTTGCAGAGTTTGGCTTAGAGGCCACATTTGAGCAACAAGGAGGTTTTCAGGGAGTGACCCTTCCTTAGGCATTAATTATAATTAGGCTTAGTTTCATCATTACAGAAATAAGTTTTATAAGTGCAAGCTTCAAGATCAAGGATTTGGCTCATTAGCATAATTCAGGAGGTAGTTGTAGCTGTTATTCTGGAGATGAGACAACATCTATAGTAGTGACTATAAAATAAAATAAAAAGAATTCTAGCAAGGTTTCAAATATGTTAGGAATCTAGTCTCCCCCAGATCTAAGATTTAGCTAGTTAAATAAGTGTCTATGAGTGACAGATACAGGCCATTGTGTGTTTTGTTGGAACCTATGGACTTGTGTATTGCAAAATGTAAACCATAATGTACACTGTAGGCCATGGTTAGTAACAATCCTTCAATATTTGTTCATCAATTGTAACAAATGTACCACAACTATGGAAGATGTTATTAATGGGGGAAAGTGTGAGGGGGCAGGGGGCGGGGTATATGGGAATCCCCTATATTTTTTATTTAACATTTGTGTAACCTAAAACTTCTGTAAAAATAAAAAAAATTAGTGCCTATGTGTGCGGCCAATAACTGTGGCCTCTCTGTGGAGTCCAAATGGGCATAGACCCAGAAATTTGATAGATTGCCTAGGTCAGCAGTCCTTTGTATGGTGGGGGAAAAAAGGATGGGGAATGACAAGGGACCAGGAAGAGAGGGCAAGGGTGAGAATGAGGAGTTTAAAAGCGGTAGGATTCATTGTGAGAGGGACATGAATGGACTGGGGTACAAAGAAGGGGTGAGGGAGAAAAAAGAATGCAAATAAGAGAGTAATAGAATAATAATGAAGATTACAGCAGCATTATTGAGTTCATTTCAATATGATGAAAATCAGGTCTGGACTTGGTTCTTGGGTTAGCCATTTATATCAGATGCCTTCTACTTCTGGGTGACTTAAGCCTAAGATCACCAGTAAGTATTAATTATACAGGCTTGGTCCTGGGTTTTGGGATAGCTGTCTGGATCAGATGCTGTCAACTTCTGATGCTTGGTAATTTTGAGCATTAGGTCCCCAGTAGGAATGGATTTCTAGGCAGGGCCGGGAGCTTTTTTTAAAATGAGAAATATGAATCCAAGAATCAATATCTTCTTAGGTGCATGTGGGTAAGTCAGAAGTACCTGACAGGGTCCTTTCCAGTAAGGTTGGAGTACATCTTTATGGAGGAGTCTTTTCCAATATACAAAATTGCCAGGCTGGACATTGCAGTTTTGAATATCTTCATCTCCTGGGTGCACACTGTAAAAGGATTGTTCTACTAGGGTTTCATTTTTCTTTAAGGTTTTGATTAGTTCCTGGCACTAGGTTAGCATATTTCCTTTTATGAGACACAGCTCAGATATTCCAGAGTTTATTTCCATAGGTTTATTAGTCAGCCAAAGGGGTGCTGATGCAAAGTACCAGAAATCTGTTAGCTTTTATAAAGGGTATTTATGTGGGGTAGAAGCTTACAGTCACAAGGCCGTAAAGAACAATTACCTCCCTCACCAAAGTCTGTTGCCACGTGTTAGAGCAAGATGGCTGCTGGTCTCTGCAAGGGTTCAGCCTTCCTCTTCCTCCTAAGGCTCCGTGGTCCCAGCTCCTTCTGTTCTCAGCTGTATGCTAGCATAAGGCTTGTCTCTCCCCAGACTAGAATTTATTGCTGCATTTTTTTGCAGCTGTATCTGCTATGTGGTTGCCAGTGCTCTCCTCCATATTAGTTTGAGACAGGAATTTTAATTATAGCCAAAGCCTTGGGTAACAGTATAGTATCTAGCAATTCTGTAACATAAAAGCTGTTTTTTTCCCCATATTTTTCTTTCATTAGATGTTTAAAAAAAAACACCTTTTTTTCCATAACATTCCCAAATCATGAACCCCAAAAGCATACTATCATTGTATATATTTTGTTGTGCTGAAAATAAAACAGATTTTTTAAAAAGGGGGTGCAGAGCAAGTTTATTGAGCTAAAGTTTCATTAATGCAGGGGCCGCACCAAAAGAGGTTTCTGCTCAAAGGGGTGAGCTGGGGGAGCAGCTTATATGGCTGCCTGAGACAAAGGAGAGGTGTGGGGGAATGGGGAGAGATAAGGGGACATGATTTATGGTTAGTACGTGTGTTCCATGAGCTGCATGGGCTACAGGGGCTGTTTGGGCAGGGAGTCCTTGAGGCCCGTTCTGTTAATTAGCAAGCAGGATGGGGATGCAGGATTGCAGCCATCTGGTGAATGTCAGCAGGCCTTGCTGGTGTCAGCTGGAACCCTTTGTTACAGTTCTTCCTCTCAGGCTGGGGCAGGGGGTTTTAGCACTACCGCAAAGGATTGTTGGTAAGTCAGCTTGCTTCAGTTAACCTCCGTTTCTCCTTTTCAACTCCCTGGAAAAAATGGAAGCTCAAGCAAATCAAGATGGTTAGTAAATTCATTTACCATTCCAATCTCACAATTTGCTGGTTTTCCTTCTGCAAGTATACAGGTTCTTGTGAAGCAAGAAGTTCAGCTTGCTGGGCTGAGGTGGGTTTAGGTAAGGAATTTGCTTCTATTTGTTTCATGGTTAGAGTTAACAGCAAATCTAGCCCAATAGAGTCCTGAATTATCTTTAAGGTGGTAACTAGCTGTATAACATATAACATCTGCATTATAAATTGTGGGTTTTTGGTTTTTTTTTGTTTTTGTACATTTAATAGAGTGGTTGTTAGTTAAAACTATGCAGTCATGGGGAGTAGGAAGTAAAGTAGCAGCTTAAGGTTGTGACAACAAACAAAGGAGACATTGGAAGAGGAAAGTAAGAGAATTTCCTAAGAAGTTAATCTGTTGGTAGAGAGATGTTGAGTGTGATGAGAATTAAGAAGCCTTCAACATGGGAAACGGATGTGGCTCAAGAGGTTCGGCGTCTGTCTACCATATGGAGAGACCAGGGTTCCATCCCCGGTACCTCCCGGTAAAAAAAAAAAAAAAAAAAAGCCTTCAACAGAATGAGGGACATAAATAGTTAAGGGAGATCCCATAATTACTTTTTCAATTGATTCTAAAAGTTTGACTTTTGCAGCAATGGACCTCATTCAATTGGCTAAGGCATCTAATTGCTGGCTATAATATCCTAGAGACTTATGTTGGTCTCTAAGCTTTTGTGTAAGGAAATTGTCGAAGAAAGAAATATCTGAGAGACCTTCTGAAAGGCAGGAAGGGAGTTTTATCGAGCAAGAGTGCATGCATGGGAGCAGCACCAAACGAGGGGGTCTCTACTGCTCAAACATCTTATATGGCTGTTCAGGAAGGGGGTAGTGAAGGAGTGTATGGGTTAATCAGTGTGGAGTGTCCTTGGGCAGCAGTTGGTAAATCAGCAAACTGCAGGAGTAGGATGTTTGTGCAAGATAGGGACATTTGGTGGGACATTTGGTGTTTGTCGGCAGACTTTCTGTCACCAGCCTTAATTGCTACAGTTTCTTTTTCTCAC
This sequence comes from Tolypeutes matacus, assembly GCA_026826555.1. Taxonomy (NCBI): domain Eukaryota; kingdom Metazoa; phylum Chordata; class Mammalia; order Cingulata; family Chlamyphoridae; genus Tolypeutes; species Tolypeutes matacus. The sequence goes on from JAKSZT010053786.1 coordinate 673,529, forward strand.
AGGGCCAGGGGTCTTTGTTGCTACCACCAAAGATCATTGGTATGTCAGCTTGGCTCAGTTGGCCTCCTTTCCTTCTTCATAGCTCCCCTGGATAAAATGGAAGCTCAAGCAAATCAAGGGGGCTAGTAAAGTCATTTACCATTCCATTTTCACATTCCTCCTTTTGGTCAAGGGAGTCCTTTGACTCCCTGAAGACCAAGTATGGCTTTCTTACGAATTTATGGATTAATAACCTAGATGTATAGGGGATTTTGAATGATAGGTCATGCAGTTGCAAAACATAGCATCAGCATTAAAGAGGCATCTGGGTAACAATACAGTGATTTACAATAGTTAACAGATATTCGCTTCTGGCTACTTTAGAAGGCCATGATTAAGTAAACTATTTGAGTTTTATTGGTATTTTCTTTGGGCTACAGTGTAAAATATCAGAAGGTTAGCAATTGCTGAAAATACAATTCATTGAGTCAAAACATCTTTTTTTTTTTTCAGTTACAAATCTCCTATCTTCTTTTTGCTAATTTCTTAATCCTGAGGGCTTTATGGACATCGATCATTCCAGCTGCTTTGTGCTGAAAAGGGGCGATGTCCTCATATTCAGAGGGGGTTGGAGGAGAGGAACTTCTTAGATTGCAACTGCACCTACTCTTTGACTTCGGGTTTCTGCTCGACTATTAATGTCTTTTCTGTCACTTTAGTTTGGCAAGACTGAGATAAAAAGCAGAGACAAACTTTAAGAATGAGTATATTTATAATTATTAACAGCAATACTTGTAATATGGAATGCAACCAAGATCCTATTCTTGAGGGAAGTTAGCAGCTCTTTTTCAGGCTTTGCATACTGTGGCAATTTGTAATATGTGGCTGAGGCCTGCATAAGAGTACCTCGAGAATGACCTCCTGACTCTATCTGAAATCTCTTAGCCATAGCAACATTATTTTATTTTAATATTTCCCCCATCCTTCTGGTTAGGATTTTTCTCCAGAAGCAATTTTGATTAAAATTTGGTATTAATCCCTTGGCATCAAGGATGCACATTTCTGGAAGTTGTGTCCCATGTAGGAGGGAAGGTAGTAAGTTTATTTGCAGGATTTGGCTTAGAGAGGAGCCACACTGAGTAACAAGTAGGTTTTTCTGAGGATGACTCTTAGGCCTTAATTATAATTAGGCTTAGTTTTGTCATTATAGAAATAAGGCTTATAAACCTAGTAAAATTCTTTATAGTTTCAGTAAACTGGGAACTTTTATTGCCTGAGAGAATGGCAAGAATTCTAATTCCCAGGTGGAGAAGTTTACAGTTCTGTGCTTTTCTTCCTTAGTCCCGCAAGGGACTTTACAAATACTTTTTTTATTTTATGCCCAAAACATTTTGAAATGCATTTAAGTATTAACTAGCTTGTACAGAATACTAGGATTTCACTCTTTATTTTACATTCTATGTTAAATAAAGCTGAATATGTTTGTTCATATAGAATAATGAGGTTAAATTAGATAATGTGCTACAAAAAGTTTAAATCCTTGGACAAAATTAATTTCTCCTGCTTTTTGGTTTCACAGAGAAATTAAAAAATTAAAAAGTACAGTCAATATCACTTTTTTTTTTTAATTTTTTTTTTTTTTATAATATCACTCTTTACTTTGTTTTTTTTTTTTTTTTTTTTTTTTATTGATAAGTGCTTCCAGGTTGTTTTTTTGTTTTGTTTATTTATTTATTTATCCCCCCCCTCCTTGCTGCTTGTGCTCGCTGTGTCCATTTTGCTCCACCAGCGGTCAGCTGACCGCTCCACGCGGGCTGGCTTGCCTTCACCAGGAGGTTCTGGGAGTCGAACCCAGGGCCTCCCAGATGGTAAGCAGGAGCCCAAGCAATTGAGCCACAGCCGCTTCCGTTCTAGTCTTAACTAGATCTGTCCTGTCACATTTAGTTGAAGACTTTTAATTGAAGTCTGATTCCTTCTTTAATTTCTTAAACAGTGGCTGCATGGAGTTATCTTTTAGAATTAATGCAGTTTCTTCAGTATTTCCAGAACTGGAGAATTTTAACTCTGAGTTTCAGGTGTCACACAGATATTTACAGTTCCAGGAAGTTACTAGGTTTCACATAAAGAGTAAAGGTTTTTAAAACTTAGAAATAACAATTAAAGTTTAAAAACAAATGTGAGGGAAATGGATGTGGCTCAAGCGATTGGGGTCCCATCTACCATATAGAAGATCCAGAGTTTGATTCCCGGGGCCTCTTGGTGAAGGCAAGCTTGCCGGTGCGGAGAGCTGGCCCACACAGAGAGGTGGTGCAGAAAGATGATGCGACAAAAAGAGGCACAGAGGAGATACAATAAGAGACGCAGCAGACCAGGGAGCTGAGGTGGTGCAAGAGATTGAGTGCCTTTCTTCTACTCCGGAAGGGCCTAGGATCAGTTCCCAGTGCTGCCTAAAGAGAAGACAAGCAGGACACAGAAGAGCACACAGTGAATGGACACAGAACAGGCAACGAGGGGGCGGGGGGGAGAGAAATAAATAAATAAATCTTAAAAAAAAAAAAATGTGACAGAAGCGGATGTGGCTCAAGCGACTGGGCTTCCATCTACCATATGGGAGGGCCCAGGTTCGATCCCTGGGGCCTCCTGGTAAAGACAAGCCAGGCTTGCATGGCGAGCCACACAGCAAAATGACGATGCAATAAAATGCAGGGGAGAGTCAAGGTGAGACGTGACAGAAACCAGGAACTGAGGTGGCGCAAGCGACAGGCTAGCTCTCTCCCACATTGGAGGTCCCCAGGATTGAATCATGGTGAAGCCTAGAGGAGAAAAGGGGAAGAGAAGACAAAAAGAAACAGACACAGAAGATCACACAGCAAATGGACACAAACAGCAAACAGCCGGGGGGTGGGGGTGGGGGAGAAAAATAAAACAAACAAACAAATGTGACTGTTGTAAGAACTTTCAAACTAGGCCTTAATTTCTTTATGAGTATTGAAAAAAATGAAGCTATTTTCAGAAATAAAAACATTTGAAAATTAACTTATAATGAGGTTATTAGCCATAGACTATAGCAGAAGTTTTATTTTATTTTGTTTTTTACATTTTTACTAGGGTTATGGTATTTAAAAAGTAGAATATAATTTACAGATTTGCTTTTTTTTTTTTTTAACGAGGTACAGGGGGATTGAACCAAGGACCTCGTACGTGGGGACCAGGTGCTCAACCACTGAACTACATCTGCTCCCCAGTGAGAGTTGGTTTTCTCGTCTATTTGTTTGTTTTTAAGAGGTACCAAGGCTCAATCTTGTACATAGGAAGTAGGCACTCAACCACTTGAGCTATGTTTGCTCCCCTCTTGCTTTTTTCTTTCTTTTTCTTTTTAAGATTCATTCACTGCTTTCTTTCTCCCCCCTCCCCCTTGTTGTTTTGTGCTAGCTGTCTGCTCTGTGTGTCCATTCGCTGGGTGTTCTTCTGTATCTGCTTGTCTTCTCTTTAGGCGGCACTTGGAACTGATCCCAGGACCCTCCAGAGTGAGAGAGAGGGGTCCATTCTCCTGCACCACCTCAGCCCTCCCCGCCCCCGACAATCTCCCATTGTCTCTCCTCTTGCTGCCTGCGCAATCCACGTGGGCCATCCTGCCTTCATCAGGAGGCCCCAGGAATCGAATCCTGGACCTCCCACATGGGAGGCTGGAGCCCAAATGCCTGAACCACACCGGCCTCCCTGGCTTTTCTTTTAAAGTTCTTTTTTTCTGATCTACATTTGACTGTTACGTACTTTTAGAAAGACAACAGAGCAAAACAATGTAACTAAGGAAAGTTGGTTGCTTTTATGACGTATGATATCTTTAAAATAGCTAAAACCATGACTAATAACATTACACTGTTGTATAATATAATGGAGAAAACATTGTCAAATCTCATGGAATTCTATACAATCTAAAAATATTTATATGAACATTTTATCCATACAAATTTAATTAACATGAGTTTAGAAAATCTTAATTTTTATAACACTTTAAAAATATTTCCCATGCAACTTATAGCAAATGAACTTAATATTTTTTAACACTTCACTTTTTACAAGGTGAAAGAACAAATTTTTTGCAATAGTTTGAAATAAAAAGATATTCTTTGGGATTTGACTTTGAGAAGGCAAAATGCTAAAGGTGTTAGGTTTGAATATTATATTCTTTTTTTTTTTTTTTTTAATTAAAACAGTAACTTCATCAAATGAAGCAAATATAGTATCAATGTACATAAAGACAAAATTAGTCACCTCACCACTTAGTCAGTCATCCTCTCCTGGAGTAATACATTTTTTTTTATAAGTAACATTTTTTTTTTTTTTTTCACATTTCTCAATTAAATGTAATGGATACATATAATTTATATTTGAATCAAACAATATGTTACACAATATATTTGGTTCATAGTAACCCATTCATACAGTATTTGTCCTTTTGTGTCTGGCTTGCTTCACTCAACATAATGTCCTCGAGGTTCATCCATGTTGCCATATGTTTTACGACTTCATTTCTTCTTACAGCTGCATAATAGTCCATCGTGTAAATAGACCACAGTTTGTTTATCCATTCATCTGTTGATGGACACCCGAGTTGTTTCCAACTTTTGGCAATGGTGAATAATGTTGCTGTGAACATCGGTGTGCAGATGTCTGTTTGTGTCACTGCTCTCTCTTCTTCTGGGTATATACCCAGTAGTGGTATTGCAGGGTCACGTGGCAAGTCTATATTCAACTTCTTTAGGAACTCCATAGTGGTTGTACCATCCTGCATTCCCACCAACAGTGAAGAAGTGTTCCTATCTCTCCACATCCTCTCCAAAACTTGTAATTATCTGTCTTTTTAATAGTGGCCATTCTGTTAGGTGTGAAATGATATCTCATTGAAGTTTTGATTTGCATTTCCCTAATCATGAGTGATGTTGAGCATTACTTCATGTGTTTTTTTGCCATTTCTTTTTTTTTTTTTTTTTTTTTTTTTTTTAAA
>JAKSZT010053786.1:684654-725501 GCA_026826555.1 Tolypeutes matacus
CACTGCCTGACCTTGAAACATATTACAAAGCTACAGTGGTCAAAACATCATGGTACTGGCATAAAGATAGACACATCAATCAGTGGAATAGAATTGAGAACCCAGAAATAAACCCTCACCTATACAGTCAACTGGTTTTTGACAAACCTACCAAGCCCACGCTAATGGGAAAAAACAGTCTCTTTAACAAATGGTGTTGGGAGAACTGGATATCTATAACCAAAAGAATGAAAGAGGACCCTTATCTTACCCCCTATATACGAATCAACTCAAAATGGATCAAAGATCTAAATATAAAAGCCTGGACCATAAAACTACTAGAAGAAATTGTAGGGAAACATCTTCAAGACCTTGTAGTAGGTGATGGTTTCTTGGACCTTACACCCAAAGCACGTGCAACAAAAGAAAACATAGATAAATGGCACCTCCTCAAAATTAAACACTTTTGCACCTCACAGGACTTTGTCAGAAGGGTGAAAAGGCAGCCAACTCAATGGGAAAAAATATTTGGAAGTCACATATCTGATAAGGGTTTAATATCCAGGATATATAAAGAAATGTTACAACTTATAACAATGTAAAGACAAACGACCCAATTAAAAAATGGGCGAAAGACTTGAATAGACATTTCTCCAAAGAAGAAATACAAATGGCAAAAAAACACATGAAGAAATGCTCAACATCACTCATGATTAGGGAAATGCAAATCAAAACTACAATGAGATATCATTTCACACCTAACAGAATGGCTAGTACTAAAAAGACAGAGAACTACGAGTGTTGGAGAGGATGTGGAGAGATAGGAACACTTCTTCACTGTTGGTGGGAATGCAGAATGGTACAACCACTATGGAGGACCGTTTGGCAGTTCCTAAAGAAGTTGAATATAGACTTGCCACGTGACCCTGCAATACCACTACTGGGTATATACCCAGAAGAACTGTGTGCAGCGATACAAACAGACATCTGCACACCGATGTTCATAGCAACATTATTCACCATTGCCAGAAGCTGGAAACAACCCAAGTGTCCATCAACAGATGAATGGATAAACAAACTGTGGTCTATTTACACAATGGAATATTATGCAGCTGTAAGAAGAAATGAAGTCGTAAAACATATGGCAACATGGATGAACCTGCAGGAAATTATGTTGAGTGAAGCAAGCCAGACACAAAAGGACAAATACTGTATGAATGTGTTACTATGAACCAAATATATTGTGTAACATATTGTTTGATTAAAAAAAATTTATATGTATCCATTACATTTAATTTAGAAATGTATATATTTATTCATCTGTGTTTACTTTTTAGTTTTTAATTGTTTATATTTTCAATTATTAAATGTACAAAATAAAGTAAAAAAAAAAAAAAAAGTTTTCCAAGGATCATAGTTTACTCTAACTAGTGAACTGTTTTTCTTACTTGATCCTATCTGTGTGAAGACCCGTGTAGAAGAAATTTGTTCATTGGGACATTATTTAAAATAATTTTTATTTTTTCACCACACTAACACTATTTTGGCAAAATTAATGTAAATGAAAAAAATTTTTCCATCTAAACCTATGATGAATTATCTTAATTTGCATAATGTTGGGGTGAATATGCCATCTTTTTGCTTAAACAGCCTAGACTGTCAATATTCCTGTGGTTGCCAATCTTCTCACCATATGCATTGTGCAAAGTGTGCTTTCCTAAATATTTATTCTTATTTAGATTAGGTCCTCTTAGCAAATTTACATATAGTTGGAATAAAGTGTTAAATAATATGATTAGACAGTATCTATCTTGACCACCAATTTTTCCCCCCAGCATCTCACACAGTAAGAGTGGGGCATTAATAGGCTACAACACATATTTGTGGAGTGAATAATATTAACATATAGTTTCACAGAAGCCTTGAATACAATTTCATGTCAATAGGTATATAGTGTTCCTTTAACATAATATTTATATATTGATAATATTTTTATTTTGAGAGTTTCATATGTCTTAAAAATGAACTAGAAAGCCTCCCGATTTTTGAAATTTCATAGCTCTTCCTATAACATGAAAATGATATGTTCTTTTGTAATCAAATTTAGACTTACTTCAAAAGCTTTTTCCAGGTGATTTTTTAAAATATATTTTTCAATTTCTTCCTTGAGTAATGGTCCAGTAAGTTGTCTACTTTCTTAATTTTGGTATCATATTTTTTGGCAGAAAATCTATCTTACTGAGATTTCATATTTATTTATTTGCAACTGTGCATAGAATTTTCATAGATTTAGGATACTCAGCTGCTCTAATTCTTTTTTTTTTTTTTTAAGATTTTATTTATTTATTCATTTATCCCCCCCTTGCTGCCTGTGCTCGCTGGGTCAGCCAACCACGCCGTGCGGGCAGGCCTGCCCTCACCAGGAGGCCCCGGGAACTGAACCCGGGGCCTCCCACATGGCAAACGGGAGCCCTACTGATTGAGCCACAGCCACTTCCCATTCAATTCTTTCTTGAACACACTTGTCTAGTTTATGAGATTTTTAGTCTATCTTCTGAGTTATTTTGGCAATTCCTATACTTTCAAGTTTTAAAATTTATTTAGTTCAACTAGTATCTTTTTCATACTTTCTTTAACTTTTTTTGTGTGGTTCTTTCCCCAAACCTTTCATTTGAAAGTTGGTATCTTTCAGTATTTTGGGGGGGGGGGGCCCGGGGCGGCGGGGGCGGGTTATTTTCACAATAAAAACATTTACAGTATTAATACATTTCTGAGAGTTGTTTTGGTCTCTATGAATGGGTTTTGGTGTTCAGTGTTTTATTTTCACCACTTTTAAAATAATGTTATAAAATAATTTTAGTGAGATAGTGTATAGCAAATGGAAAAACAGTTACAATATAGAAAGTATAAAAATTCATTACTACATTGAAATCTCAATAAATTCACAAAAGCAAAAAATTGGACATACAGTCTTTGACAAAAGTTTGATAAAACTCGATATTAATATTATTACAATTATTTAAAAATCAAAACCACAAGATAAACATGCAGAAGACCAATTGTGGCAACTTGTCTGGTGGAGATCGTCTTAAGAAAAACAGAAATCCCAAAGGCCTTAATCAAAACAGACACAAATTACCAGATAAAAATTACCAAAGATAAATGTTTAAGGCAAAAAGCACCATGAGCAAATGTAACAGATGGAGAGTAAAAATTGCAACACAAGACACATGAAGAGTTAATATCCCTAATATAATGCTAATGGAAATTCATAAAATGAAGGAAATAAAACCACCCAATAGAAATACAGGCAGGAGACATTTGGTTTTATCAGATTATTTAGAGAACAATGGAAAATTAAAAAAAGGTATCTACCAAAATATGTATATACCGAGAACCTATATAGAAGAAGAAATAAATCTGAATGGACAACAACATCTAAAATAAAACAACAGTGGAGAAAAAACTTTTATTTCTCATCAGATTGAGAGGAAAAAAAGTGTCAACATTTAACACTAGCAAGGAAATTGGAATTTTCATATATTACAGGGAGAAATATTACTTGCTATAATTTTGGAAAATAATCTGGAAATTTTTATTAAAATAAAAATTACCTGTTCATATTTACCCAAAAATCCCACTTTCCAACTCTTTTCTATAAAATTAAAAGGTGAAGTACATGGATTTTGTACAAGAATATTAATTGCAACATTATATATGGTGGCAAAAAAACAACAACCTGGAAACAACTTGAATGCTCATTAATAAAAAGCATATTGGAAGAAATTATAAAATATCTACATAATTAAATATTATGAGACTTATAAAGAGAAAGAATGAAGCCTATATTTATTGAATTGATGTCCATGGTGAATTGTTAAATGAGAAAAATAATGTATGTAGCAGAGTCCCACTTTTTATGGGCATTAAATAAACAGCAACATTTTAAAGATCCTATTCATTTGTATATTTTTGTATATAAGGTCAAGGTTCAAGAAAGGTATAGGATGGTATACACTATGCCCTCAGGAAATGAGTGAAGAACAGAAAGGGGATGCTAAATACTATGGACTTTTAATGTGTATTTTTGTATTGTTTTCTGGTCGTGGTAAACGTGCTTTTTGGTTTTTTTTAGGCGGTACTGGGGATTGAACCCAGGACCTCGAAAATGGGAAGTAGGTGCTCAACCACTTGAGCTACATTCATTCCCCCAAACACACATTTTTGTTGCAATTTTTGAGGAAGAGGAATTTAATAAAAATAATTGTTAAAAATCTACTTATATTGAAAATTACGCATATAAGATTTTTTAAAAAAAACATAATCAAGAATATATTGGGGATGGGGTCGGATGTGGCTCAACTGGTTGGGCGTCCGTCTCCCATATGGAGGGACCCAGGTTCGATCCCCGGGACCCCCCGGTAAAAAAAAAAAAAAAAAAAAAAAAAGAATATATTGGGGGAAACGGATGTGGCTTAAGCAATTGGGCTCCCATCTACCATATGGGAGGTCCAGGGTTCCATTCCTGGGTCCTCCTGGTAAAAGGCAAGCTGGCCTGCGCGGAGAGCTGGCCTGCATGGAGAGCTGGCGCAGCAAGATGACGCAACAAAAAGAGACACAGAAGAGAAACAATAAGAGATGCAGCAGACCAGGGAACTGAGGTGGTGCAAGAGCTTGAGGGCCTCTCTCCCACTCCCAAAGGTCCCAGAATCAGTTCCTGGTGCCACCTAAAGAGAAGACAAGCAGACACAGAAGAACACACAGAGGGCAGACAGGGAGCGCAAAAACAACGAGAAATAAATAAATGAATAAATCTTAAAAAAAAAAAAAATAGAAGAAGAAGATCAACGGTGCCTCTGATAGACCTGGGGTAATGACCCTGCTTGAGGCTGTTGGGTACCATATGGCCATTTACCTACATATTCAGTGCCCTCCTACCACCTGCCTTCCTCTCAGGATCTTCGGAGGATCAAAATTTAATTGTCAACTGAGGAGAAAAATTAAAATTTCACAAATATTCTCCGCTTCCTCAGACTTAAAAGAGATCTTGTCAGGCCTGGGGAAAAGAAGGTGATAATTATTTGAAATGAACATGGGGCTAAGATTTTTAGAGCCCCTGATTCAATAATATTAACTTTGTACTGCTCTTGGTTTTCTCCATAAAGAAAGCCATTTTATCCTAGCTCATTATCCATATAACTAGACTTAGAAATGGCTCCCCCTGTTCCCCAGACACTCCCTCCCAAACTATGACACGACTCCTCGTGGAACCTCAGGGGCACTCATTTTTCAATGAGCCTTTCTGGGCCTAAGAGAGGACTCAAACCCAAACCCCATTGCAATTGGTCCTTGTGCTCAAGGCCATAGGGACGAAGGTTTAGCTTCAGAGCTGTTATTGTGTTCATTGGAATCATTTCAGCTAATTCTGGTAACTTCAGGGGGTGGTCTCTGTGTTTACTCCCTCTTGGGCCAGGCCATTTGGAGCAGCTAGATGAAACTGCTTGGAAACGAAAGGAAAAACATCCCACAGCAATATCTTTTTTTTTTTTTTTTAGATTTTTTATTTATTTATTCATTTATCCCCCCTTGCTGCCTGCGCCCGCCGGGCCAGCCAACCACGCCGCGCGGGCGGGCCCGCCCCCGCCCCCACCAGGAGGCCCGGGGAACCCAACCCGGGGGCCCCCCACATGGCAAACGGGAGCCCCACTGATTGAGCCACAGCTGCCTCCCAGCAATATCTTAATTAGGGCAATAGGTAAAGGCCTAAGGAGACTCTTGGGAACTATTTTCAATAACTCAGTGAATTTGTTCATCTCCCACAGAATATGTTCAGTCTAGAAGGCTAGGAATGCAAAGAAGAGATATTTTGTTTAAAATTAAAATCTATCTTTCCCCGCTTTAAAAGGGAATGAGACTCATTCTGTGGGGATTACTTGGGCGAGTTAATGGGGGACCCTGCTGACTTCACATATACATAACTCTGAGCATTAGAGACTTAGAAGACATTTAATTTTAATTCATTCATAATTTTTATGTATCAGAAAAGGATAGTCCGTACACACGTAAAGAAAATTGCCCATAATTGTGCAGTTAGTGGGAAATGAAGGGCTCTGTTGAGTACAAATCCAAGGCTCCTTTCATGTTGGTTCTAACTCCAAGGTAAGCTCTGTATCCATTCTGAGTAACTGTAAAATCAGGTATGATTCATTCCCTCTGTCATGTCACCATTATTTATTAAATACCAAAGAATTCCAGAAATGGGAAGAAAGCAGTAGTCCTCAGATTTAAAAGATTGATTAAATAGAAAGTAGGATAAAAAAAAAAACCCTACCACATGCATTATAGAGATTTTGCAGAATATCACAGGTGAAGAAAAGAATTGTAAGAGCCATTAGAGAAGAACTAGAGAGAACATGCAGAGGAATAAAAATCAAACTGACAGTAGACTTCTCAGCAGCAAATATAGATGCCAGAAATCAATGGAATAATACCTGCCAAACTAAGGGAAAGACGTTATGATTCCAGCCATAATGAAACTGCTTATATCAAACTAACCCTTCAGTCAAATACAACTAAAAAACTACAAAAATATATCACATACGTTTTACTACTTAAGCAATAATACTACAATACTACTATAATAATACTACTTAAACAACCATAAAAACTTCATGGTAAGAAATGAGTACTTCCATGCCTGTAGGTCACCTGGAAATTGGCTTCTCTACAGGCTGGTTTTGTCTGAGCAGTTCTGCTCACATGCCTGGAGGTCGGCTGAAGGTCAGCAGATTGACTCCGGGCTCAGTTGGAGTGGTTTAGCTCCAAATGTCTAGTGTCCTCTCCCTGGGAAGAGCAGGTTATTTTTGAACAATAATCTGCCACATCAGTACAGATAAAACCAATGTTTGAAGGCATTGGAGCACACAAAAAAATTGAGGCAGGGCTTGAGAAGCTGTGATTATTGAGAGAAGGAAATGTACAGAGGTCAACTTTATATTCACCTTGTTTTTTTGTTTTGTTTGTTTTGCCCTGATAAAACGCAAATCTATAGAGACATTTATATATATTGATATACACAGATTTTAAGTATACAATATGATGAGTTTTAACAGGATATACCCATGTTTAACTCACACTCATATCAAGATATAAGCATTTTTTTTCACTCTAGAAAATGCTTTCGTGTTTCTTCTCAGTCAATCCTCACTAACAGAGGTGATCACAGTTCTAATTTTTTTCACTATAGATTAGTGTATTAGTTTTCTATTACAAATTTAACAGCTTAAAACAATACAAAATTATTATCTCACAGTTTTGTAGGTCAGAAGTCCACGTGGGATCAACTAGTTTCTCTGCCCACAAGCCCAAAATCAAGAGATAGGCCGGCCTGGGCTCTTATCTGGAGGCTCAGAAGTAAAATCTGCTCTAGCTCATTCAGGTAACTGGCAGAATTCAGTTCCTGTAGGACTGAGATCTTTGGCCCCCTCCATCTTTAAGCCAGCAAAGGTGCTTTGAATCCTCCTATTTCCAATCTCTCTGGCCTTCTCTTTCGCCTCATTTCTTCTGCCTCCAGCCAGAGGATGTTCTCTGCATTTATGGGCTCATGTGGTTAGATTGGGCACTGGGAAAATCCAGGATAATCTCTGTACTTTAAAATCCATAACCATAATTACATTTGCAAAGTCCCTTTTGACATGTAATAGAACATATTCACAAATTCCAGGGTTTAGGGCATGGACATCTCTGGGCGGGCCATTCTGCCTACCACAGTTGGTTTTCCCTCCAGCAGGACTTCATATAAATGGAGTCATGCAGCATGCATTCTTTTGTGTCTCACTTCTCTCACTCAGCATAATGTCTGTGAGATTCAGCCATGCTGTTGTGTGGTCCATTGCTTGTAACTGCAAGGTAGTATACATTGCATGAACCACAATTTGTTTATCCATTCTCTTTTTGATAGGCATTTAAGTTGTTTCTATTTTCTTGCTATTATGAATTACATATGATTTTTCCAGACAATATGTGGCATGTCTTCACTTCTCTTGCATAAATACCTAGGAGTGGACCTGCTGAGTCAAAGGGCATGTGTTTAACTTCATTTAAAAAACTGTCAAATTGTTTTCCCAACTGGTGAACCATTTTATATTCCTGCCACCAATCTGTAAGAGTTCCAGTTTCTCCACAACCTCACCAATATTTGGCATTGATATTCTTTAACTAAAATATTAACTTTTTATTAGTGAAGTTGTAGGTTTACAGAAAAAAATCATACAGAAAATAGAGTTCTCACATACCCCCTTCACATATGCAGTTTTCCCCATTAACAATTTGCATTAGCATGGTATCATCGTTAAATTTAATGAAACAATATTACAATTATACTATTAACTATAGACCATAGTTTTCATTAGGATTCACTGTTTGTGTTGTACATTCTTATGGGTTTTTAAAAAATTTTATTCTGGTAACATATATACAACCTAAGATTTCCCCTTTTAATCACATTCAAATATATAATGCAATGGTGTTAATTATATTCACAATGTTCTACTACCATCACCAACATCTATTACCAAAACATTTCCATCGTTCTAAATAGGAACTCCATACATTTTAAGCCTTAACTCCCTACCCTTATTTTCTCCCTTGGTAACCTATTCTAGATTCTGACTCTATGCGTTTGCTTATTCTAATTATTTCGTATCAGTGAGATCATACAATATTTATCCTTTTGTGTCTGGCTTATTTCACTCAACATAATGTCTTCAAAGTTCATCCATGTTGTTGCATGTATCAAAACTTCATTCTTTTTAAAGCTGAATAATATACCATTGTATGTATTTAACACATTTTGTTTATTCCATCTGTTGATGGACACTTGGGTTGCTTCCACCTATTGGTAATTGTGAATAATGCTGCTATGAACATCGGTGTGCAAATATCTTTTCAAGCCCCTTGTTTCAATTCTTTTGGGTATATACCTAGAAGTGGGATTTCTGGGTCATACTTAAGTTATCTGAAGAACTGCCAAATTGTTTTCTACAGCAGCTACACCAATTTAGATTCCCACTAATGATGAATAAATATTCCTATTTCTCCATATCCTCTTCAAAACTTTTTATTTTCCATATTTTTAATAATAGCCATTCTAGTCGGTGTGAAATGGTATCTCATTGTGGGTTTGATTTGCATTTCCCTAATGGCTAATGATATTGAGCATCTTTTCATCTTTTTTTTTTTTTTTTTTTAAGATTTATTTATTTACTTTATCCATTTTAAACCCCCCCTTCCCCATTTGCTGTTTTGTGTCCATTTGCTGAGCAATTCTCCATGTCTGTTTCCTGCCATCTCTTCTCATCCTCCTCCTCCAGTCTTCACCAGGATTCGATCCTGGAGACCTCCGATGTAGGAGAGAGGTATTCTGCTGCCTGCACCACCTCTGCTCCTAGCTTCTGAAGCTTTCGGAGCATCTCGTCTTGTCTCTCCCCTGTTACATCATCATCCTGCTGCATGGCTCCCGGGGCCCGACGGCTCAGCGGCACACAGAACCGCCCATGCGCCTTCTATTATTTACTGGGAGGTCCTGGGGAGCGAACCCAGGTCCCTCCATATGGCAGACGGACACCCAACCATTTGAGCCACATCCGCCCCCTCTTTTCATCTTTTGTTGGCCATTTGTATATCTTCTTTGGAGAAACGTCTATTAAAATCTTTTGCTCATTTTAAAAATTGGGTTGTCTTTTTATTGTTGAATTGTAGTATTTCTTTATATATTCTGGATATTAATCCCCCATTGAATATGTGGTTTCCAAATATTTTCTCCCATTCTGTAGTTGTATTTTTACTTTTAGGATGAAGTCCTTTTTGCACAGAAGTTTACAATTTTGATGAAATCTCATTTAGCTATTTCTCTATTTCTGAACTCTCAATTTGACTGCATTGGTCTATATGTCTGTCCTTGTTTCAGTATCATGCTATTGTGATTACTGTAGCTTTGTGATACGTTTTAAAACCAGGAAGCGTAAGTCCTATAACTTCGTTTTTCTTTTTCAAGATGGTTTTGGCTATTTGGGGCTCCTTATTCTTTCATATAAATTTGGTGATTGGCTTTTCCATTTCTGCAAAGAAGTCTGTTAGAATTTTGATTTGGAACTGTGTTGAATCTCTACATCACTCTGATTAGAATTGACATCAACAATATTTAGTCTTCCAGTCTAGGAACATAGAATATGCTTCATTTATTATATCTTCTTTGATTTCTTTTAACAATGTTTTGTAGTTGATGTTTTGTACAAATCCTTCATTAAATTTTCTCCTATTTGATTCTTTTAATTGCTATTATAAATGGATTTTTTCTTGATTTCCTCTTCAGATTGTTAATTACTAAATTTACAGAAGCAGTAGTTATTTTTGCATGTTGATCTTGTACCCTGCCATTTTGCTGGATTCTTTTATTAGCTCTAGTAACTTGGTAGGGTTTTTCAGGATTTTCTATATATATGATCATGTCTTCTGCAAATAGGGAAAGTTTAGTTTTTCCTTTCTAATTTGGATGCCTTATATTTCTTTTTGTTTGTTTTTTTTTTTTTTTTTTTTTTTGTTGTTGTTGTTGTTGCCTAATTGCTCTGGCTAGAACTTCCACTAAAATATTGAATAACAGGGGTCAAATGCCTTTTCTTCATCAATTGAGATTTTTTTTTTCCTTCATTCTATTAATATGGTATATGACATTAATTGATTTTCTTATGTGAAATTGCCCTTGAATTCCTGGGATAAATTTCACTTGATCATTCCTTGATATTGAGGAAGGAAAGTGTATCATTCCTTCAATGTGCTATCAGATTTGGCTTCTAGTATTTTGCTGAAGATTTTTTAAAATCAATATTCATAAGGGATATTAGTAAGTAATTTTCTTTTCTTGTGGTATCTTTTTCTGGCTTTGGTATTAGGATGATGCTGGCCTTATAGAATGAGTTAGGAAGTTAGGAAGTTCCGTCCTCTTCAACTTTTTGGAAGTTTGAGCAGGACTGGTGTTAATTCTTGCAATGTTTGGTAAAATTCACCAGTGAAGCCATTTGGTCCTAGTCTTTGCTTTGTTGGAAGGTTTTTGATTACTGATTCCATCGCTTTCCTTGTTATTAATCTGTTGAGATCCTCTGTTTCTTCTTGAGTCAGTGTAGGCAGTTTGTATGTTTCTAGGAATTCATCCATTTAATCTAGACTATCTAATTTGTCGGCATACAGTTGTTCATGGTATCCTCTTGTAGTTATTTATTTATTATTTATTTATTTATTTGGTACTGGGGACTGGGGATTGAACCCAAGACCTCATATGTGGGAAGCCAGCACTCAACTGCAACATCAGCTTCCCTGAGTTGATTTTTTCATTCGTTTTGCTTATTTTGTGTGTGTGTTATTTTCAGGAGGCACTGGGAACCGAACCCAAGACCTCCCATGTGGGAAGTGGGAGCTCAACTGCTTGAGCCACATCTTCTCCCTTATAGTCCTTTTTATTTCTGTGGGGTTGGTAGTAATGTCCCCCCTTTCGTTTCTGATTTTATTTTCATCCTCTCTCTTTTCTTTCCTTTGTCAGTCTAGCTAAATCTTTGTCAATTTGATTGAATTTTTCAAAGAAACAGCATCTGGTTTTGTTGATCTCTCCATTGAGTTTTTATTCTCTATTTTATCTCTGCTCTAATCTTTGTTATTTTCTTCCTTCTTCTTTGGGTTTAGTTTTTCTTTTACTAGATCCTCCAGTTGTGTGGTAGGTTTCTGGTTTGAGATCTTTCTTCCTTTTTCATGTAAACATTTAGAGCTAGAAATTTCTCCCTCAGCACAGTCTTTGCTGCATCCTATACATTTTGGTATGTATGTTTTCATTTTCATTTGCCTCAAGGCATTTCCTAATTTCCTTTGTGATTTACAAGTATTGAGGCTTCCAATTCATGAATATAGTATATCTCT
Source organism: Tolypeutes matacus (assembly GCA_026826555.1). Classification (NCBI taxonomy): domain Eukaryota; kingdom Metazoa; phylum Chordata; class Mammalia; order Cingulata; family Chlamyphoridae; genus Tolypeutes; species Tolypeutes matacus. The sequence continues at coordinate 696,598 of JAKSZT010053786.1, forward strand.
CCATTTATTTACATGTGTTAAAATTACTCTCAGTAATATTTTGTAATTTTCAGTGTGTAGTTGAGTTCTTGTACATATATGCTTATTCTTAAGTATTTTTGATATTGTTATAAATAGAATTTTTTATGTTATTTTCCAGTTGTGATTTCCTGGATTTATATGTGGATTTTATATATTAGTTCAAATATTTATATTATAGATTTTAAGAGTTTTCTACATAAATAACCATGTTGTCTGCAAATAGAGACAATTTTACTTCTTCCTTTCCAAACTTTTAGCCTTTTCTTTCACTTTCTTTCCTTATTGCATTGGCTAGTTCTGACAATACAGTGTGGATTAAAAGTGGTAAAACTGGATATTCTTGCCTTGTTCCTGATTTTTTAGGGAAATCATTAGTATTCCACCTTTAAGTATGATATTAAGCTCCACCTTACTTTTGGGCACACACATTGATTTTTAAATTTCAGTTATGTTACCTTTCAGTTTTAGCTTTTCCATTGTTACTTTAATTTCAATTTCTTTGTCAAGATTCCCCATCTCTTCATTAATTATGAATATAGTATCCTTTAAGTTCTTGAACATTTTTTTACAATACCTGCTTTAAAGCTATTGTCTGCTACTTCTATCTCAGGGTTAGTTTCAGATTTTGAATGTTCCCATAGATTCCTAGTTTGTCAAGCACTGTAATCATAAATGAGTGTAAATTTTTTTTTTTTTAAGATTTTATTTATTTATTCATTTATCCCCCCCTTGCTGCTTGTGCTCGCTGGGTCAGCTAACCACGCCATGCGGGCGGGCTTGCCTTCACCAGGAGGCCCCGGGAACCGAACCCGGGGCCTCCCATATGGTAAACGGGAGCCCTACTGATTGAGCCACAGCCGCTTCCCTGTAAATTTTGTCAAATGTATTTTTTGGGGGGAGGGTCTGCCTATGTCCTGTTAATATGGTAAAATATATTTATGAATATTTGAATGTTAAGCCAAACATGCATTCCTAGTATGAACTTCATTTGGTCATGATTTGTTTTCCTTTTTATACATTTTTGGTTTCAATTTTTTCATCCTTATGAAAATAAGGATGTTTGCATATATCATCTTGAAGAATATGGTTTATAATTTTCTTTTATTCTCTGTATGATTTCAGTTCTTTTAAATTTATTGAACCTTGTTTTTAAGGTCCAGCATATAGTCTACCTTGATTCCACATGCACTCGAAAATAATGTGCATTTTGCAGTTGTGTATAATGCTCAATATGTCAGTCATGACAAGATAATAGTGTTGTTCAGATCTTCTATATTCATGATTTTTGTCTAGTTCTATCAACTGCTGAGATATAATTTTTAAATCTCTAATTACAAAACTGTGGATTTCTCTATTTTTTTCATTTAGTTCTGTCAGTTTTTTGTGTATTTGGAAGCCCTGATATCAGGAAAATGATACATTATAAATCAGATTTATAAAAACAAAAGAATATTCATAATTATAAATCAGTTAAACATTATAGCAATTACCAACCTTGATGAATTGACCCTTTTATCCTTATGTCTTTATGTGTGGTAATACCTATCTTCTTAAAATCTGTTATCTGATATTAATATATTCACTCCAGATTTCTTAGGGTTAGTGCTTTCATTGTTCTTATCTTTTGTACTTTCAACTTGTATGTCTGTATTTAAATTATGATATAGCTGGGTCATGCTTCTCATTCAATCTGGCTGAGTTGAGAGTATTTATTTCACTTATATTTAATGTAATTATTGATATGGTTGAACTTAGGCATACTATTTTGCTATTTGTTTACTATTTCTCTTACCTTTGTTTCTTCCTTCTTTCCTGCCTTCTTTTGAGTTAAACATTATTTTTAGTATGCAATTTAATTCCTCCATTTCTATTAAAGAATGTTCTATAGGGATTACAGTATCATCTCAAATCCCTCATACTCTCCTGAGAGTTATCATTGTAACTTCATTTAAAATGTAGGAATACTGGATTAATTACATTTACCTTCCCATTCTCTGTACTTTTACTGTCATATATATTACATCTATATAAACTATAATCCTCACAGTATATACTTTATACTGTATATACAGCTTTAAACTTCATATATTTTTAAATAAACTAAAAAGAGTTTCATATTCACACATTTGCCATTTCTGATGTGCTTTATTCTTTCTTAGAGATCCAAGTTGCTACTGGGTATCCCCTGAAGAACTTACTTTAGCATTTCTTGTGCAGTATTGCTGGCTATGAATATTGTTTAGGATATTGTTTATTTGAAAATGTTTTTATTTTGTGTTCAGTTCTGGAGGATAATTTCACTAGATAAAGAATTCTGGGTTGACCATTTCTTTCTCAACACTGTAAAGAATTTTAAAATTGTTTTTAGCATTTTAAAGATTTTGCTCCTTATATTCTGGTCTCCATTTTTTGTGATGAGAATTCAACTGTCATTTATATAGTTGTTTCCCTAACTGTAATGTATTGCTTTTCTCTGGGTACTTTCAAAATTTTCCCTTTATCTTTAGATTTCAGCTATTTGATATAACATGGCTAGGTATTATTTTCTTGGTTTTTATCTTGTTTGCAATTGAGATTCTTGTTAACTTTTTCACAAAATTATGAAGTGTTATCCATTACTTTGCAAATTTTTTTCTGTCCTATTCTCTCTGCTATCCTACTGGAACTCTAATAGCATGCATATTGTTTGATATTGTCTCACAGGTCACTAAGGTTTTGTTCATTTTTCTTCAATCTTTTCCTCTTCTCTTCTTCTGATTAAATAATTTATATTGATTTATCTTCAAATTCACTGACTCTTCTATTTCTACAGTACATTTGATCTATTCAGTGGTTTTAAAATTTCAGTTATTTTACCTTTCAGTTCAAGCATTCCCAGTTGGTTTTATCTACATTCAACTTATTTCCTAAGATTCTCCATGTCTTCATTTATTATGAGTGTATTTTCCTTTAAGTCCTTTAAGTTTCTTTTTGTTTGCTGTTAACAGTAGCTGTTTTAAAGCTATTGTCTGCTAGTCGAACATCTCAGGGTCAATTTCTATTGACTACTTTTTTCTTTGAATTTGAGTCATATTTTCCTGTTACTTCGCACATCTAATAATTTTTTAACTATATGCTGGACATTTTAAATTATTCATCTTAGAAACTCCAGATTCAGTTATATTCCCTGAAGAGTATGGATTTCTGTTTTAGCAGAAAGTTAACTTGGCTAGATTCATACTTCAAACTCTCTTTCTCTTGTTGTGGACAGCAATTGAAATCTCCATTCAGTTCTTTCAGCTTCCAGCTGCTGTTTTCACTGGGTCCTTTGGAGTCTCCTCCATGCTTGCACAGTTCGGTGGTCAGCCATACATTAGGACAAAGTGTATACACAGACTTGGGGCCTTTCCTTTCTGAAGCTTCCTCCTTTCTAGGATTTCTCCCATTAATATTACAGCTGCTCTGCCAGCTCTGAATTCTGTCCTCTAGCACTTCTAGCCAATAGGAATACAGCTTTCAGCTGCCCCATGCCACAGAGATTGAGTTGTCTTGGGAAAAAAGTCACAAGCACTTCACCTGGTGCAGTTTCCATCTTTCAATGGTCAATTTTACTCCAGTTTCTACCTACTTTTCATTCTCTAATACCTTCAAATGGTTATTATCCCCTACCCCAATATTTTACCAGACTGTGTAATTGTTATATATGGAAGATTAGTCTGAACAATCTACCCCATCATTATTGGAAGCTAGAATTCTGCTTGAGCTCTTTCAAAAGAATCTTTTATACCTATAGCATGCCATTCTGCACCTAGGACTTAGAAGATTCCTTTTACTCTCCTTTTGATGCTAAGGCTACCCTCTTGGATTCCTTTCCTTGGCATCTGTCTTTATTAAATGTCAGTACTCTCAGACTGAACTTCTTGACATATAACTGCATTGTCTTTTTTCAGTCCACAGGCTCTGGAATTACTATCATCACTCTTTCTATTAGCTGAGTTTGAGTCTGGATCATACCATAGGCTCTGGGGGAAACTGTATTTTTGGGGTTATATCACTTCCATGGACTATTCTAAATTCTCTCATGACCAATACCCTCTCATTATAGCCCAAATCCTACCACTGATTATTTAAAAATTTGGTGCTGGAGAATATGTGATAGAATATGTGATAGTAAGACTACAGGGGAGCAGATTTAACTCAACTGGTTGAGTGCCTGTCTCCATGTACAAGGTCCTGGGTTCAATCCTTGGTACCTCCTAAAAAAAAACAACAAAAACAAAAAACAAAAACTACAAATACTTTGGGGCAAAGATTTTATATAATTTCCATTGTATTTGGGAAAACAGGAGGGCAACACCATTATAAATGTCAGAGGCATGTAATAAATTGAGAGTCTTCCTATCCATTGAGTTCTAAGTCTGTCACTCATATTCCACCTTAGCAGAGGGAACAAGACAATGCCATGTATGGGGGGATTTACATACAGTAGGTGTTTGCATAGAAATCTATACTTCCAATTCAAGTTACAAATTCCAGAACATATTTTAGTTCTTAACTTACTACTAAATGAGAGATTATAGATGTACCTTAGAAAATCCAGCTTCTAGTATATGGCTTAAATTTCCTATGTTTCCATTATGTACAGACTAGGACATGACCTTGGACCACTGTGGGCATGAAAAAATTTCATCCTGAAACTCTGGTCATGCACATATTCTGGCCTAGTCTAACCTTGATAAAGCCCAGAACAGGGAACATGGATTCAGAAAATTCATCTACTCTCCTGATCAAAGACAATGACATCCCAATTTTTTTAAAGATTTTTTTTTGTTCATTAATTTAATCCCTCCTACCAAGAGCTTCTCCAGAGTTCCTCTCTTACTCTTATCACTTGTCTCCCTCTATCTCTTCAAGGGGAATTTCTAGTTGGATCTCTGGTGATCAGGGTATATTTGTAGGGTAGCTGGAATAAAATTATGAAAATGGGGTTAAGTTATCTCTTCCAGTGAAACTGCATAATGAGAAAAAACCAGAGACATCTGAGAGGATGTAAATGTTGGTCCTATGAACAAAATATCAGTGTAGTTACTACTGAGTAATTATATTATGCTTCCCTTTAGCTGTTAAGAGCTTTAAGTAGAATTTTTCCACTCTTATGGAGACATTTGGAAGGAATAAGGAGATTCTAAATGTCAAAAAGGGTCACACTAAGGATGACCTATTGATATCTAATGAAGGACAATCTTGAATTTGATAGGATATAGGTGTGACAAGAGAGATGAAGTTATCCACCAAAACTAGTAACATGACTTCAGTTTAAAAATCAATTCCACAAGCACAGAATGGTAAAGAGTTACCTTCCTAATAGTACAAGTTAAAATAAATTAATACAAACAAGAAAATTCTTCACCTCTCAATCTCTGAAGAATTTTGTTTTTTTTTTTTGTCTGTTTATTATTATTATTGAAGTAATGAAAATGCTTTAATAGTAAGTGATGAATGCACAACTGTGTGATTATACCAAATACCATTGGTTGTATACTTTGGATGAACTGTATGCTTTATTAATATGTATCAATAAAATTGATTTGTTTAAAAAATTGTTACTAAAGTATTAATGCAATATCTTTCTTAGTATAGTATAGATAATATATTTAATAATGTAATTAGCATTTCATTCATAAGGTTACATTTGGAATAATTTAATCAACTTAAAGGATGCTGACAAACTATTCAGTACCGAATTAAGTGGAAGTAAAGTATCTGGTCAAAATAGCAAAAGATGTCATTAATCTATTAATCTAACTTCTTTATGAATTATAATTTGCTAATCTGCTTTCACAAAGAATTACACAAGTAACAGTAGAACTGGAAACATTTATTCTACGAGAAATTTAGGGAGATGTGATAGCTGTCTTCAAATGTTAAAGATTTCTCCTGTAGAAGGATTTCTTTTCTGTGTGGTACCAATAAGTGGACATTACAGGGAGAAAGATGTAAGTTCAATATTAGGGAGAATTTTCTAATACAAATGTTCAGAAATTTAATGGCCTGCTTGGTAAAGCAGGTAAAGGCATTGTCTCCGAGGGTTCAAGGAGAGACTATGATGTTGTTTTTGCTGAAGGGATCCTATTAATGGATAAAGTTGAAATATAAGTCCTCTAAAATTTCTTCTTAGGTTCTATAATTATGTGATCCATTGTCGTACCTTGTACTGAACCCCTCCCTCACTAGCCAAGAGTGGCTCCTTTCCCATGAAAAAAGGCAAAGCCCTGCCATGTACCCTCCCCCTGGTGCTTTGGAGCTTAGCCAGGAGCATGAACAGCTGGGTTATATGGCTACATTTAATCACCATTTTAGCTATGCCAAGATAACTCAGATCCAAATGTTTCAGACTATTCTGGATTGTGTGACCTCAGAGAGTTCATTTTTGTTAGTGTGAATCTGTTTTGGTTCTCATACCAGACATGTTTGAATACTTGAATGCAAGATCACGGCTGACCAGTATTGATTATCCCTCTAGTTGGCCAAATGATAAAGATTTATTCAGGTGATAAATGGCAAAAGGTAAAAGATCAGTTACCAAGTGAAAGGACACAACTCCCTAGAGTTATACAAACTTCATCTGGAAAAGCATACTTATTTACCACAATTCAGACCCACTCCCTCATAGAAAACCACCATAACCACCTCCACCACCACAACAGACTGGAATATTCCTGACTTTGTACAGAAGGAACAGTTGGAAGGAAAATATAAGGAATCTACATTAGTTGTTTCTTGTTCATTCTAGCTTTGTTTTTGCACTATTTGTAAGTCCTAACTTCTCTGTGAACAGCCCATGCAAACCTAGTTCTGATTTCTTTCTTTTTTTTTTTTTAATAATTTTTTAAAATTTATTTTTATTGTGGGTAAAAATCAAAATTCTCTCAATACATACAAACATTTGCAAAATGATATATAAATATATATGCATATATGTGTTTTTGCTTACAAAAATGTTATTTATATATATATATATATACACATATATTTTAAGAGGTGCTTAGATTACCCAAAATATTACACGGAACCCACAAAAATATGGAACGCTTCACGAATTTGCGTGTCATCCTTGCGCAGGGGCCATGCTAATCTTCTCGGTATCGTTCCAATTTTAGTATATGTGCTGTCGAAGCGAGCACTTAGTTCTGATTTCTTGAGATTCAATCCCAAGAGCTGGAATCACCCCCACCCAAATATCCCAGTGCATAAAGAGCTATTTTAGCCCTTGTAACTCAGACCAAGTGGCACGTTTCTACCTTTCCTAGCCTCAATTTCCTTATCGGAAATTGCAGACAATAGTATCTACCTAAGATTTTTGTGAGGATAAATGACTTTCTATATGAGATGCTTACAATTGCATGTGGCACATAGTGAGTTATCAATAAACTGTAGCAATTGTGACAACCCTATGCTCCAGATCCAGTCTCTTGGTGGTTGCTATTGTGACTTCATCTCTTGATGCCATGTCCCTAAGGATGCCCAGGAGCTACATGATGTTATGGATCCATGCTACTGGATATCCTACACATTGTATTCCCTTCCTGCTTGCATTCTTTCAATTTGCTAGTTTGTTTATATGTCATTAAGGGCCTTTTTGTCTCCATCTATAGTGTTTACCTTCTGTCAGTATCTTTATATTCTGTACACCGACACTACCCAAAACACCATGAGGACCATAAACCATTGGCACTTAACCCTGGCATCCAACTTTTACTCCACCCCTGGATAAAGTATCCCTGGTTTCTAAATTTCAATTTCCACCTTGACATTTATATTTGCATAACACCTGTCTTAAATTCTCAGGATTATTTCTTGGTCTTGACCAAATCTAGACTTAAATTCCCATTTTGCCATCTCAAATATAACAATTCTCATGGTACTGATCAGAAGCCCTCAATATATTTGCAACCCACAGATTTCCATGGACTCTTAGTCCCAGGTGTTCATTTTCTCATTCTATAAGATACTCTTCAGAAATGATGAACTCTCTCTTAAAAGAAGAACTGAAACCTGTCCTATCACATAAAGAAATAAAGTAAAAGCTCCCAGACATTGGCTCCAGTATCTGACAAAATTCATTGTCCTAAGTCATAAACTCTGGCAGGATTGACCATTAGAGTAGATGCATCACAGAGTATGTAGAAAGGTTGGGAATTGTTATAGAATGATGGAAAAATATAAGGAGTTTCATTGAAGAACAGCGTATTAGTCAGAAATCGTTGACAAAGACACTACAAGGAAGTTGGAGAAGACAGAAAGCTGGGCTAGGAGAGGAGATTGGTCTACCAGAGAGCAGAACTAAGATTTCCAGAAAGGGTAGAAGTTCTAAAGCTCACAGCACTGGAGGAATGGTCTGGGGAGATAAGCATGGGATGGGGGCATTTAAGGAAGTGTGCTTCATACTCATGGAAGCCAGAAAAGCCATCTTGCAAAGGGAATGTGAAGAGTCAGACTTGTGTGCACACAGACCTTAAATAAACTATACAGCCTTTGTGAAATTTAGCTTCCCCTTTTGAAAAATAGGAATCTTCTCAGAATTAAAAGGATTAAGTAAGATGAATATGGAAAGGCAACCAGCATTTCTGGAGTGCCTAAGACAATGCACAGTATATGGCTGACCCTCAGTTTGGGTTCCTTCTTTGCTCTTCTTTCAGAAGCTAAGAATCCTATCCACCTAAGTTATGGCATGAACTTGAATTTACTTTGGGCTTTGTCACAGGAACCCCAGGCTATATATAATTTTGAGAGACATTACCAGACACGATATAAGAATTTAGGAACAACAGGCCAGAATCTTTTGTATCTTCTTTGTGATGCTTTTAAAAAACAACAAAACTCTTCTCTGTTTTCCCATAGAATTTTAAAAGGGACCACTTGATTATTGGGGGGAACAGTTAAAAAAAAAAAAAAAAAAAAAAAGGGAGCTATGCTATTCTATTCATTCTACTTTAAAGCCAGCCGGAAGAAGGAAACCTCCCCAATAGATATTGTAAAAAGGAAAGCAAGCTAAATCCTTGAGGACCTAAAGGAGAAAAAGAAAAGCAAGTGTGATGAATTAATCCAGGATTTTAAAAAATGACCCCATGGGCTTGACTAGCAGGAGTCTAAGATTACCCCCTACAGCTACCTCAGGATTTCTACACAATTGGAACTTTTAAAATTAAGATAATGATCCTTTAAAATTCACATCCTATATGAGATCTACTCATCCTATATGAGATCAATTCTATGGCTTGTCATACTTGGTGCTGGATCTCCCCCTTCTCTCTCCATTCCAGCCACCTAATGTGCCAATATCATGGTTAACAAGATCTACGAATTCCTGGGTGGGCTTCTGGGACTCTTCCTCTGAGCCACCACAGAAGCATAGTTTATTTTAGCCAATATTATCTACCCTCTCAACACCTGGATAATTATATTTGTCATTTAACAGGGCTCTCTCCTCAGCAAATTCTCTGATGTTGGGATATGACTGAAGGCTTTCAGCTCCCTTAAGGTAGGAACCATACAATAAAGAAATTATTCCATTCTACAGTGCCTCCCATAGCAGCTGGATAACCAAATAGCTGGAGGTAAGATTTTTGTTCTCTTTCCTGCAAGATTACACGAACAGGTGTTGACTTTTTCCATTTTTTTCCTTGACTTACCCTTCCTCCTATCTACATCCCTTGCAGTTCAGTAGTATCACTTCATGCGTGCAACTAAATTGTATAATTTCAGGGAATTCTAAGATATAAACTATACAGGTGGTCTCAAAAATATAACTCTACAAAAGTCCCCTCGAGTCACTATGAATTCGCTCCAGACTTCCTCCTCTAAGCCTGTTTCTTATGGTTAAGATTTGCCAGCATCAGATCATGGATAGCAAGCACAAGATAAGATCCCGGCTGGTAGAAGTGAGTGAGAAAGCTACAACCAGATCTAAAGGAGCTCACTGAGCAAGGGTCAGGGTCAGAGCAGAAGTTAGTATCAGGTAGGTCAGTCCACATGAAGCCAGAGAAAGGGAAAAAGATACAAGCAAAAGTCAATTCTCATGCATTCTCCCTAGACTTTCTTCATCCATATTCCCCACAATTTTAATGAAGTGTTTTTAGCTTTTCACAATTTCATATGACCCATGCCTCATCAAAACCAACAAGCCCTCTGCCCTGTCCCAAGAACCCCTTTGCCTTGAGCCCCTACCCAAGTCCTCTTTCTAGATGTTGACATTTATCATCTTACCCTTAGAAGTCCACTTTCAAATATAATTATTTTAAAAGACCATAAGATATCCACATTTACCTCTTGTTGTCCTCTTCCATACATAATAACATTTTAAGGAAGAGGGATATTTTTATGAGACACAGCCTCATCTGTTTTTGTATACTGTAATATTTAGAACACAGCTATGCAGTCAGGAGGGAATAAGTAATTATTATTTCATGAAGTTACTGCATTCTATTCATCATGAATTTCTTTATGTTGATTAAAGGCTGAAAAGACATGGAAAGTTTTTTCACATTTCTTACATTTGTAGGGTTTTTACTCCCATATGAATTTTCCGGTGTTGAATAAGAGATGAACTCTGGCTAAAAGCTTTGTCACAAGCACTGCATTTATATGGTTTCTCTCCAGTATGAGTTCGCAGATGTTTTGTAAGGGATGAGCTCTGGCTGAAGGCTTTCTCACATTCTTTACATTTGTAAGGTTTCTCTCCAGTATGAATTCTCTGATGTCTTACAAGAGCTGAGCGGTCATTGAAAGCTTTCCCACATTCATTACATTTGTAAGGTTTCTCTCCAGTATGGGTTCCCTGATGTTGAATAAGTGCTGAATAGTAACTGAAAGCTTTCCCACATTCACTACATTCATATGGTTTTTCTCCTGTATGAGTTCTTTGATGTTGAGTAAGTCCTGACCGGTCACTAAAGGTTTTCCCACACTCTCTGCATTCATAGGGTCTTTCTCCAGTATGAACCCTGTGATGTTTAATAAGGGATGAAGTATCACCGAAAGCTTTCCCACATTCCTTGCATTTATAGGGTTTTTCTCCAGTGTGTATTCTGTGATGTTGAATAAGGCATGTGCTTTGGTTGAAGGCCTTTCCACATTCATTGCATTCATAAGGCTTTTCTCCAGTATGAATTATATGATGTTGAATAAGGGCTGAACGATGACTGAAAGCTTTCCCACATTCATTACACTCATAGGGTTTATCTCCAGTGTGAATTCTCTCATGTTGAATAAGTGATGAGGTCCGACTAAAGGCCTTTCCACATTCATTACATATATAGGGCTTCTCTCCAGTATGAATTCTCTGGTGTAGGATAAAGGCTGAGTAATAACTGAAGGGTTTCTCACATTCTTTGCACTTCCAGGGCTTTTTCACTGGGTAAACTTTCTGATGTTTAATAGCATTTGAATTTTTCTCAATTTTATGACAACCCTCCATTAAGCTTTTCTTATGTTTAATAATGACTTGCCTTAAATCTTTCTTCTGATTTCCTTGCTGCCTTTCATATGTGCCTTCACATTCCCAGGTTTCTATCAACCTGGTGTCCCAAGAATCACCCTTTTTAAGTCTTTCCAGTATCAGCTCCCTTTCAGAGGATACTTCTTCATAAACTTCCTGCTTTGGAAGGGACTCTTTAGTTTCAGACATAGATTCAGAATCTGAAATAAATAAAAAATACAAGTGTTTATGTTCTCTGTGCTGAAAGAAAGAAAACTGTTGAAGATAAAGAAAATAAAAATGATGACTTTTAAAAATAAGTGTATTTGAATGCTCTCAGAAAGAGCCTCATGGTAATGGCAAATGAAGTTTTAGGGAATAATAAAGATGGGAGATTGACTAATAAAATGCACAAGAAAAGATCTGAGAATGGAAAACTAACAAGGGAAGAGGATAAGCAGAACTGAGGAAGAAGGTAAAGGTGAAACAACAGCTTGGGATTGGTAAGAAATAACTTTAGGGGTGTTCACTGACTCCATCCAAAATAGGTTAAAATAACTTCAAGCTGTATAATTTTACTACTTTTTCCCCATTAAAGGTTATTCTTCATTATAGAAATAATACATGCTAATTAAAGAAAGTTTTGGAAAAGTATTAGATAAAAAATCACTCATAATAATACAACTGAGACAAGCACTTTTGACTTTTTTAGTTCCCTCTAGTCATTTTTCAATGCATAGATTTTGTTTGTTTAACATAGTTGTATAGTTGTGATAATGCTTTAAGTATGATTTTGTGTCTCTGCTAACTACTCCTTCCTTCCTTCCTTTCCTTCCTTTCCTTCCTTCCTTCCTCCCTCCCTTCTTTCCTTCCTCTCTTCCTCCCTTCCTCCCTCACTCTTTGTAATATACAATTTTCTAAAGAGGTTTTATACACTTGTCACACACTTGCTCCTGAACTCATTGCAGTCCAGCTTCTCTCCCCACCACACAGTTGAAATTGCTGTCATTGAAGTCATTAACTATTTACATGTCACCTAAATCCAGTGTATCCTTTCCAGTCCTTGCTTAGCCTGGCCTGTCAGCAGGACTTGACACTGTTGCCCATGCCTTCCTCTTGACATTCTCTCCTGACTTTCACGGTCCTATTCTCTCCAGGTTTTTATTCTTATTGCTAACTATTTATTTGGAACTCTTTCTGCTGTTTCTTAAATGTTGATCTTTCTTAGTAAACAGTCTTAGGATCCCTTCTTTTACCCTGACCCCCACTATCTTCTCTCCTTTAAAGACCTCATCAATTCTATGGCTTTAATTATCTTCTAAATACCAATGGTCCCAAATCCATATCTCCATTTTTTCATTCTCTCTCCCCAACACCCATAACTATATATCAACTATCTACTTCATATATCCAGTTGGAAATCTCAAATTCAATACATCTATACCTTAGCTCATCTTCTTCCTCAACCTGTACATTCTCCAGGTTTTACCCTCTAAGAAAATATCACCACCATCACTTCAGTTAATAAAAAGGCACAAATATAAGACATTAATATAAACTTTCTGGTAGGAATCACATCTTTTTTGTTCACTGATCATTCTTAGGGCATATCATAGTGCCAGTAAAGAGAAAGCATATATTAAATATATGTTGTTTGAACTGAATTGAACACAAATATATAAGCGATGAGGCAACTCTAGAGGGTGGTAAGCCTTTAAGGTCTTTTCATCTTATTTAGAAACATAACAATATTTCAGTCAAATATATTTTTAACACTGCCACAATTTGAAGCAGTTGGGAATATGACGACACATAAAATTTAATAGATGCTATGAACTATAATAATATTATGAAAAATGTATAAAGTGACTGTAGTGTGTAAACTACTATTCTAAAAGTTTAAATACATTAATACATGCAATCCTCATGAAACCCCAAAAAGTTTTCTAGTTATAGGCCAGAGACTTGAGAATCATATTGGACCCTTCCCTATACATACCTTACCCACCACAAAAAAGAAATCACCACGTTTTGTAGATTCTACCCCCAAATCTCTCTTAAATCCATTCTGTACTATCCAAACCCACTATTACCACCCCAATTTAGCCACCATCATCTCTCACCTAAACTAATACAACAGCCTCATAATGGCTCTGTTTGCATCCTTTCTCCATGCACCCCTCTATAGTCTAATTCCAATCTAATTGTATAAAATCATAGTGAGAGTGATCAATAGAACCAGACTTAGTGATGACCCCAGATATTGAAACTACGTGACAGGGAATTAAAAATAAACATGATTAATATGTAAAGGGCTCTAGAGGAAACAGTGAATAACATACATGAGCAGATGGGAAATTTCAGGGAGAGATGGAAACTATAAGAAGTCAAATAAAAGTCCTAGAAATAAAGAAACCTGGTAACAGAGATGAAGAAGTCTTTGTGATAGGTCCATCAGTAAACTCAATAAAGCTAAGTAAAGTATATGTGAACTTGAAAATAAGTCAACAGAAATTACCCAAACTAAAAGATAAAGAGAAAAAACAAACTAATTAACAAACTAGAACAGAGTATCTAAGAGCTATGGTACAATACCAAATGCTCTTAAAATACATGTCATTGGAATCCTGGAAGGAAAAGAGTAAGAGAGAACAAGGCAGAAATAATATTTGAAGAGATAATGGCCTAGAATTTTCCAAAACTAATGAAAGACATCAAACCACAGATGCAGTGAATCTCAGAGGACTCCAAGTAGGGTGAAACACACCTCCCCACCCCCACACACACACCCCTAGACACATCATATTCAAACTGCAGAAAACCAAAGATAAAGAGAAAACTTTATAGGCAGCCACAGAACAACATTACATTACAACATTACATACAAAGGAACAAAAATAAGAATTACAGCAGAATTTTTGTCACAAACTATAAAAGCCAGATGACAATGAAGTGACACATTTAATACTGAAGAGGGGAGTGGATGTAGCTCAGTGGTGGAGCACCTGCTTCCCATGTACAAGGTCCTGGGTTCAATCCCCAGTACCTCCTTAAAAACAAACAAACAAACAAACAAACAAACAAATAACCAGAATTTAAAATACTGAAGAAAAAAAATCTGTCACTAAAAATTGATAGCCAGTGAAAATATCTTTCAAAATGAAGGAGAAATATAGACTTTCTCAGATAAACAAAAGCTGAGGGAATTCATTAGCAACAGACCTATACTATTGAGAAGTGTTAAAGGAAATTCTTCAGGCAGAAGACAAATGATACTAGTCAAAAACCTGGATCTACACCAGAGGTCAGGAAATTATGGCACACAGGCCAAACCTAGCCCACCACTGGCCAAAGCTGGCCATCCCTATTTGTTTACATATTGTTTAAAGTTGCCTTCACACTACAATGGCAGAATTAAGCCGTTTTTAGCAAAGACTACATGGCCCACAAACTGAAAATACTACTATCTGGTCTTTTACAGAAAAAGTTTGCCAACCCCTGTATTTTAAAAAATGAAGAGTGCTGAAAATGACACAAATGAAAATAATATAAAATTCATTTTTCCTTATTTTTAATTGTTCTTAGAAATAAACTGACTGTCTTAAACAAAAGTAGTAACAATGTTTTATGAATTTATAGCATATGTAAAGGTAAAAGTCATGATAACAATTACACAAAAGATGGGAAGGAGGAATTAGAAGTGTATAGTAGTAAAGTTCCTATACTATATGTGGAGTGGTATAATATTCTTTGACTGTGGACTATGATTAATTAAAGAAGCTTATTGTGAACTGCAGAACAAACATTTTAAAAACCCTGAAAATAAAGTTCAATAATAAGCTAATATAGTAAACTATAAATAGTGGAGATAAAATGGAATAGTGAAAAAAAAAAAAAACTCAATTCAAAAACAGATAGAAAAAGAGAAAAAATAAACATGGAAAAAATGAAACAAATAAAAAACATCTAGCTATATGGAAGATTTAACTCCAACTATATCAATAATTACATTAAATATAAATGGTCTATATAGACCAATTGAAAATCAAGGAGAAAGATTGGTTTAAAAAACTAGACCTAATTATATGCTCTCTGTAAGAAACTCACTTTAAATAAGTTAAGTGTATAAATATACTATGTAAACACTAATTAAAAGAAAGCTTGTCTATATTAATATCAGACAAAATAAACTTCCAAACAAGGCACATTACCAGGGATAAAGAGAGACATTATATAATGATAAAGGGGTCAACTCACCAATAAGACACAATAATTCTAACTAAAGAGTTTCAGAATATATCAATCAAAAACTGAGAGAACTAGCAGGAAAAATAGACAAATCCACAATTATAGTCAGCGAATTCAACACTTCTCTCTCAGTAATTGATAGAAGGCAGTAGATAGGAAATCACTAAGGATATAGAAAACCTGAAAAACACTATTCACCAAGACTATATGGACTATTCAACAAATCTCAGCAATTTAAAAGAACTAAAAAACAAAGTATGTCCTCAGACCACAACAGAATCAATCTACAAAATCCAAAAGAGAAAGTTAGTTTTTTTCATCCCCCCAAAAGTAGAAATTTGTAAATAACCCATGGATCAAAGAGGAAGTCATAAGTGAAATAAGAAATTATTTTGAACAGAATGGAAATGAGAAAATCACATATCAAAATTTGTGGAATGCAGTTAAAACAGTATTTAGAAGGAAATTTATAGCATTAAATGCTTATATTAGAAAAGAACTCAAGTCAATGATTAAGCTTCTAACTTAAGAAACTTAAGAAAAGGAGAGCAGGGAAGCGGCTGTAGCTCAATCAGTGGGGCTCCCGTTTACCATATGGGAGGCCCCGGGTTCGGTTCCCGGGGCCTCCTGGTGAAGGCAAGCCCGCCCGCACGGCGTGGTTAGCTGACCCAGCGAGCACAAGCAGCAAGGGGGGGATAAATGAATAAATAAATAAAAATCTTTAAAAAAAAGGAGAGCAATTTAAACCAAAGTAAAGGGAAGGAAATAATAAAGATAGGAATACCAAACAATGACACAGAAACCACAAACCAATAAAGAATATCAATATGGGTCTGTTTCTGGACTCTCTATTTTGTTCCACTGCTCTATATTTATTCTTTCACCAATATCACTGTTTTGATTAGTGCATTTGTAAGTCTTGAAATCAATATTATAGAGCTGTCCTTTTTCAGTTCCACATATGATGAACTTTTACTTGCCAAAAGAAAAAAGAAGCTCAATGCTGAGCCCAAAGTAAGCAGGGATCCCCTAAGGGTTCAAGGCTCTCTGAATCTTAAGATGCCATTAGTGGGAAACAGATGTGGATCAAGTGATTGGGCTCCCATCTACCATATAGGAGGTCCAGGGTTTGATTCCCGGGGCCTCCTGATGAAAGGCAAGCTGGCCCATGAGGCAAGCTGCCCCAAGTGGAGAGCTAGGCCACACAGAGTGCTGGCCCACACAGGAGTGCTGGTTTGCACAGAGTACTGGCCCACGTGGAGAGCAAGATGATGCAATAAAAAGAAACATGAGGAGAGACAATAAGAGATGCAGCAGACCAGGGAGCTGAGGTGGCGCAAGAGATTGAACGCCTCTCTCCCACTCCAGAAGGTCCCAGGATCAGTTCCCAGTGCCGCCTAAAAAGAAGACAAGCAGACACAGAAGAACATACAGAGAGCAGACAGCGATCACAAAACAATGGGGTGCTGAGGGGAATAAGTAAATAAATAAATCTTAAAAAAAAAAAGATGCCATTAGTTATTTAGAAAGCTTATGTTCCATTAAGTAATTTGCATTACAAAGGCTTTCTTACCCAAAAATACAAGGCTTCCACAATTCTCCACCTTCATATCCATGCCCATGTACTTTTGGGCACAATTCAGTTGTTCCACCTCCATATGGGTGAAGTCTATTTCTTCATCTTTGACTGTCACCAATTCCTGGAAGAATAGCACATTCTTAGAGGGCTTGTCAATCCTTTAGAGAAAGGAACTGCATAGAAGAGAAAATGTTTTGGAATCTGAATGTTAAATCTTTATTTCAACTATTTTAATGGAATATTCCAAAATATACTAATTATTAGTCTGCAAATAGAGTATAATTATAACTAACATTTGTAATTTATTCTCTATATGCCAAGTCCATAATAGGTAAGTACTATTATTTACCTTATTTACAGATGTAAAGGTCAGATCTGGGATTGGGACCAGGCTGTCTGGCTCCAAAGCTATACTCTTAACCATACTCTGCTGTTTCCTACATATTTTACTAAATAAGTCCAATATAAATTAACTACTGAATGACAATCAATTGTTAATTACTGTATTATATAGTAGATGGGATAAGGCTCAGATATATAATTTATACTGATTCCAGGAATATTCTGAAATTTCATAGAAATTCAGCTTAACATTCTTCATGTCTGTAGACATTCTGTTCCATAAGTGTCTTCTTTATCTGTCCTTAGGGACATGACTTTTTTTTTTTTTTAAAGATTTTATTTATTTATTCATTTATCCCCCCCTTGCTGCTTGTGCTCGCTGGGTCAGCTAACCACGCCGTGCGGGCGGGCTTGCCTTCACCAGGAGGCCCCAGGAACCGAACCTGGGGCCTCCCATATGGTAAACGGGAGCCCCATTGATTGAGCCACAGCCGCTTCCCAGGGACATGACTTTTAGATTTACATGGCTATTCTTTAGTAATTAAAGTTCTTCTAGATGAGTGAATTTGCGGGTTTTTTTTTAAAGATTATTTATTTCTCTGCCTCCCCCCCACCCCCACCCCCACTGTTTGTGCTGTCTGATCTGTGTCTGTTCGTTATATGTTTGTCTTCTTTTTAGGAGGTACCAGGAACCAAACCCAGGATCTCCCATGTGGGAGGGAGGCACCCAATGGCTTGAGTGAACGAACTCCACTCCTGCTTGCTGTGTCTCTCATTGTGTTTCCCCGCTGTGCCTTTGTTGTGTCATCTTGTCGCGTCAGCTCACTGTCTTGCTCATCTTCTTTAGGAGACACCAGGAACCGAACCTGGGACCTCTCATGTGATAGGTGGGCACCCAACTGCTTGAGCCACATTCACTTTCTTGAATTTGCTGATTTTACACTGAAAATCATCAATTGTTCAACAATTAATACTGTATATAACACAGTATTGACAGTCATGTGAGTAAACTTTGATGACCATAATTAATTGTAGAATACTTCATGGGAAAGTCAGTCAACAGAATAGACTGGTTAGACATACCTGGGTTCTGATTAGGGTTCAACAATTTGTTAATTCTGAGCAAGTTACTGTGGCTTCATTTGCTTCATCTATGAAATAGACATTTCCCTAACTCTTGGGATTATTTAAAATAAATGAAATATGTTCAAAAAGTGGCTCTAAATGTTGGCATTCCCTATAGCTCTGTCCTTAAATATCTTTTCTCCATCTACTCTTAGAAATCTATAAATAATCTGTTACTTATTCCATCTTTTTAAAAACCCTCTTTGGTCTTACTAACCCCTTCTAGCTAACACCCTGCTTCTCTCCTTTCCTTTAGAGTAAAACTCTTCAAAATAGTTGTCCATAGTTCCTGGCTCCAATCTCCTCTTGTTTTCTTCAGAATCCATTCCAATCATGTTTCCACTCCTACCACTCCATGAAATGGTACTTGGCAGTCACCAGTAATCTTCATATTTTTCAATCCAATGGTCAATTCTCAGTCCTCATCTTACCTGACTTAGCAGTAGCATTTAACACAGCTGATCACTCCATCCTCCTTGAAACACTTCCTTCAGTTGGTTACCAGGATGCCACACTTTTGGCACCTCCCTACCTCAATGACCACATCTTCTCAGTCTCCTTGGCTGGTCCCTGTTCATCTCCCTGACCTCTAAATATTGGAGAACTTCACGGCTCAGAAATGAGATTTCATTTCTTTTCTATCTACATTCATTTCTTTAATGATCATTGTTAGTTACATAGTTTAAAATACTGACCAACACAATTAATAGTTCTGAATTATATATTTGAATGTGGCTAAAAGAGGAAATTTTAGATTATGTTACTAGAATTAAAAAAATTTAAATAAACAAACTATAGGACTGTACAACACAGAGAATCCTAATGTAAAGCATAGACTGTAGTTAATATTTCAATAATAGTTTTTTATCAATTGTAACAAATGTACCACACTAATAAAAGGTGTTAATAAAAGGGGGGGGGGCAAAAATTAAAAAAAAGAATAAGGGGAGTGTAAATGGGAACTCTCTTTTCTGCACGAGTTTTCTGTTAACCTATAAGTGTTCTAATAATAAAAAAATTTTTTAAGAAAACAAAGTTTAAAGAAATCCACACCAATTACTTCCAAATTTAAGTCTCTGGCCTGAGCTCCCCCTAGAGCTTCAGAACTGTGTAATATAATTACCTACTCAGTATCTCCACTTGGACATCTAATGCGTATTTCAAACTTCATAGGTACACATTTGAGCTCCTGGTATCCAAGTCCTACCTTCTAGCCTAAACTGCTCCTTCAACAGACTTCCCTATCTCTACCAATGGCAACACATTTTCCAGTTGATCAGGCTAAAAAAAAACTTGAGTTATTCAGTCTTGATTCCTCTCTTCCTGTCATACCTCATATCAAGTTCACTGGCATCAAAAATTACTCAGAATTTGACTAGTATCTCACCACCTCTACTGCTATCACCCTGATCCAAGTCACCATCATCTTTCACATGGGTTATTTCAAACGTTTCCTAAGTGTTCTCCCTATTTCCATCCCTGCCCCCCTTCAGTCTCTTTTCAACATAGCAGCCTGTGCAAGCCTGACATGAATAAGATCATATCAATCTCCTGATGAAAATCCCATCAGGCTTTCCATCTCTATGTGAACAGAAGCCAAAGTTACAACAACGGCTACAATCTGGCCTGCTAATTACCTTCAGAACTGCTCTCCTCTTTGCTCCCTCTGCTCCACAAACATACCAGGCTCACTGTGATTTCAGGGTTCTTGGTTTTCTATTTGGAATTCTTTAACCTTAAATACATGCAGAGCTCACTCCCTCATCTCCTTTGGGTCTTTCCTAAAATGTCACCATGTCAGTCAGGTCTCCCTGTTCATGCTGTTAAAAATTACATATTCTAGTGAGAAGACAGTGACAGACTACAGGCAGAGCTGAATGCTTTCACAAAAACGGAGAAAGAACCAAAAGCGGTCCAAGGGACCTGCTTTGGGGGTCAGCAGACCAGGGCAGTGCTACACAACTCCCAGGAGGGTGAAGGACAGAGAGACAAAGAAGCTGAAATGACAAACGTGCGTTACCAAGCCCCTGTGGCAGCCGAGAAGGGCTCCCCTCCCACACCCTAAGATATTAAGCTGGGGTAAAACCTGGCTTAAACTGAGAGGGGAGCAGACATCTTCCTCCCTGTCGTTTCAAGGGAAATGGAAAGGGAGGTTGGGGTGCTTTTATTCAGTGAATTTGGCCAGCAGAGCCTGCTTTGAATCTCTATAGATTCAACACAGGAACACAGGAAAGCTGAGACTGAAACACCTCTGTGGAAAGGTACACTGATTAGAACCATCTGCTGGCCGGTGTGGAAATTGCATGGACAAAAACTGTTCTCTGTGCTCTCTGTATCCAACTCCTGGGAGATCTGTGCCCCACCCCCACCCCCAGTAAGTCCCTGGCCCGATTTTGAAAACTTAAGCTGGGCAATTTTAAAGACTAAATTGAACCACATATCAAAGAAGAGCTGTGGGGAAAAAAACAAACCAATAGGCAAGAGAGAAATTAGCCATCAGAGTAAATTCACCAACATATTCAGATGCCTAGACATCAGCAAAAAATTACAAGCCATACTAGGAAACAGGAAGAGATGGCCCAGCCAAAAGAACAAACCAGATACCCTGAAGAGATACAGGATTTAATACAATTAACAAGTGATAATCACACAACTCTCCTAAATCACTTCAAAAAATTTAAAGAAAATATGACTAAAGAAATAAAGGATATTAAGACGATACTGGGAGAACATAAAGAACAATTTGAAAGCCTGCCAAGAAAAGGAACAGACCTTGTGGGAATGAAAGACACAATGGATGAGATTTAAAATACATTAGAAGGGAAGCGGCTGTGGCTCAATCAGTAGGGCTCCCGTTTACCATATGGGAGGCCCTGGGTTCGGTTCCCGGGGCCTCCTGGTAAAGGCAAGCCCGCCCGCACAGCGTGGTTAGTTGACCCAGCGAGCACAAGCAGCAAGGGGGGGATAAATGAATAAATAAATAAAATCTTAAAAAAATAAAAATAAAAAAAATACATTAGAGGGAAGGGGATTTGGTTTAAGTTGGTTAAACTCCCGCCTACAACATGGGAGGTCCTGGGTTTAGTTCCTGGTGCCTTCTAGAGAAGATGAGCAAGACAGCGAGCTGACGCAGCAAGCTGACAGAACAAGATGACACAACAAGGGGACACAAAGAGGAAACACAATGAAAGACACAACAAAGCAGGGAGCTGAGGTGGCTCAAGTAAATGAACACCTCTCTCCCACATGTGGAGGACCCAGGTTCGGTTCCCAGTGCCTCCTAAAGAGAAGATGAGCAGACAGACAGCACACAGCAAATGGACACAGAGAGCAGACAGCAAGCAGTGAGTGAGTGCAAACAATGGGGGGGGAGATAAATAAAATAAATCTTTAATAAAAAATAAAATATATTAGAGGCACATAAGAGCAGATTTGAATTGTTTGAACACAGGACATCTGAACTGGAAAAGACAGAAGAGAATGGAAAAAATGAAATAGAGTCTCAGAGAATTGAATGACAACATGAAACGCACAAACATTCACATTATTGGTATCCCAGAAGGAGAAGAGAATGGAGAAGGGGCAGAAAGAATATTTGAGGAAATAATGACCAAAAACTTCCCAACCCTTATGAAGGACATAAATTCAATATCCAGGGAAAATGCACTCCATACAGAATAAATCTGAATAGACCTACCCCGAGACATCTACTATTCAGAATGACAAAGATTAGCGATAAAGAGAGGATTCTGAAAGCAGCAAGAGAAAAGCAAAGCATCACATACAAGGGAAATTCGATAAGATTAAGTGCTGACCTCTCATCAGAAACCATGGAGAAGAGAAGAAAAGTGGTATGGTGTATTTATGGTACTGAAAGAGAAAACTGCCAGCCAAGAATTCTATATACAGCAAAGCTGCCCTTCAAAAATGAAGAGGAGTTCAAAGTCTTCACAGACAAACAAAGACTGATAGAATATGTTACCAGAAGACCAGATTTGCAAGAGATACTAAAGGGAGTACTGCTGCCTGAAAGGAAAAAACAAGGGCAAGAGATTTGAAGAAGAGTATAGAAATGAAGATTATTAGGATGGGTAAACTAAAGGATAAGCAGACAGACAAAAGAATCAATATGACAACAGAGAGATGAAGGACAAAATGGATGAATTAAGTAATGCCTTTACATTAATAGCACACTGAATATTAATGGATTGAACTCCCCAATCAAAAGATATATAGACTGATAAAATGGATAAAAAAATAAAAGCCATCTAAATGTTGTCTACAAGAAACCCACCTCAGACTAAGGACACAACCAGGTTAAAAGTGAAAGGTTGGAAAAAGGTATTCCATGCAAATAGTAACCAAAAAAGAGCTGGAGTAGACCAGATAAATGTAAAATAACAACATTTTTGTATACGAACAATAATTACTGGCAAATTGTTCCTGTGATCAGTATTCTGTAATTTTTTTTTAAACAAAACAAACACTTGCTTTTAATTGAGGAGGAAGAAGATATATATTTTTGGATACTTCATTTTTCTTTAACTTTTTCTTATTCATATTCTTTAATTAAAATAATATATCTGGATCAATAATGATTTAGCATGACTACTGTTGAACAAGATTTTGAGTTTTTCTGCCTCATAAAATTATGAGATGGCAAATTGTTATCTACTGTAATTCATACCGATAAGATGTGAAGAATTCCCAAATAGGAATTTGATTATCTAGAAAGAATTATAGCCTAAATGGAAATAACTAAACCAGTAATTAATTTCATCCTTAGAGATTGTTATGTCCACTAGTTAGAGCTGTAATATAAAAATTAGAATTATAATTAATTTATTATATTTGAATTATTATTTACATTTATAAATGTTTGTTGCTATGCTATCTATTTTTTATAATTGATTTTTTTTTTTTTTTTTTTTTTTTTAAATATTTTATTTATTTATTCATTTATCCCCCCCTTGCTGCTTGTGCTCGCTGGGTCAGCTAACCACGCCATGCGGGCGGGCTTGCCTTCACCAGGAGGCCCCAGGAACCGAACCCGGGGCCTCCCATATGGTAAACGGGAGCCCTACTGATTGAGCCACAGCCGCTTCCCTATAATTGATTATATTAAGTCTAACCTGGCCTTGCACTCTCATTTAAGATTTGTAATTTCCTTCCATCTATTTTTCTATTTATTTTACAATTTTACAATAAAGGTCTTTTTAACAGCTAAAAGAAAAAAAGCCATTGATTATACACTTTGGATAGATCATATGATATGTGAATATATCTCAATAAAACTGCTTAACAAACAAATAATTGTGTAAAAATAGCATTAAAAAAATTACATATTCCCCTTCTCCTTCATTTACCACCATCTGCCATACTCCATGTGGCCAGGCATGTATGTCTATATTTTTTCCTCCTGTGTCCCCAGCACCTAGAATAGTACTTGGTACATGGTTGGTGCTCAGTAAATAACTGTTGAATGGATGAATGAATAAATGCTGAACACAGTATCAAGTTCCTACTAAGTAATCCATTAACGGATGCTACTATTATTTTATAAAGATTCTATCCCAGTTAGATAACTCATTATTTTACCAGACTACTTGGGGGCATCACTTTGTTCTTCAAGTGCTGCAGCTTGATTCTCCCCCTAATTAGCTGTGTGACCATGGGCAAATTGTAATCAGTGAAAACCAGCAAAACCCATCTTTAAAATAAATATAAGATCAGAAATAAGGATATCTCCTTTATAAAAGAACCAAAAAATCAGTTTTTCTCTATTGAAATTTCTGCTAAGTTTAACACATTTTAAACTAGGAACAAATTCTTAATCAGAATACTCTCACTTCACACTATAGTTTTGTACATCTCAAATGCTTTTTGACACCTAAAGAGTTAAAATATCAAGAAAAACACAATAAGACCTTTACGCTCGAGTTAATATCAAGGCTTGCAACTCACTATTTGGATAATGATAAAAGTCATGAAATAATAGCTACTGTAAAAATTCAAGGCAGGATGCGAATATTCTCACTGTCCTGATTTTGTGATAATCATGGTAGGCTAAACATTCACTATATTAGAAACCATGCATGTGTCCCCAGACCTAGTTTTTCTCCTTTTTTTTTTTTTTTAAAGATTTTATTTATTTATTCATTTATCCCCCCCTTGCTGCTTGTGCTCGCCGGGTCAGCTAACCATGCCGTGCGGGTGGGCTTGCCTTCACCAGGAGGCCCCGGGAACCAAACCCGGGGCCTCCCATATGGTAAACGGGAGCCCTACTGATTGAGCCACAGCCGCTTCCCTAGTTTTTCTCCTTAGGTCTGGTTTTTAGAATGCTGGTGATAAACTAAGTTTAATTTATGATATGACCATCCTGCATGGGAAAAGACTGTAACTTTGGGTATCTTTGGTAAACCTTAAGAGATATAGCAGGGGGACGGATGTGGCTCAGATGGTTGGGCATCCGTCTCCCATATGGAGGGACCGGGGTTCAATCCCTGGGACCTCCCAGTAAAAATTTTAAAAAAAGAAAAATATAGAAGGCGCATGAGCCACTAGGCTCTGCATGCGGGTGCGCCGCCAGGCCCCACAAGTGGGTAAGCCCCCCAGGCCCCGCATGCGGGGGCACCATCAGGCCCCGCGAGCTGCTCATGATGATGCCATAACAGGAGAGTGACACAAGGGAGAGCCAAGACGAGACGCATTGAAAAACCAGGAACTAAGGTGGTGCAGGCGGGAGGACGCCTCTCTCCCACATCAGAGGTTCCAAGGATCAAATCCCAGTGAAGAAAGGAGAAGGATGAGAAGAGAGGGCAGGAAACGGACACAGAAAGTTGCCCAGGGAATGGACACAGAAACAGCAAAAATGGGGGGTGTGTGTGTAAAAAAATGGATGAAAGTAAATAAATAAATAAATCCTTAAAAAAAATGTATAGGTGAGGAAGATATGGACTATAGTTAGTAGGAATACTTTGACAATGCTCTTTCATGATTTGTTACCTAATGTTTCACAACAATACAGGATGTTTGTGGGGGGGGGGGGTGATGTGTGGAAGCCCTGTGTGATGCTATGCATGTTTGTTTTGTAAGTTCATGATGTTTATTGAACACTTATAGTTTGTGTATGTTCATGTATGAATGAAATACTTCAATAAATTGTTTAAAAAAAAAAAAAAAAAGAACAATGGGCAGAGAGTACTCAAAATATCTTCCCAGTAGGGTTTTTAAATTGCTATGACTCAGTGACCACTGTTTCTTTCATTCTTCTGTTTTCTAAATGGAAATGTTAGTCCCTTTTCCCTTATTAAATATTCATTTTATATTTTCCAATGTAATTATGCATTTTAACTAAAATAAACATTTTCTTTGCAACATATTTTTAATAAATATGAATTCTTAAAATGTAAAAAAAAAAAAAAAAAAAAAATCAAGGCAGGGAAGAGGATGTAGCTCAAGCAGTTAGGCACCCACCTACCACATGAGAAGTCCTGCTTTCGGTTCCTGGTGCGTCCTGAAAAGACGAGCACAGAGAGGACACAGAGAGCAGAGAGTAAGCACAAACAACAAGGGGGGGAGAGAAATAAATAAATAAAATAAATTTTTTTTTAAAAATTCACTGCAGTTTAAAACTCTGTTAATATATATGACTCTGCAATAAAGCTTGCTTTTATTTGAGTTGTGTTGATTTGAAAACTATACAAAGCTTCTTGTGAATGTGGTGGCCAGGAGAATAGTTTCACAATTCATTTCTGCTCCAGCATAGCTTTCTTCCTTTAAATAAAGTGATTACTAATAGTTTTTCGTGAAATTAAAAAAAGCATATTTTGTTTCGTTGATTTTACTTTCCATATTATCTTCTATGAGCCTCAGTTTTCTTATGTGTAAAATAACTAAGGTTATTGTAGATTAAATAAGTAAAGGCCATAGCATATAGTATGTGCCCAATACATGATAGCTGTAATTCAAAGCATAAGGATTGTTATCCTGAGGATGGAAGATATTCAATAATATAACTTTCAGTTAACATCACTCTTCTAACAAGTCTTCAAGGAAAATAATTTTAGTCCAGTTCTCAAGATGGGATTTCTGTGGCCCTCCAAAACAAGATTAAAGAAAGAAACAAGGACACATTGAACACCAAGGTAAGATTTTAGGGGAGGGAAATTAAACTCAAACTCACCTGGAATTCAACAGGAAGGAGCACAACAGTAGGTTCCATTTCTTCTGTGCTCTTCTTTTGGATTAGAGAAGAATCCACAGTATTCACAGCTGGAGGGAATAGAAAAAAGCCACAAAGGAAGAAAATGCTATCTTCCAACTTCCAACTTCACTGGAATACTACCTGTCACAGGCCAGCTGAATTATATACAAAAGGCCTACTCAACTCAAAAAGCTCGGGCAATAAAGCAAAAGTGCTCTGAACAAACATTAAACTCACAGACCCACAACATGTCAACTTTTGGAACAGTCCATCAGGGGTGGAAAAGTGTTACCTACCCTTTATCACAAACACAAGCACTATGTCCATGGCTTGGGGGGATGTGGTTGAGCACAGCAGTGCTGAAGGAGGAAAATGAGAATGAAGAATGAATATGCTACAAGGAGCATATTAGTGACTTCCAGACAGGTGGCTCATCGAGTTTCTCTACTCTAAGGCCTTCTCCTGACATGTGCCTGCTTCTCTTTTCTATCAGATGGAGCACCTAATCCTTTCATTTTCATGAAGGGTATTTCTCCCACTTCTCTGCACTTTGAACTCCACATTTATTTCCATAATTCTTACCTTCCTCCTTAACTTCCACGGTCAGATAATCCATGATCAGCTTCTCTTCTCTTCCTTGTCCTGTTATTGCTGACTTCCTCACTGTTTCAGATTAAATGAACTGGGACTTTTCAGCAATACACAATCTACTTCTTTGCGTAAATCATCCCACTCAGCTCTAAGGCTCTGGTGAGAGATTTTGAGGTTAGGCTTGCCTTCCTGTAGTATTGATTCCGGTTCCCTGGGCATCTCCCTCCATCTCCTCTCCCAATAGGCTTATTCCATGCAATTAAATCCTTGGGCCTCGTAAGTTAATTCTACTTTGGGACCTTTACTGTCAGGCTAAATTAATCTCCACAGCAGGAACATCATCTTCCCAGTACCCAGATCAGTCAGTACATGCCACACCACGGCAAAAACAGGAGGGAAGCAGGACAGTGAACTCTAGGCCTCAGTCGCACATCTGGTTCCACAACTGTGTAGATGGGGCCCTTATTCAGAAGATTCCTCCCCCACTCTTAATTTTAAGGGCCTAAAAACATACAGGCTGGTATTCCCTTGCACGTTCGGAATCCAGCTCCTTGCACTACCCCCAAATATAGGCAAACCCAAAAACTCTAAGAGAGCAAAGCATAAAAGGGGAATAGGTAACACGCCGACCTCTTTTTTTTTTTCTTTCTGCCTTAAGGTTCTGGTGTAGTGACAAGGCTTAGGACCAAAACCAAGCGATAAGTTGGGAAGCCGCCAGGTTCAGCTGCAATCTCTCGCTCTCCCCAACTCGAAACCCAGGGGCCGCGGCCCAGAGTCGCACGCCTAGAGTCCTGGGGACCACCACACCTCCTTTCCGCTTCCGGCCTCCACTTCCCAGAGGTCTCAGCGGCAACCCGGCGTCCAAACGCCGCTTCAATCAGAACCAAACCCCGAGAATCGGCTCGGAACAGAGCCCGGAAGCCTCAGGGGAGCACGCAGAACGCCGGGAGTGAGGTCGGGACACCCACGAGACCCAGCTCCGTCCCCGCGGAGGCCGGAACCTGAAACAACGGCTCGTCCTGCGGCGGGAGGGATTAGGGCGGCGCGCAGGCGCGGGCTGCGGCGGGAAGAATTAAAGCGGCGCGCACGCACGCGCGGGTTGCGGCGGGAGCGATTAGAGCGGCGCGCACGTACGCGCGGACTGCGGCCGGAGGGATTAGAGCGACGCGTTCAGGCCTGTATCCCCTTTTCCCCCAGACACGGCCTCGAGGGCTGGGTCCCCGGCGGGCTGCGCTCTGTGAGGGTCGCCTTCCATGGCCGGAGCTGTAGTTAAACAGAAGGCGGGAGCCCGAGGCTTCGAGTGGAGCTGCATCTGCGCACTTGCGGGCGACCTCGCC
>JAKSZT010053786.1:730501-759464 GCA_026826555.1 Tolypeutes matacus
GCCGCCCGCGCTCGCTGGGCCAGCCAACCACGCCATGCGGGCGGGCCCGCCCCCACCAGGAGGCCCCGGGAACCGAACCCAGGGCCTCCCATATGGCAAACGGGAGCCCCACTGATTGAGCCACAGCTGCCTCCCGAATTCATTTTTTTAAAATATTTCGTTCCATTGCTTTGCATTTGTTTTCTCTCTATCTGTATACAGAATTTTGTTGTTTCCAAATCGTTGGAGAACAAGTCTTCCCTTGCAGTGCTTGTCATTTGTCAAAACCTCTTCAGGTAAATTAGGAGATGGCTCCCTCCCTGGAGCTGGGACGGGGATATTTGTTCTCTGATGTATTCCCAGCACCCAGAGTAGAGCTTGGCGCCCATTGTGTGCGTTATCTTACTATTGTGCAAATGTTTGTGGACTAAACCATTGGGACAACTCGTCTCAGAGTCATTCTAAGCAGAAGAAAACTTTCAAAAAGGGAAGCAGTCCGCACAGGCAGGGGATTCACGGACTCCGGGACAGTCAGCGCGTCCAGTCAGAAGAATTTGAAGTAGGAGAGTGAGGATCCGGAATGGCCGCGCTGGGCAGACGGCAGGGGCAGTGAGACCTGCAGGTCACTTCTAGGAATATGAACCCAGGGAGCGGGAGGACGGTGGGGCAGCATCACCCTCTCCGGGCCTTTGTGTGCTCCAAGTAGGACCCGCTGCAGCGAAGGGCTCTCCTGGCTGCTCCCCAACACATTGACACGAAGCGGTTTCCTGACCTTTGCTTCCCTCTCGCTTTTCCTGGGGGAGAGAATTTCCCCCTGGCGCCTGCGGGTCCTTGGAACGCTCCAGTGTCTGATAATAGCATCCCCCCACCCACCCCAGAAACCCAGATCCACCGAATTTAACATGTTGCCACATTTGCCATATCATTCTCGCCCTCTGTCCATCATTCTATCAATCTAGCTATCTAGTTACCTATCTGTGGATCCATCTGTCTGTCCAACAGTCCTTTTTCTGAACCCTTGAGTGTAGGTTGCTTGCATCATGCTGCCCAGTACATTTCCTAAGAACAAGGATATCCCCTTCCGGCCTCACCATCCTGTGGGTTGAAGCTTTCACCCAGTGGCTGATGGAACCCCAAGTCTGGGAGAAGGGGCTGGACCAGCAGCGCTGCTGGGAGGAGGGCGGGGGCCTCGAGACCCCCGGGGAGCGCTGGCTGGCTCCGGACTCCTAAGGCATGCACCCCACCCCCCACCTCCAGCTCCCGGGCCGGTGTCACCTCTATTTTGTCTGCCTTTTCATTTTGCTTTGTATGTCCCCGTTATAAAAGCAGCAGCCCGGGGGATGCCAAACCTTGCGAGCGGTCAGGATAGCCAATACTGAATTTTGCGCCTGAGAAAGGGGCAAATGGACATATCTTTACAAACACAAAGGGAACTCGCGTTCTTGACTCTGTGGCACAACGGTGGGTGGCAGATCTGACTGTGCAATTCCCGTCCTGGAACCCAATAAAATTATTTTCTCTCCCAAAGTGAATTCCTTAACAAAGTCTCCTCATGCCTTGAATTAATGCCCTCTCTGAGGTCAAAGCTTTGTCTTGATTTCGGCTCAGATGGGTAAATTTTGTGCACTTCCAGATTATCCCCACCCTTCAGTTTCAATGTTTGTCCACTGCTGAGTTGTTCGTGAAAGCAGTGCCTTTGAGCTGAAGAAGGAGGAAGGGAAGGTCCAAAGGTTGGGAGTTGGTGGGAAGGCGCCTGTTTTGCTCAGTGCCCAATTAAAATATAGCTCCCGAGAAAAACCGCAAGCCCTTGACCTCGACGTGATTTGAACACGCAACCTTCTGATCTGGAGTCAGACGCGCTGCCGTTGCGCTACGAGGTCTGCGGGGCCGTCTTGGTTGGAACCTGGGAAGGCCGATCTTTTCCGCGCCCAGCTGGCTTCTGCGCTGCCCATGTGGCCCGGGATTGTCGTGTGGTCCTTGTCCCTTTATAACCGGGATATTCACAGCGAAACGTAAATGTAAACGCAGGGGACTAGAAGCAGAAGGCTCGGGAACGCTCGGGCTCATCCATCTCCCCAGGCCGTGGGAAAGGCCACGCTGAGCGCACAGGCAAGGCCGGCACGGGGGCCTCTTCCCCAGCCCTTCTCCACACGCAGGCGCCACGACGATTTGCACGTGGGTCACACCAGCCGAGGGAAACTATTTCCCTTTATCGAAAATAAAGTTAATAGGTTTTTTGCTTTTTTTTTTCTTTAAAAAATAACTCAAAGCGGAATACAATAGCAAAAATAAGTAAATAACTCGTATTTTTGCTGAAATCTCATCTAATGCAGAAAACCACAGTAAGGAGTGTTGAGCGCCTACAGACACGGGGCTCTGTGGGTCTTGCCACCTGATGCGATCTAAGGATAAGGAAAAGAGGGGGTGGGGCGGGGCAGATGAATTTTTGTCGTTAATCGGTCGCAGCGCTGTGCATTGTCTGGGCAGGAGGAAGACAGTGGACACGCGACAGCCGGGTGTCCCCGACGTGGGCGTCAAAGAGGCTCCTGTCTGGAGCGCAGGCATCACTCCACACCAGAGCCGAAGGAACTGGGGACCTTCCATTTCGGAGTTTGTTTTAGGAAACTCCAAACAGAAACAGAATACCAGTTTTGAGTTGGGAAAACAACGAAGACTTTGGATATTTCCTCCTTCGTGTCACACCTTGCACGGACAAATTAGCATGGTTGGGAGCGCATTAAACCCAAGACCTGGAAGTCTGTGGTTTGGTCTAGCTTTCAAGTGTTATTCTTTTTTTTTTTTTTTTTCCCCATACTTGGACCTGGAAGACAATCTGGGAGTCTCACGCCATTCATAAAAGAGCATCCACAGGTGCTGTGGGAAATTTGCCGCGGCGACTGAGTGATGCGGCTTCACCCTCTTGCGCGTTTCTTAAGTGGATGGCGCCACTTAAGGTGGCAACAAGAAGAAATCTATCTTTTTTTTTTTTGCTTTCAATCATGTAATTTACTTTTCAAAAACCATAGCAAGTGATACTAGTTTTCCTTTCTTTAGGGCATATAAAGTTTCCTTTTTTGATACCTGTACAAATATAAATGGACACACACGAGAATCGATTTTCAAGGTGGGCGGCTCCAGAGCGCATGCTTGCGGGTCATCTCCACGTGTGAAACGAGAAAAAGGTGGAATTCTCCCAAAGGTCCAACCTTTATAAGCCTGGGGCCTGAGGAGCTTGTGCTGCCACGATAAGACACTTGGCAGGGTGGGATCCGCGCGGGGCGGCTTTGCGCGCTGAGCCAAGACCGCGCCGCGGGGCTCCCACGCCGCCGGGTCCCGGAAGGGAGGGGCGCAGGTCTCTGCCCTGCGGTCGCGCGCTTCCTTTTTCTTCTCCAACAGCCTCACATTGAAAGGGGGAGGGGGATATATATATATATATATATATATAATGTACTGAAATAGGAGGACTCGGGCAGGAATGTAAAGGTGAAACACAGGATATCCCCAAAACCACGTGTTATTATAACCACCACCTCGGTGCGTCCCGGCTGGGAGGAGCCCGCGGGAGGTGCGGCCGGGCTCTGAGGATGGGAATAAAGCAACAGGAACATCCTTCAGAATTTAAAACGTACGTCTTGTCCCCAAACGCTATTGAAGCAGAGGCCTCTAGGTCCGTGGCGGATCCTGAGGTCTTCTGCTGCTCAGACCGCACCTTGACGCCCAGGAGAAGAGTGCCTGCCCCTCCCGTAGCTTTCCAGCTTGGAATACGAGCTTGCGTTTCCTAGTCACGGGCCCTGAAGGCTTCCGGATATCCCAGCGTAATACGGAGAGCTCCGGGCAGTGGTGGACAGGGGTGGGGTCCTCCTCGGCCCAGGAGCGCTTCCAGCCCGCCTCGGCGAAGGGGGACCGCGCCAACACTTTCCCGCATCCCCCCGCATGTCTGCCTCTCCTTGGTTTCTCCTCAGGGCCTTCTCCCAACAGCTGGTTGTTACTGCAGTACTAGTACCCGATCCCCAAGGCCGTGACAACTCCGCAATAAAGACGTCCTTCTCCCCATCCCCATCCCTCCCTCTCCCCTCCCCTCTATTTTCCCATAGATACATCCGTAGACACGTGGCAAGACGTACAGAGCCAGGGAGAGGGCAGGCGCGCAAGACAGGTGCAGTAAACGAATGGCTGAAGGCGTGAGGCAGGTGATGTCTTTTAACTGTTGATGAAATTGAGACTCAAACAGACAGAAATGTGCCCAAGGTCGAAGTCTTCCTCACTGGCAGAGAAGCAACTAGAGGCCAGGAAAATCTCCCACGGAGAGAGAGAGAGCTCTTACTCCCCTCTCAGAGCCATCACCGCCAACGTCAATCCCACAAGAGTTCCTGGCTTAGACCTTTGTCACAGACTAAAGAGGCCTAGACAGAGGGGCAGGGTCCCAGGCGCTCTCACGCCCACTCAGTGTCCTGGAAAACTAAGGGAGCCTTTTTTGCAGAGCAATGTGGCTGTAGCAGTGAAGGTAAAACTTATCTTACAGGGCCAGCAATTGTACATTTAGGCATTTCTCCTGGAGGAAGATTAGCACATCTCCCCCCAGAAGCATAAATGCAGTTCTTTAATGCTCTGTCATTCATAAAGGAAAATTTGGGGAAACATTCTGTTGGAAAATGGTTAAATATATTAACTCAGTCTTTGTGTGGTATAATAAGGGAAAAAAAAGAAGTGGCAGATTCTGAGCTGCAAATGTCTTCAAAACATTAAGTGTAAATGAAGAATGGGCTTGTTAATTTCTACCAAAAGCCTGCTGGGATTTTGCCTGGGATTGTGTTGAGTCTACACATTGTTTTTTTTTTGTTGTTTTTTTTTTTAATTTTACCGGGAGGGCCTGGGGATCAAACCCAGGTCCCTCCATATGGGAGACGGATGCCCAGACATTTGAGCCACATCCGCCCCCATACACATTGGTTTTTAAGAGAATTGACTCCTTAGCAATATCAAATCTTCCAATTCATGACAATGATGTATCTCTTATTGAGAGCATCTTCAATTTTGTTCAGTAATGTTTTGGGATTTTCAGTTTAGAGGGTTATACCCCTTTATTAAATTTGTACCTAATATTTTATGTATTTTAATATTACTGTAAAAATTTAAATATATATATATATTATTTTTTTGGTACCAAGGTTAGGGATTGAACCTAGGGTCTCATATGTGGGAAGCTGGCCGCTCGTGTTTGAGCCACAGCGGCTTTCCTGAGTTGGTTTTATCATTTGTTTTGCTTGTTGTTTGTTTTTGGTTTTTTGTTTGTTTTTTAATAATTTTTTTTATTTTTTAAAAGATACTTAGATTACATAAATGTTACACAAAAATTGTAGGGATTCCTATGTTCCCCACCTCCCACTCCTCCAACAACCTCCCACATAAACATCCTTCATTAGAGTGGCACATCACCTGCAATAGATATACACATCTTGAGGCTTTGCCACTAAGCATGGACCATAGTTCATGTTGTAGACCACACTCTCTCCCTCACAGTTCTGCATGTTATATGATGATGTAAAATGGCCTATATCTGTCACTGCAATGTCACTCAGGATAATTCCCAAGTCCCGAAAAAGCCCCTGTATTACAACTGCTTTTTCCTCTCCCTGCCCCCAAAGTGTCCGGTGGCCACTGGCTCCACATTAATGTTGTAATTACTTCCATTGTTTGAATCACAATATGTCTGTAACAGAATACCAGTAAGTCCACTCTAGTCCATAGCTCTTCCCCCAATCCTGAGGAGTCTGAGATGGTGATATCCACTCCACCTCCAAGTGAGAGGGGCTTATATCCCATGGATAAGATGGATGGGATTATCCTGCCTGCAGCTGCAGACTCTCTCCATTCCCTGGGATGGCTGTTGTCCATCATTATCTCCCCACCAGGTGTCCAGGGTGAGTCCATTGAGCTGTAGAATAGGAGTTGCAGCTCCATCGAGATTCCAGGCCCAGCTGGCACATGGACAGCCCAAAGTACTTCCGGTCTCTGGAAGTACACCTACAAACTCCGGCACCACATATAGGTTTGAATAGAAGGGACAGATGGACCATGTGCAGGGAAGACATATTTGGGTCCAACTCTGTCACTCTCAGGAGCAAGGATTCCAATGTTTTTGTTTTTTCAGGAGGCACCAGGAACTGAACCCAGGACCTCCCATGGGGGAGGCAGGAGCTCAACTACTTAAGCCACATTCATTCATTTCTAATATACAAGGATACATTTAATTTTTATACTGACCTTGCAGCCTGTGACCTAATTTTGTCATTTGTTTTAAATGATCGTTTCATTAATTTCATATGGTTTTACATGTACAATCATGTCTTGCACAAATAAGAGCTATTTTTTCCTTTTGTTTTCCAACCTTTATATCTTTTATTTCTTATTTTTTCACTTATTCCACTGGCTATATTCCTCATTGTAATATTAAGTAGAAGTGGTGGAAACAGACCCCTGGCTTCTTTTTCCTGATTTGGGGGAGAAACCAGTTTTTCACCATAATGAACCACACAACTCACATGTAAAACTACATATTTCCACATTTCATCCCTCAATTTGGTGGTGCCTATGGGTCTTGAAGACTTTGGGGTAATTTTTCAGAAGTTTTCCGGGATCTTATTGCATGTTTAATTTTTAAAACAAGGTGTGATTCCTCCAGGGGGTTCTGTCCGATGCTCTCCTGGAATCACGAGTGAGGGGCAATGGGAAGCAACTTGTCTGAGCATGGCCCAGTGGTCCACTCTGTGCAGGTCCCCTCCCCCCATGAGGAAGATGAAGTTTGTTCTCCCTAAGATCAGAACAAAGCAAAGATATCTGCTGTCATCCCTCACATGCCAAATCACTGCTTAACAGTCGCCCATCACTGACCCCACAGAGGCACACAGAATGCTGACCCTACTCAACCACAATGATCTTTGAAGCCCATAAAATCACAGAATGCATAGATTTTTAATTCCCAACCATATAGGACAGCCACCCTAGAGCCCCATAACTCAGCTTCCAGTCCCCAATCAGTCTCTTGATCAAACCCCTTAGACCATAATCATTGGTGCCTGTACATCCCCCAATCTCTCAACATTTCAGATCCTGAATTCCTATTTCTCATACTGATCAGGATCCAGGTTTCTCGCATCTCCCTGGCCCAAGAAGCTCCTGCAGATCTAATTCTACTTTTCTTTCCTCCTTTCCTTTGGACCCTTTGAGTCACCTTTGAGCCTCTGCTGGACTCAGTAGTATCTTAGAGGTGATGAGTGTTCAACAGGTAGTAGCGAGACAATACTTCTCTCTACCCTCTGAAAACATCCTGATCACACGAATTTATTGCAATGACTACACACCCTTTGAACACAAGTAAAGGCTGACAACACACACACTCACAGATTCCAAATGACCACGAACCTTTCACACATGAAACCTGATATCACATGATTGGAAATATGTTCTGACTACACACACACATATCCTAACTACTCATACTCCATGAAGAGTCTCACACATCCCACAATGACCATATACCCTGTAACCACACACAAATGCTCACAACAAACACAATCACACAAAAAGAAAGCTTGGCTGTGCATGTGTGGACTTTGATCATGGGGTATTTTGCTCCTCAGCATCAACATGGATGCCTAGGCCTGGGAGGGGATAGGCATGTAACATATGGACAAAATATAGGGTGCTCTTAGATTGCAACTACATAAAGTGCACGAGGGGTCTGCAGAGATGGGTGCTACAGTGGAGTGTGCAACAAAAGAGAGGGAAGCCAAGAAGATCTGAAATAGTGTATAAGATGTGTCTTGTGATGGCTTGGAGTTATGTACCCCAGAAAAACATGTTCTTAATATTAATCTATTCCTGCAGATAGGAACCCATTGTAAATAGGATCTTTTGATGAGATTACTTCAGTTAAGGTGTGGTCCAACTGAATCAGTTGGGCTTTAATCCAGATTACTGGAGTCCTTTATAAGCAGAGTGATCAGACGGAGGAGAAGCCACAGGGAGCAGCCGGAAGCTGGAGGTCAATGGAACTCAGAAGAGAAAGGAAAAGCCAAGAAGCTCTGCAGATCACTGGCAGCCAGTCCCAGAATGCCACAGTCTTTGGGGAGAAAGCATTGCCTTGCTAACATCTTGAGTTTGGACTTCTCTTAGCCTCAAAACTGTGAGCCAAAAAATTTCCCATTGTTTAAGAATTCCCAATGTATGGTATTTGTTTTAGTAGCTAGGAAACTAAAACATATGTAACATAAATTGACCAGCAAAAAATTAAAATGAAACAGCTTTTGACTGTTTTGTTGATATTAGTATACCAACCCCAGCTCTTTTTTGGTTACTATTTGCATGGAATATTTTTTCCATCCTTTCCCTTTCAAACTATTTGAGTTTTTTAAATTTAAGGTGTCTCGTGTAAACAACATACAGTTGGGTTGGGGTTTTTTTTTAATCCATTCTGCCAATTTCTGCCTTTTGATTAGAGAATTTAAGCCATTTACATTTAAAGTAATTATTGATAATGCAGACCTTCTGCCATTCTATCATTTGGATTTTATAACTTTTATACTTTTTATCCTTCATCCTACTGCCTACATTTGTGTTTAGTTGATCTTTTGTAGTGAACCATTTAGGATCATTTCTCATTTCCTTTTGTGTACAATGTTTAGATATGTTGTGGTTAAAATGGGCTTAAATTTAACATGTTTCACTTATAATAACCATACTTGATTTGGTACAGACTTAACTTCAACAGCATCTGCAAACTATATTCTTATGCCCCTCTGACATCCCCCACTTTGTTGTTTTTGTCACAAATTGCATCTTTATACGTTGTTTGCCCAACACCATAGATTTATAATTGCTTTTTATTTATTTATATTCTAGATCATTTAAGAAGTAAAAGGTAGAGTAATCAAAAAATAAAATAGTACTAACATTAATATTTATCCATATAGTTAACATTTACCAAAGAGCTTTATTTCTTATGCAGCTTTGAGCTACTGGCTAGTGTTCTTTCCTTTCAACCTGAAGCACTCTCTTTAGCATTTCTTGTAGGGCAAGTCAAGTGGTGATGAACTCCCTCAACTTCTGTTTATGTGGGAAGGTCTTAATCTCTCCCTCATTTGGGAGGGACAATTTTGACAGACATAGAATTCTTTGTTTTCTTTCAGCACTTTAAATTTGTCCTCCCATTGAGAAATCAGCACTTAATCTTATTGAGACTCCCTTGTACATACATGATGTGTTGATTCTCTCTCTCTCACTTTTTAATTTTTCTAGGAGGTAACGGGGATTGAACCCAGGACCTTGTATGTGGGAAGCAGATGCTGGACCACTGAGCCACATCTGCTCCCCTGCTTCTCTCTAGCAGCTTTCAGGATTCTCTCTTTGTTTTTGGCATTAAACAGTTTAATTATAATGTGTTTCAGTGTGGATATTCTTGAGCGTATATTATGTCATTTGTTAGTTTGGGGAAATTTTCCACCATTATTTCTTCAAATATTACTTTTGACCTTGTCTCTCTTTTTCTTCTGGGACTTCCATAATGCATATATTGGTCCTCTTTATGGTGCCCCACAGGTCTCTTAGACTCTGCTCACTTTCTTCATTCTTTTTTGTTTCTGTTCCTCAGATCAGATAATTTCAATTTTCCTTTTTCAAGTACTCTGATTATTTCTTCTGCCAGCTCCAATGAGCTGTTGGACACATTAATGGAATTTTAAATTTCAGGCTCTGTACATATGTAGTTACTGAAGTCTCTGTTCCTTAAGTTTGTATTCAGCAAGTGTTATGATAAGATTATCTTGAATGCCAGGAGCTAACAGCAACAACAATAAAAAAAGAAAGCATCTTTTCAACAAATTGTCTCCATGTTTGTGCTCTCCTTCAGTACTTAACATGTTATTTAGCATGGGCCTAAATAACAGCCTGAGGTGAAAGTATAGGGTCTTCTCACATCTTTTCTGATAATTTTTCTTATCCTGGGATGCATGTGTGGTCTTATCAATTAGCCCATATGCACAGATACTTCAAATATGCTCGATTTCCTCTAGGAAAATTCACAGCCATTCCTACCCATCCAAGTGTTACTGCATGTTTCAACTGGTAATCCTTTGCTCCAGGCAGCATATTTTTTGTGGTGTTTAAGCAGCCCTGTCAGCTATGTCTACATCAAGAGCAAGTTCTAGGACTGGTGAGACAGAGTTGAGTGCCCTACAGTTCAGTCCTTCAGGCTGCCACACAATGGATTGAGGCATGTTTTATATATGTTTATGTCAATGAAAATAATAATGAGAACAATCCCTTTGCCTTGCTTCGCTCAACCTAATGTCCTCCAGCTTCATCCATGTTGTCATATGCTTTACGACTTCATTTCTTCTTACAGCTGCATAATATTCCATCGTGTGAATAGACCACAGTTTGTTTATCCATTCATCTGTTGATGGACACCTGGGTTGTTTCCAGCTTTTGGCAATGGTGAATAATGTGGCTATGAACATCAGTGTGCAGATTTCTGTTCGTGTCACTGCTCTCAGTTCTTCTGGGTATATACCTAGTAGTGGTATTGCAGGGTCACGTGGCAAGTCTATATTCAACTTCTTTAGGAACTGCCAAACAATCCTCCATAGTGGTTGTACCATTCTGCATTCCCACCAACAGTGAAGAAGTGTTCCTATGTCTCCACATTCTCTCCAACACTTGTAGTTCACTGTCTTTTTAATAGTGGCCATTCTGATAGGTGTGAAGTGATATCTCATTGTAGTTTTAATTTGTATTTCCTTAATCATGAATGATGTTGAACAGTTCTTCATGTATTTTTTGCCATTTGTATTTCTTCTTTGGAGCAATGTCTATTCAAGTCTTTGGCCCATTTTTTAATTGGGTCATTTGTCTTTTTATTGTTGAGTTGTAGCATCTCTTTTAATATCCTGGATATTAAACCCTTATTAGGTATGTGATTTCCAATTATTTTCTCCCATTCAGTCCGCTGCCTTTTCACCCTTCTGACAAAGTCCTGTGAGGTGCAAAAGTGTTTAATTTTGAGGAGGTCCCATTTATCTATTTTCTCTTTTGTTGCACGTGCTTTGGGTGTAAGGTCCAAGAAACCACCACCTACTACAAGGTCTTGAAGATGTTTCCCTACATTTTCTTCTAGTAGTTTTATGGTCCTGGCTTGTATATTTAGATCTTTGATCCATTTTGAGTTGATTCTTGTATAGGGGGTGAGATAGGGGTCCTCTTTCATTCTTCTGGTTATAGATATCCAGTTCTCCCAACACCATATGTTGAAGAGATTGTTTTTTTCCCGTTATCACAGACTTGGTAGGTTTGTCAAAAACCAGTTGACTGTATGGGTGAGGGCTTATTTCTGGGTTCTCAATTCTATTCCACTAATCGATGTATCTATCTTTAGGCCAGTACCATGCTGTTTTGACCACTGTAGCTTTGTAATATGTTTCCAGGTCAGGCAGTGAAATTCCTCCCACGTTGCTCTTCTTTTTTAGAATGCTTTTGGCTATTTGGGTGCACTTACCCTTCTGGATGAACTTGGTAATTGCTTTCTCTAATTCTGTAAAGTAAGCTCTTGGGATTTCGATTGGTATTGCATCGAATCTATAAATCAGTTTGGGTAAGATTGACATCTTCACGATATTTATTCTTCCAATCCATGAACACGGAATGTCTTTCCATTTGTTTAGGTCTTTTTAAATTTCTTTTAACATTGTTTTGTAGTTTTCTGCATATAGGTCCTGGGCTTCTTTTGTTAAATTAACTCCTAAGTATTTGAGCCTTTTTTTGCTATTGAAAATGGAATTTTCCCTCTGATTTCCAACTCAGGTTGTCCAGTACTAGTGTCCAAAAACATTTTTGCGTGTTGATCTTGTAA
This sequence comes from Tolypeutes matacus, assembly GCA_026826555.1. Classification (NCBI taxonomy): domain Eukaryota; kingdom Metazoa; phylum Chordata; class Mammalia; order Cingulata; family Chlamyphoridae; genus Tolypeutes; species Tolypeutes matacus. The sequence goes on from JAKSZT010053786.1 coordinate 742,386, forward strand.
CCTGCCATGTTGCTGGACTCATTTATTTGCTCAAGTAGCTTTGTCATGGGTACTTCAGGATTTTCTTAGTACAGGATCATGTCATCCACAAACAGTGAGAGTTTTACTTCCTCTTTTCCCATTTGGACGCCTTTAATTTTTTTTCTTGTCTAATTGCCCTAGCTAGAACTTCTAGTACAATTTTGAATAACAATGGTGACATTGGACATCCTTGTCTTGTTCCCTATCTTAGAGGGAAAGCTTTCAACCTTTCCCCATTGAGTATGATGTTGGCTGTGGGTTTTTTATATATGCCTTTTATCATATTGAGGAATTTTCCTTCTATTCCTATCTTTTAAAGTACTTTTTTATCAAAAAAGGATGTTGGATTTTGTCGAATGCCTTTTCTGCATTAATTGAGATGATCATGTAGTTTTTGCCTTCAATTTGTTAATGTGGTGTATTATGTTGATTGGTTTTCTTATGTTGAACCAGCCTTGCATACCAGGAATAAATCCCACTTGGTTGTGATGTATAAGTCTTTTGATATGCTGTTGGATTCCATTTGCAAGTATTTTGTTGAGAATTTTTGCATCTATGTTCATGAGAGAGATTGGTCTGTAATTTTCTTTTCTTGTAGAATCTTTATCTGGCTTTGGTATTAGGGTAATTTTGGCGTCATAAAATGTGTTGGGTACTTTTCTTCTTCTTCAATTTTTTGGAAGAGTTTAAACAGGATTGGTGTTAATTCATTTAGAAATGGAATTCACCTGTGAAGCCATCTGGTCCTGGGCTTTTCTTTGCTGGGAGATTTTTGATGACGGATTCAATCTCCTTAACTGTGATTGGTTTGTTAAGTTCTTGTATTTCTTGTAGCATCAGTGTAGGTTGGTTGTGCGTTTCTAGAAATTTGTTCATCTAGATTGTCTAGTTTGTTGGCATATAGTTTCTCATAAATCCTCTTATGATTCTTTTTATTTCTGTGGGGTCATTTGTAACTTTCTCCCTTTCATTTCTGATTGTATTTATTTGCATCTTCTCTCTTTTGTTCTTTGCTAGTCTAGCGAGGGGTTTGTCAATTTTATTGATCTTCTCAAAGAACCAGCTTTTGGTTTTGTTGATTTTCTCTATTGTTTTTCTGTTCTCATTTCCAATTATTTCTGCTCTAATCTTTTTTTTTTTTCCCCTATACTTTTATGAGGAGAGTCAATGCTCTAATCTTTATTATTTCTTTCCTTTGGCTTGCTTTGGGATTGGTTTGCTGTTCTTTTTCTAGTTTCTCTAGTTGTTCAGTTAAATCTTTGAGTTTAGCTCTATCTTGTTTTTTAATATTGGTATATTGTTCAAGTTCTCTGTTTCCTTGTTGATCATCTGTCTAGTTGTTCTATCTATTGATGTGAGCGAGGTGGTGAAGTCTTTAACGATTATTGTAGAAATGTCTGTTTCTCCCTTCAGTTTTGCCAGAGTTTGTCTCATATATTTTGAGACACCCTGGTTAGGTGCATAGATGTTTATGATTGTTATATCTTCCTGGTGGATCATCTCTTTTATTAATATATAATGGCCTTCTGTATCTCTTATAACTTTTTTGCATTTAAAGTCTGTTTTATCTGACATTAGTATAGCTACCCCTGCTCTTTTCTGGCTACTATTTGCATAGAGTATCTTTCACCAACCTTTCACTTTCAGCCAGTGTGTATCCCTGAGTCTAACGTGAGTTTCTTGTAAGCAGCATATGGATGGCTCATGTTTTTTTATCCATTCTATCAGCCTGTATCTTTTGATTGGGGAGTTTAATCCATTTACATTCAATGATATTACTGTAAATGCACTATTTACTTCCTCCATTTTATTTATTTATTTATTTATTTATTTTATTTTATTTTATTTTTTTACTGGTAGGTCCCAAGTATCGAACCCAGGTCCCTCCATATGGGAGATGGACACCCAACCATTTGAGCCACATCCGTCCCCTCCTCCATTTTATTCTTTGGTTTTCATAAGTCATCTTGTTTTTGTCTCTCTTTTTACTCTTTTGGTTATACTTTCTGCTTTTCTTTCTTCTATACTCTCCTCCAAGCCTCTCTCTCCTGTCTTTTTCTTTCAGGTTCTAAGGCTTCCTTTAATATTTCCTGCAAAGGTGGATTCTTTTTTGCAAACTCTCTTAGTTTCTGTTTGTTTGTGAATACTTTATATTCACCTGCATATTTGAAGGACAGTTTTGCTGGATAAAGAATTTTCAGCTGGCAGTTTTTCTCTTTCAGTTTCCTAATTGTATCATACCACTGTCTTCTTGCCTCCATGGTTTCTGAAGAGAAATCTGCGCTAAGTCTTACTGGACGACCCTGGTATGTGATTATTTGCTTCTCTCTTGCTGCTCTGAGAATTTTCTCTTTTTCTTTGACATTTGGCATTCTAGTAGTATGTGTCTTGGCATAGGTCTGTTTGGATTTATTCTGATTGGGGTATGGTGTGCTTCTTGTACATGTAAGTTTGTTTCTTTCATGAGAGCTGGAAATTTTTCAGCTATTTTTTCTTCAAATACTCTTTCTGCCCCTTTTCCCTTCTCTTCTCCTTCTGGAACTCCCATGACACGTATGTTGTTGGGCTTTGTGTTGTCATTCAACTCTCTGAGCCCCTGCTCAATTTTTCCCGTTCTTTTCTCTCTCTGTTCTTTTCTCTATTCAATTTTAGCTGTTCTGTTTTTGGTATCACTTATTCTTTTTTTTTTTTTTTTAAAGATTTTATTTATTTATTCATTTATCCCCTCCCCCCTTGTTGCTTGTGCTCACCGGGTCAACCAACCACACCGTGCGGGCAGGCCTGCCCTCACCAGGAGGCCCTGGGAACCGAACCCAGGGCTTTCCATATGGTAAACGGGAGCCCCACTGATTGAGCCACAGCCGCTTCCCTACTTATTCTTTCTTCTGTCATTTCAAGTCTGCTGTTGTATGCCTCAAATGTGTTTTTGATCTCATCTATTGTGTCTTTCATTCCCATGAGCTCTGTTACTTTTCTGTTCAGGATTTCAAATTCTTCTTTGCATCCACTCAATGTCTTCTTGATGTCATTTATCTCTTTAACTATATTGTCTTTCAACTCATTAATTTGATTTTGGAAATTTGTGCTGATCTCACTGATTAGTTCTCTCAAATTCTGCATCTCTTCTGGGACTTTGATGTATTCCTTTTCTTTGGCCATGTCTTCTATTTTCTTAGTATGGCTCATAATTTTTTGCTGGTGTTTAGATATCTGGTTAGGATGGAATTTACTCAGATTCTCAATCTCTTTCTCTTTTATAGGGATTTAGTTACAGAAGGCTATGAGTTACCATAGCTCTTTGATTTTTGGCTCGACCTGGATTGTTAGGATCGACCTGATGGTTGCTCAATCCACTGGGCACTGGACCCAGTAATTGGTTGTAGAGTCACTTCCTAGGGCCTTGGGCAGGGAGGCTATAGAGGCCAGAAAAAGCCTCTCCTACTTATTTTAAATTTTCTTTTGTGGACTTCCTTGGTCTGCCAGGACATGGTGCTCTTTGGCAGCTCTCAATTCAATGCCTGGTAGGAGTATATTTGTTGCAACACCAACCAGTCAATGTGATAGAGCTTCCTGTCTGAAGCCTAGGAGCCTTGTAATTCAAACTTTCTCTGAGACAGTTCTCCAGTATTCTCTGGCAGCCCCCTCCCTTTTCTGGGCTAGGAAATATTTCCACTCCCCTCTGAGTCCTCAACAATCAGTCCCTGTTAGTAGAGAAGGAGATTGGGAGGGTTGTATATCTTTAGCCCCTTACAGGCTCCAAGGCAAACTATGGCACAGCCCCACCCAGGCTGGAAGGGCTCTTGGGACACAGCAGACCAAATTTGTGAGTCAAAAGCTGAGTTGGCCTTAGGCTGTGTCCTTCTCTCCCCTTTCCTGTGGAGTCCTCAACAATTAGTCCAAGCCAGAAGAGGGAGATTGGGATGGTTGGATTTCTCCCATCATTCCCTGGCTCCCAGGGCAAACCACTGTGTGGTCTCACCTGGCCTGGAAGGGCTTGTGGGGCACAGCAGATAAAATTTCTGGGTCAGAACCTGAGTCAGCCTTAGGCTGTGTCCCTCTCTCTCCCCTTTCCTGGGGTGGTAGATCCCTGGAGCCCCCTTTGTCTATAGTCGCAGGCCCAGAGGACCAAGAATTCCAAAGAGTCTTTAGTGTGGGGGAGGGTGCTGGCAGTAGCAGCCTCTGCCCCTGGTTCCAACTCATGGTTCTGTCTTCGTGATTTCCCTCTTTTGTCCCTCTCTCCTCGAGTGGTGTGCAGCCTTCACCTGCTGTCCTAAATCCTAGAAGATCTTTTTTGGTGCTGTTACAGCCTGTCCTCGAGAACAATTTTTCTCCTGCTTATACTTTATACTTTTTTCAGTAGTCAGGGAGCATCAGGGATCTGGACCCTTGAAAGATCTTTCCAGTGGTCTGGAATCTTAAAGGTGTTTCCAGATCAATTTAAGAAGCTAATCCCATTCCATTCTATATTCAGGGCAACTACAGTTTCTGCCTTTCCATGACAATCTCTTTCCCCAACAGTCTCCTCAGAGCCTTAGCTATATCCTTGTTGCGGAGAGTATAAATCAGAGGATTCAGTGTGGGCGTAATGATGCTGTAGAACACAGAAACAACTTTGTCTAGCAATGGCGTGTGCTGGGACCTGGGCCTTATATACATAATGATGCCGCCACCAAACCAGAGGAACACCACAGTGAGGTGAGAGCTGCAAGTGGCAAAGGCATTTCTCATACTCCCAGCTGAACGCATGTGAATGACACTGTGGAGGATGAGAGCATAGGATGTAGAAATCAGTAAGATGGGGAAAAGGAGAAGTAGGATGCTGCTGATGTACACTGCGGTCTCATAAGCCATGATGTCTCCACATACTGACTTCAAAACAGCTGGAAGTTCACAGTAGAAGTGGTGGATTTTCCGAGGCTCACAAAAAGGGAAGTGCATCAAAATCACTGTGTGAATTAGGGAGTGCAAGGAGGCTCCCCACCATGACATGACAGCCATCATCAGACCCACCTTTCTGGTCATGAGGACAGTATATCGCAGAGGATGACAGATGGCAACATAGCGGTCATAGGACATGAGGGCTAGGAGAAGACACTCAGCACCACCTACAGACAAATAGAGGAAGTGCTGGGCCACACAGCCCACAAAGGAGATGGACTTCCTGCCAGAGAGGTAGTTGGTGGCCATCTTGGGGATGGTTGTGGAGACATGCATCAGATCCATGAGGGAGAGCTGGCTAAGCAGGAAGTACATTGGCGTGTGAAGCTGGCGATCAGCACAGATGAGGAGAATGGTGAGGGTGTTACTGGTCACTGCAATGAGGAAGACCACCATGGTCAAGGAGAAAAGAAAAACGTGAGTGAGGGAGTCATCAAAGAGCCCTTCAAGGATGAAGTCCGCCAGGGACGTCTGATTCCCCTGCCACATCTCCCCGTTCTCAGCCCCTGGGGAAACAGGAAGTGGGGATGGTCTGTGATGTCAGAAATACTGAAATTCACCATACAGTACAATAAGTATTTTTTTATCTAAGAAAGAATTTATGAAGAGAAGAGTTTTTTAAATTGTTATTATTCAACACCTTTAATTATTGAAATAGCCTTTTAAAAAGGGAGAACTTAAAATCTTTCTTCATACACATAATTACACTGTTCCAGAATATCTAAACTCTATTAAGTGCTAAAACTTTCTTCTTTTGCTTATTTTATCAAGTAAGTCATGGTTTAACCAGAAAAGCAGAACCGCTAGGAGACTTTTATATAAACATAAACATAAATATAAAAATATACATACACATATACATATACATATACATATACGTGTGTGTGTATATGTGTAGTGGGTTTTGTTACAGGAGTTTGGCCTTACACAATTGTGGGGTGTGGTTAAGCAGTCTCTGTAAAGCTGTTGTCTTTGTGTCTGATGCTGGAACTTGAAGTCCACAAGTCAAGCAGTCAGAAAGGGATGATGGATACACAGTGGGATGGATCAGAAGTGAGCTAGAACCAACAAAGCATGAGCTGTAACCCCATGAGAACAAACTGAAGCTCATTTTATTTCTTGTTGCATCTGGGATTGTGGTGTATGTTTCTTGAAGAAGCTTGGCCTCTTCTTGAAAGAGCTAAACACACACTACTGGCCCAAAAGTCAGAGAAGCTAAAGGATGATATAGGGAAAGGAAGAGTAGTTGAAGACCCAGCTGCTATTTCACACCAGTGGGTGGAGTCAGCAGATCTTTAACAACAGTGCAAACTACAAAATGGCTGCTTCTATTCTGCCTTCTAAATCTCCCCAAAATACCCCCTGTAGCCCAGAATCATACAGGAAAGAAAAAAGAGAATTCTGGAGTGAGTGACTTTAGCAAAAATAGCAAGTAGATAGCTCACATGCCTGTCCCTGCACAGAAACACTGAAAAAAATGAGCAAAACCTGTCAGAATCAACTTTGTCAGAATTTTAGAAAATAGTCAAAGGTTTATAGCAATAAAGCAAACATGGAATCAAGAAAGAGACAACTTAAAAATGGTAGGTGAGCTTTGTGGCATTTTTATTTGCCCTTGTCCCACCCTACTTACCTGGCTCAGTGGTAGTCTTAAAGATAGCAGCCTGTATTAGTCAGCCAAAGGGGTGCTAATGTGAAATACCAAAAATGGGTTCGTCTTTATAAAGGGTATTTATTTGGGGTAGAAGTCCACAGATACCAGGCCATAAAGCGTTAAGTTTCTTCTCTCACTACAGTCCATTGCCAAGTGTTAGAGCAAGACAGCTGCCGGCGTTTGCCAGGGTTCAGGCTTCTGGGGTTCCTCTCTTCCCGGGGCTGCGTTTCTCTCCGGGCTTATCTCCTGTTTCCTCCACAAGGTCAGCTGTAGATGATCAGGCGAACGGCTTGCTTCTCTTCTCCTGGGGCCTTCTTTCCAACATCAAAACTGCTTCTCAAAAGACTGCTTCTACTCTGTTCTTTGCCTTGCCTTTTATATTCGATTCCCCACCACCACCAAGGGGTGGGGCTCAACACCCTACTGACGTGGCCCAGTCAACGCCCTAATCATAACTTAATCATGCCCAGATTAACAGATCAGTTTACAAGCATGATCCAATTACGTTTTTGGAATTCATGATTACACCAAACTGCCCAACGGCTACACAGCCCATGTTCACATTGTAGAATCTTGGTCCCTGGTTCTTGAGGGATCAGACAAGATCTTGTTCTTAGAGGATTGTGTTTATCTGTTTTCACCTATCTGAGGGCTACCTGAAGTACTGGCACCTAACTTGGAATTCTCTCAGGGCAGAAAAGTGGCCACTCAGAAGGCAATCCTCAAATAATGAAAGACAAAAGAGCAATCCACTGCTCCCTGAGCAAAAGATTATGTTTGAGGCAAATAATAAATATGCCAAAAGACTTAACTCTTTAGAAGAATTATTTGAAGAATAAAGGCATTGAAATGCTACCTAGTATAACAGGGAATTTATTTATTTATTTGTTTTTTTTTAGGAGATACCAGGGATTGAACCCAGGATCTTGTATGTGGGAAGCAAGCACTCAACCACTTGAGCTACACCCACTCCCATATACCAGGGAATTTACAAAGCTATGTGCCTGCCCTGAGAAGATTCATGCTCTGACAAGGCTCATCTTTTGGCTCAATGCAAGCAGGAATTGAAGGCTAGGACAAAGTTGTAAATGGTCTGGCTAAGCATTGAAAGAATGCCCCAGCACAGAGTCAATCTGCTAACACTGGGGAGCTTTTGGTTTTGGGGCTCCATGCTTTTAAAGAAATCTCTATCAAAATCCTAGCTGAAAAAAAAAAAAAAAAAAATCCTAGCTGACCACAAGCTAAAGAAAGAGAGACTTCAGAGACGACACATGACAAAGAACACAGACTTTACAAAAACAGTTTAGAAAAGTCATTAAACACATAACTACAACCCATACAAGCAACAAAAACAAACCTCGAGGATGGGAAGAATCTGATTTCCAGAGTTACCACATTAAAATAAGCAAATAATATATTTCAACAAAAAATAACAAAGCATGAAAAGAATCAAGCAAATATGGCCCATTCACAGGAAAAATTAAGAAAAACTGTCCCTGAAGAAACACTGACATTGGGCTTACCAAAAGAAGCCCTTAAATCTACTGTCTTAAATATATTCAAAGATCTAAAGGAAGCCATGGAAAAACAGTTAAAGGAAACCAGAAGGACAATGTCTCAACAAATAGAGAACAACAATAAAGAGAAATTATAATAGGGAACCAAACAGAAATTCTGTAACTGAAGTGAAGAACTCACCAGAGTTTCAACAACAGATTTAAGGAGAAACAATAAAGAATCAGCAAACTTCAAGATAAGTCTATGGAAATCATTCAAATGAGAAGCACACTTTTTTTTTTTTTTTTTAAAGATTTTTTTTTTTTTAATTTATTTATTCATTTATCCCCCCCTTGCTGCCCGTGCTCTCTGGGTCAGCCAACCACGCCGTGCGGGCGGGCCCGCCCCCACCAGGAGGCCCCAGGAACCGAACCCGGGACCTCCCATATGGCAAACGGGAGCCCTACTGACGGAGCCACAGCTGCCTCCCAGCACACTTTTTTAAAATGAAGAAAAATGAAGAGAGCCTAAGAGACGTGGGGACACCATCAAGTATATGAGCATATGTATAATGGGTATTGAAGAAAGAAATGAGGGGGTGGAAGAAAGAATATTTGAAGAAATAATGTCTGAAAACTTCACAGATTTGATGAAAGACATGTTTCTACACATGCAAAAATGCAGCTAACTCCAAGTAGAATAAACATAAATCGATCCAACTGAGACATATTATATTTAAACTGTTGAGAAACAGAAAAGAATCTTGAAAGCAGCTAGAGAGAAGCTTTCATCATGTAAAATTATGTACAAGGAATCCTCAATAAGATTACCAGCCAATTTCTCAGCAGAGCCATGGAGCCAGAAGGTAGTGGGATGACATATTTAAAGTGCTAAAAGAAAAAAAAAAATTCTATATCCAGCAATACTTTCCTTCAAAAATGAAAAAGAAATTAAGTCATTCCCAGATAAAGAAAAGCTGAGTGATTTCACCACTAGAAGACCTTTCCTATAAGAAATAGTAAAGAACATCCTCCTAGAAGAACTATAAGGACAATAGACACTAATATGAAGGCATATAAAGTAAAAAGAACACTGGCAAAGATGACTACATAGATGTTTTAGTTTCCCAGCTGCTAAAACAAACAGACAATGGGTTGGCTTAAACAACAGGAATTTATTGGATCATAGTTTTGAGGTTAGGAGAAGTAAAAAATTGAGGCATCAGCAAGGCAATGCTTTCTCCCTGAAGATTGAGGCATTCTGGGGCTGGCTGCCAGTGCTCCTGGTTCCTTGGTTTTTCTGTCATATAGCAATGAATATGGTAGCATCTTCTCCTTTCTCTTCCAGGTTCCATTGACTTCTAGCTTCTAGCTGCTCACTGTGGCTTCTTTCCTGTGTCCAATTTCCTTTGCTTATAAGGATTTTAACTACATTCAGTTAAGGCCTACCCTTATTCACTTTGGGCACACCTTAACTAATAACATCTTCAAAGGTACAATTTACAAATGGGTTCATACCCACAGGATTAGGAGTTGGAACCTGAACATGCCTTTTATGGGGGATATGATAATAATTTGTATTTATACAAAAATCAGTATTATTGTATTTTGATTTGTAAATCCTCTCTTTTTCCCTATATGGTTTAAAAGACAAGTGCATAAAACAATAATTGTAAATCACAATGTTTAATTTGTGACAATAACAATATAAGAGGAGAGGGATAGAGCTGTATAGGAATTTGTTTATTATAGTCAAGAAGGTATTAATTCAAAAAAATTATTATAGATTTAAGAGATTAACTGTAATTGTCAGGGTAACTACTGAGAAAATAATTAAAACATAAAGAAAAGAAAATAAGCAAGGAATCAGAATTGTACACTATAAAAAACAAACACAAAAGAAAGACTAATGGAGGAATTGAGGAACAGAAAAAAAGATATAACAAAAAAAAATAACAAAAGTCTTTCCTTGTCAGTAATTACTTTAAATGTAAATGAATTAAACTCTCCAATTAAAAGCAGAGATTGGCAGAATGGACTTAAAAAAATTATCCAACAGCTATATGCTGTCTACAAGAGACTCACTTTAAATCCAAAAACAAATAGGTTAAAACTGAAAGGCTGGACAAAGATATATCCATTAAGAAGATATAACACTTATGACATGTTTTCAGATTTTAAATTCTGATCCTTAAAATCACATGCAGTTGCAAGGGGCCAGAAATAGCCCAAAAAGTGGAAAAAGTAGAACAAAATTGGAGGATTTATACTTTCTAGTTTCAAAACTTACCACAAAACTTATTACAGAGCTACAGTAATCAAGACAGTGTGGTACTGGCATAAGGATAGACATATAGATCAATAGGATAGAATTGAGAGCCCAAAAACTGTCCATACAGCTATAGTCAATTGATTTTCAACAGTTTCCAAGACCAATGGGGAAAGAATCTCTAAAAATGGTGCTGGAAATCCACCTGCAAAAGAATGAAGTTGGATTCTAATTCCCCGCCATATATAAAAATTAACTCAAAATGGATCAAGGACCTAAATATAAGAGCTAAAAGTGTAAAATTCTTAGAAGAAGATATAGGGGTAAATCTTCATAACTTTCAATTTGGCCATAGATTCTTATATATGACACCAAAAGCACAAACCACAACAAAAAAAATTAGACTTCATAAAAATTAACAATTTTTTAAAAATTAACAGTGTTTGTACATCAAAGGACATTATTGAGCAAGTGAAACCTATAGGAGAAAATAGTCATAAATCATATATCTCGTAAGGGTCTATTATCCAGAATATATAAAGAACTATTACAGCTCAACAGCAAGAAGATAATCAACCCAATCAAAAATAGGCAAAGGATTTGAATAGATATTTTTCCAGGTATTATATACAAATAGCTAACAAACACATGAGCCAAGAAGATGCCATTAGGGAAATGCAAATCATTAGCCATTAGAGAAATGCAAATCAAAACCACAATGAAATACTACTTCACAACCACTAGTATGGCAACAACAACAATAATAATAATTTAAAAAGCATAAGGTAACAACTGTTTTCCCAGGAAATTGGGACCCTTACTCATGGCTTTGGAAATGTAAAAATGGTGCATCCACTGTGGAAAACAGTTTAGTGGTCCCTTAAAAAGTTAAACAGAATTACCATATGGGCCTAGCAATTCCACTCCTAGGTATATATCCCCCCCCAAAAAAATTGTAAACAGGTACTCAAACAAATACTTTTACAAATGTTCATATTAACACTATTCACAATAGCCAAAAGGTGGAATTAATGCAATGCCCATCCATAGATGAATGAATAAACAAAAGGTGGTATATACTTAAATGGAATATTATTCTGCCATAAAAATGAAGGAAGTACTGACAGATACTACAATGCTGATGAACCTTGCAAACATTATTCTAAGGGAAAGATGCCACTCACAAAATATCACATACTGTATGGTTCCCTTTATATGAAATATCCAGAATACCTCAATCTATAGAAATAGAAAGCAGATTGGTAGTTGCTGCTAAACAATGGGGATAAGGAGGAGTATGTCTGGAATACAAGAGATTCTCTAGGGCTCCACTTTATACTACATGTTATGTGATGAAAGTCACTGGAAATCTAAGACAACCTAATCCAGGCAGGATTGCAAATGGCTCTGATCCCTGGCCACCCGACCAGGCAAAGAATGACAACCAGCTTAAGTGCTTGCTGAAAACAAAGGGAATCCAGAATGGGTGGAGGAAGAAGGTCATTATAAATACCAGTGAGCACAGTGCAGAAACAAGACTGTAACACCTATGGGTATTTTCTCCTTGTTTTCATATGAATATTTTGTATTTATTTATTTTATTATTATTTTTTTTAAGATTTTTTAAATTTATTTATTCATTTATCCCCCCCTTGCTGCCTGTGCTCGCTGGGTCAGCCAACCACGCCGTGTGGGCGGGCCCGTCCCCACCAGGAGGCCCCGGGAACCGAACCCGGGGCCTCCCATATGGTAAACGGGAGCCCTACTGATTGAGCCACAGCCGCCTCCCTTGTATTTATATTAAACAAATGTTTTCTTTGTTTTCTTACCCTCTGTCATTCCCTAATCTAACAATATTAGTAATAGTTAACTTCATATTTCAGTATTTAAGTTACAGGATATAAAAGGTGGAGAAAGAACCAGCTATGAAAAGAATGTATGTCCTTGAGAAAAAAAAAAAAAAAAAGAATTTTGTATTCTTTCATAGGGAAAGGTTAGTGTGGTTTTTTTAATCCTCTTTTGGGGAGAACATTAGCATGTTTTTGGTTGTACATGGGACAATTATGTTAGGTGGAAGGATGACTTTGCTATTTTCTTTATTTGGAGATTAAGTATGATTTAAAGAGATGCATATGGCACATAACAAAGCTACCATATGCATGTACCTAAAGACAAACAAGGGATGTGTCCTAGGTAGATCTGAGAGTCTTCATATTTTGAATCACACTGATAAAACTAGTACTATAACATTTCATCATCCAAACATCCCAACATGTCCTTTATCCAAATCTCACATGAATATTAATCAGAATGAGAGTTTGATCTCCATGGTGGAGCATGAGTGAAAAAGTAATAATCTGTATTGATCCCCCAAATATCTGCCCTATCCCTCTTGACATTTTCCCTCCTAAACATTTCTTCCTAGATCTTCATGCATTCCAGATTACCTATTTACTTTTTAAAGCAAATAACTCAGAACTGAATGCCTTCTATGAGGTATAATTTTACCAGCCAGAAGGAACTCACATCCATTAGCCTTCTCTCTTTCTCCCACTGCAGCCCAGGAGTTCATCTTTTGGGCTGTTATCTCACACTGTTATTTCAACTCAGCTTCTTGGGGACCAAGAGCCAACTTTCCCCACGCTCCCCCTGGTCACTTGGATCCAGCCGAGATCTCCACACACCTCCCTTTTACTTGAGTCTCCATCTACTTCCCACCCCTTTCCTCATGAATGTCTTGCCTTTTGCAGGATCTCCATGTGAGCTTTTCATCATCTACCTCCAGTCTCTCTTCCCTGCTTAGGGAACTCTCCCAGTGATTCCCCGTTCTGATTCGTAGTCTGCAAGTCACTTTCTCTGCTTTCTCAGGAGGCTTTCCCCATGGGCTGACCACTCATCACCCTCTGACTGAACAGGTGGGGAGAAACCTGAGAGATGCCCTGGCATCTAGCAAAGGTTTCCAGGGCACCTCGGCTCCCGACATTCTCTTACCTGAAATTTCCCCTGCAGACACTTGTGGGCAGAACAGGTAGAGCAGTGGAGTGGAGAGGGCACTGGTCCTCGCCGGCTCATGTGTTGGCCCCTGAGGGTCACAACAAGGCTTTTCCGAGGTGTTGGTCAGGCTTCTGTCTCTAACCCTGGAATCTCCATCTCCTGTGCTGTGGCAGAGAGGACGTTGTCCATGCCACAGTCATCATTTGTTTGCACCCATTATCCCTGGACGGAGCGTCAGCAGGGGCAGCAGAGCGTGCAGTTCCGTAAGGTTCTTGGATATCTGTACTCAGGCTTCCATCTCCATCAGCATCAGGACACAGCAAGTAAGGGGACTTCTTTAACCCCTAGCACTGGGGCTTTTGAATCACACCTATGCTTCCCCGGGCTCTAAACCTCAGTCTCAGCCACCTCTCCATCCCAAGATGGCATGAGAGCTTGGGCAAGAGGAGTGTCCATTAGTGTCACCTGATCCCAGCTAAATCTATTGCCAGCTTAATCATCCATGTGTCCCAGAGTCAAAAGAAAATCTGTTTTGAATTTTCTGCTGTTTCAATCACCCCAAGGCACTCTCTTCTCAGCCCTACACTTCCTTCCCTACTTAAAGGGACATGAATTCAGCTCCAGCACTGGTGCTTTTAGAATAAGCCTCTTCCTGACTGTATAAATGTTTCCTCAGTGGCAATCACAGGGGTTGGAATCAGGACAGACCTGACCTGACATGAGCCAATCTTGAAGGAAGAGGAACACCTTAAAATTGTGGGAAAAGAATCATCCCTCCAACCCAGAGGACCTACGGTGCCAGCCAAGGGGACCTGAAGACACTCCATATGTGGAATCAGGGATTCCAGCCCAGAGGACCCAGTAGGGTCCCTTCTGGAGGCCACTCCTCCAGATGCCAATTAGGCTGTGCTGCTGCTTTGAGGTAAGCATTCCCAAAGGGCTTTCCTTGGAGTTTGTTTATAGGGGTCAGGGGAATAAGATGTTTTGGGGACTGGAGCTCTGAAGATAACCTGGGAATATTCTCTCCAGGGGCCAATCAACCTTGGAGAGAAAGGATTCCTAGAGTCCCTGGCTTGTATTTATTTGTGGAACTCATATCTCTAGCCCCTTTCCACCCAACCCTTTTGAGAAGACAGAGTTGCAGAAAGATCCAGTCTCCATTGCCCACCAGAACCCATGTAAGGGTTTTCCCATGTGCCATATTATAGAAAAGAAGTAAAAAAGTGGAGGTAGGCCATCATCACTAGTGCTTCCCACCCCAGCTGTTGGTCATATGTCAATTTTCTGGCCTACAATAATATAACATGTTGAGAGATTTCAGATACAAAAGTAAAAGAAGAAAAGGGCCTGTCCCTACATCTCCTTATTTCCTCTCATGTCATTCTCATACCCTGCCTTTCCTCTCCATTATAAAGATATTCTGATCTAGTCTTTCTTTATCTCAACTCAGACACTGAAATGTCTTATTTCACTAGGTTTATATATGTTGCTTATCGTTTGAATAGATTCATTTTCTTATCACCTTTTTCAAAACCTACTGTCTAATGCTTTTAGCTGGTACCCTCCTTCTTACAAACATAAGTTATCTATCTCTGTATTTTAAGGCAGCTATGACATTTAGAGAATTAATTAATTTATTTTGGGGGCAAATACTTGATGAGCACATGCTGTGTCCCAAGCACTGTTTGGGTAGCACGTGTACAGTGATTAACAAGCAAGCACAGTCCCTTCCCTGTGGGACTCATAAATAAAACACATAAAGAAACAAATATATTATATCAAATTGTGTTAAGGGTTTGTATCAATGAGTAGACTTCAAAAGCAAGTGACTCAAATTAAATTTTTACTACTTTAAAGGAAAGGTGTAGAATCACAGAAATGAATGAGATAGAAATTAACTCAGGGAAAGTGGATGTGGCTCACGTGGTGGGGCACCTGCCTCCCACATGGGAAGTCCTGAGTTCGGTTCCTAGTGCCTCTGAAAAAAGAAGACTAGCAGACACAACGGACAGATGACACAGTGAGTAGACAAATGAGGGAGCCATCTTGGGAGTGGGGTGAGGAATTAACTCAGAATCAGTTAGATCCAGTAGCTTGAATACTGTCAGTGCTCTCTTTTTCTACCCCTCATCTTGGCTTGGGTCTATGTGTTGATCTCTTTTTCTAAGTTTTCCATATGGTGGAGACACATGACAGTTGGAAGCTCTGATGACATGCTAATGGCATGTCATCAATACCCCTCCATCTCTAACTTAGAACAATCCAGGGAAGAAATCTGTTTGACCAAGCTTTATGCTTGTGGCCACCCCTTGGAGAAGTCTCTGTATTCCAAAGCCTGGGTACAGGTGCCCATGTCTATTGGGGTTGGGAAGATAGGGTGATGATAGAACCATGTAGACTGGGAATGTAGTAGTATAAAAAAGTGTGCTTGTGAGGGAGTAATATTAATAGTAGAGAAAGGATTCATAAATGACAAAACAGCTCTAATCTTTAACTGAGAAATCCAAGGCCCCAGAAAAACACTTAAGGAATAAAACCAATTCTGTGTCACATGAAGGCACAAAAAACATACATCCAAGATTCTATTATTATGTTATCCATTAAAGGGAATTGGTGTATGATCTACATTTGTTCTATTACTGTCCCAAAGTTATACAGTAGTTGTAACTTTCATACTTTCCATTGAAAGATGGGTAGTGCAAATTAGGAACTACAGTTTTTTTTTTTTGTTTTTTTTTTTTTTCATATTTCAGATTAGTTTTATTATTTTATTTTATTTTTTTTTTTATTTTTTTTTTATTTTTTTATTTTTTATTATGGGTAAAAATCAAAATTCTCACAATACATACAAACATTTGTAAAATGATATATAAATATATATGCATATATGTGTATTTGCTTACAAAAATGTTATTTATATATATATATATACATATATTTTAAGAGGTGCTTAGATTACCTAAAATATTACACGGAACCCACTGGGATTCCCATGTTGCCCACCTCCCACACCTCCCACCACATCCCACACAAACATCTCCCACAGTGTGGCCCACCAACCTCAATGAACTTACACATCCTGGAGCCTTGCCACCAACCATAGACCACAGTTCACACTGTAGACCACACTCTCTCCCACTCAGTTCTGAGTGGTGTGTGCTGATTTAAAATGGCCTACATCCATTGCCACAACAGAACTCAGGACAACCTCCAACTCCCAAAGAAGCCCCTGTATTTCAACTGCTCATCCCCTCCCTACCCAAAAACTGTCAAGTGGCCACTGGCTCCACCTCATTGTTATAATTTCTTGCATTGCAAGAATCACCATACGTGAGCAAGAGAATACCATCAAGTCCACTCTAGTCCATAGTTCTTCCCCCAATCCAGAGGCGACTGGGATGGTGATGTCCACTCCAACTCCAAGTGAGAGAGGGCTTATTTCCCATGGATATGGTGGGTGGGATGATCCTGCCTGCAGATGCAGGCCCTCTCCATTCCCTGGGATGGCCATTTCCCATTGTTGTCTCCTCACCAGGTGACTTGGATGAGTCCATTGAGCTGTAGGGTAGGAGTTGCAGCTCCACCTAGATTTCATGCACACCTGGCACATAGGTAGGCAGGAGGCTCCAGTCTCTGGAAGTATACCTAAGAAACTCCATAATCACATGTAGGTTTGAATAGAAGGGACTGGTGAACCATGTGCAGGG
>JAKSZT010053786.1:759864-1072023 GCA_026826555.1 Tolypeutes matacus
AAAAAAAAAAAAAAAAGATGGAGAAACAATAGAAGGAGGAGAATATAGGGAGAAGTGCTCAGGTGATAAACAAAAAGTAAGTGACAAAGAATGCAAAGATTTTTTCTGTAGGAAAAAATGGGGCCCAACCAAATCAAGATGGCAGAGTGATATGCTTCTGGAGTCTGTCCTCCCATAGAAGCTTTGAACAACCAGCAAGAACTGGCAGAAACATCTTTCTCAAGGCTCCAGAAAACAAAGGACTGCAGTAACAGGGTGAGCACAAACTAAAAAAAGACTCCTTAAAAGTGGTATGCTCTTGTGGCCCCCTTGCTGGCCCCTCTCCCACCCCTCAGCAGCTCAGCCTGGAGCTGTCCCACACTCCCATAGTGGATCCCTGGTCCCAGGTCTGGAAGGACCAGAGTAACCCTCGTGCACATACTAGGAGCATGTAGGTCTGGCCCAATCTGTCTGGTGGTGGCCGGAGAGACTTGGCAT
The DNA here is from genome assembly GCA_026826555.1 of Tolypeutes matacus. Lineage (NCBI taxonomy): Eukaryota > Metazoa > Chordata > Mammalia > Cingulata > Chlamyphoridae > Tolypeutes > Tolypeutes matacus. Next base: position 760,342 of record JAKSZT010053786.1, read on the forward strand.
CCCAGAAATTGCTCTGTAAGTAGGAGGCAGCTTGCAGAGCTCTCCTACAGAATGCTGGGGTATACAGCAGTCAAGTGGCTGCCTGGGGCAATGGATTGCTAGCTGTTGGACAGACAGTGCTGAGACAGGTTAGCATAGGGAACAGAGGAGGGCTGCCAGACAGAAAGCAAAGCTGCAAACACCATCCAGAAACCTCCTTGCTGAAAAGGCTGCCTCGGAACAAAGACCATGAATGCCACAGCCAAAACCCACCAAAAGCCTGGTCAGGGGATCCATTCAACAGTCCCAGGCTTAAAAAAAAAAAAAAAGCCCTGAAAAGCTCCAAACAAAAAGGGTTCCCCATTGATTCCCTAAAATCTAACAGGAGCAATCTAAGAGGTCTATAGTATAAGCCAATAGGAAAACAGAAAATCAATTAATCAGGACAGCAAATACCGAGAATCCTTAATTAACATAGGGGAAAGGGGAGGAAGGAAAAGTAACCTAATAAAGCCTAACACCAACCCACAGGGTGTGTCTACTTCCCTTGAGCATGCATGCACCCATGCCTCAGGTATGTACTTTCGCTTTATAATAAATTTCCTCCCTGCCTGTTTAATTTGTGTCATGTTTTGGAGTTCTTTCTTGCGATGTAGTCAAGAACCTGGAAGCCCAGTCCAGCAATAGTGCGGTGCCTGGACCATGAGGAAACTGTTTCCTAAGGAAGAAGGGGACATTTGAAACCGTGTAAATGGGGAAATTCCTAGGACCAAAAGTGTGTCCAAGACAAGATACATGTGCAGAAAGGATCAGGGAAGCTCCTACACTTTGTCCTGGAGCTATTCTCTAAACTAATTGTATGGATAAGCCCTGACAGAGGAACACTTAAATCAACCTATGGAAGGGTGTTTTCTTTTTCACTTCCTTCTTTTTTTTTTTTTTTTTTTTTTGGTTAGCTCCTGGCAACCAAGGAAACTCTGTCATAACACTATCTGGATACAAGCTGAAGGAAAAGCCACTTCCAGTGATAACACATTCAAAATGTCCAGGTTTCAAGAAAAGATTACAAAACATACAAAGAAACAGAATGTGATGGCTCAGGCAAATGACAGATGAACACAAAGAAAATATCAATAGAGATGTGGAAATTATGAAAAGGAACTAAACAGAGTTGAAGACCACAGTAACAGAAATTAAAAATTCTGTAGAGGGTTCACCAGCAGATTGGAGTTGGCAGAAGAAAGAAGTAGTGCACTTGAATAAGACTCTTGAAATCTTTCTGTCTGAGGAGCAAAAAAAAAAAAAAGAATGAAGAAAAGTGAACAGAACCTGAGGAACTTATGGGATACCATCAAGTGCACCAATATATGCTTGTGGGAGTCCCAGGAGGAGAAGAGTGAAAGAGGCAGGGATAACACTCAAAGAAATAATGACTGAAAACTCCCCAACCTTAACAAAATACATGAATATACAAATCCAAGATGCTCAATTAACTCCAAATAGGATAGAACCAAAGAGACCCCTGACAGAGCATATTATAATCAAACTGTCCAATGCCAAAGATAAAGACAGAATTCTGAAAGCCGCAAGAGGGAAGCATCATGTTAGGTACAGGGAGCCTCAATAAAATTAAGTACCAATTTCTCTTCAGAAACCATGGGAGCAAGAAGGCAGTAGGATGATGTATTTAAAGGCCCGAAAGCAAAAAATTGCCAAGCAAGAATTCTTTACCCAGCAAAACTATCTTTTACAAATGAGAGAGAGATGAAGACATTCCCAGAAAAACAAAAGCTGAGGGAGTTCATCACCACTAGATCTGCCCTACAAGAGATGCTAAAGGGAGCTCTGCAGGTTGAAAGGAAAGGACACTAGACAATAGATGGAAGCTGCATGAAGAAATAAAGAACTCTGGTGAGAGAAACAACAGAGTAAATATAAATGTCTGTACTATTGCATTTTTGGTTTGTAACTCCACTTTTCACTTCCTACAAGATCTAAAAGGCAAATGCATAAAATGTAATGATACATCAGTGGTTTTGGACTCATTATTTATAAACATGCAATTTGTGACAAGAACTACATAAATGTGGGGAACAAAGGGGTACAGGAACATAATTTGTATATACTAATGAAGTTAAGCTAGTATTAAATCAAACAAGATTGTTACAGATTTAGAATGTTAAATTTAAGCCCCCACTATAACTGTAAAGAAAATATAGGAGAACATGCAGGCTCATAGACAGAAATTAGAGTAAAGGTTGCCGGGGGTAGAGGTTCAGGGGTAATGGCAAGTTAATGCATAATGAGTATAGGGCTTCTTTTTTTGTGAGATGGGAAAGATTTAGTAATGGAAAGTGGTGAGGGTACTACAACATTGTAAATGTGATCAATCCCATTGAATGGTATGCTTGGGAGTGTTTGAGATGGGAAAGTTTATGTTGTGTATATGTTCTCACAATTTAAAAAAAAAGCAACTAGACTACCAGGAAGATGGTGGTCTAGTAAGACAAGGGAATCTCTTCTCCAGAAAAATAGCTAGAGGACAGGCTGAAACAGCCTCAAAAAAGATAATCTAGGGGAAACGGATGTGGCTCAAGAGGTTCGGTGTCCGTCTACCATATGGAGAGACCAGGGTTCGATCCCAGGTACCTCCCGGTAAAAAAAAAAAAAAAAAGGTAATCTAGGGTTTAGGACAGCAGGTGAAGGCTGCATACCACCCAGAGGAGAGAGGGACAAAAGAGGGAAATCGCGACGACAGAACCGTGAGTTGGAACTAGCAGCTTCTGCTGCTGCTGGCACCCTCCCCCACACTCTTTAGAATTCTCGGGCCTCTGGGCCTGCGACTACAGACGAAGGAGGCTCCAGGGTTCTACCACTCTGGGAAAGGGGAGAGAGAGGGACACAACCTTAGGCTCACTCAGGTTCTGACCTGCAAATTTGGGCTGCGGAACCCCACGGACCCTTCCACATGGTGGTTTGCCCTGGGAGCCTAGGAAGGACTGGAGAAATCCGACCCTCGCAACCTCCCTCTCTTCTAGCCTGGACTAATTGTTGAGGAATCCACAGGAGAGGGGAGAGAGAGCCTGGGGCTGACCCTACTTTTGACTGGCAGGTTTGGTCTGCCCTGTCCCGAGAGCCCTTCCAGGCCTGGTGGGGCTGCGCCATTGTGTGCCTTGGAGCCTGCAAGGGGCTAAAGATATACAAACCTCCCAATCTCCTCCTCTACTAACAGGGACTGATTGTTGAGGACTCAGAAGGGAGTGGAAATATTTCCTAGCCAGGAAAAGGGGGGTGCTATGAGAGAAGTCTGGAGAACTTTCTCAGAAAGTTTGAATTACAAGGCTCTGAGCCCCCAGACAGGAAGCTCTATCACATTGATCTGGTCTGTGTCACAACAACTACGCTCCGACCAGGCACTGAATTGTTGGTGCCAACAAGCACCATCTCCTGGCAGACCAAGGAAGTGCACATACAAAAATTAATAAGTAGGAGAGGCTTTTCCTGGCCTCTATAGCCTCCCTGCCCAAGGCCCTAGGAAACAACTCTACAACCAATTACTGGGCCCAGTGCCCAGTTTTGACCAACCAGCAGAACAATCCTAACAATCAAGGTTGAGCCAAAAATCAAAGAGCTGTGGTAATTCACAGCCTCCTGCCACTAAAACCCCATAAAAGAGAAAGAGATAGAGCATCTGAGTAAAATACAACCTAACCAGATGCCTAAGCACCAGCAAAAAATTATGAGCCATACTAAGAAAATAGAAGACATGGCCCAAGAAAAGGAATGCAGCAAAGTCAAAGAAGAGATACAGAATTTGAGAGAACTAATCAGTGAGATGAGCACAAATTTCCAAAATCAAATTAATGAGATGAAAGACAATAAGTTAAAGAGATAAATGACATTAAGAAGACATTGAGGGGTCGGATGTGGCTCAACTGCTTGGGAGTCCGTCTCCCATATGGAGGGACCCGGGTTCGATCCCCAGGACCTCCCGGTAAAAAAAAAAAAAAAAAAAAAAGACATTGAGCGAACACAAAGAAGAATTTGAAATCCTGAACAGAAAAGTAATGGAGTTCATGGGAATAAAAGACAAAACAGATGAAGTCAAAAATACATTTGAGGCATACAACAGCAGACTTAAAACAATAGAAGAAAGAATAAGTGATACCAAAGACAGAGCAGCTAGAATTGAAGAGAGAAAAGAACAGAGAGAGAAAAGAATGGAAAAAATTGAGCAGGGGCTCAGAGAGTTGAATGACAATACAAAAGGCAACAACATACGTGTCATGGGAGTTCCAGAAGGGGAAGAGAAAGGAAAAGGGTCAGAAAGCGTATTTGAGGAAATAATAGCTGAAAATTTCCCAACGCTCATGAAAGAAATGAACTTACATGTCCAAGAAGCACACCATACCCCAATGAGAATAAATCCAAATAGACCTATGCCAAGACACATATTATTCAGAATGTCAAATGTCAAAGATAAAGAGAAAATTCTCAGAGCAGCAAGAGAGAAGCAAACGATCACGTACAACGGACGTCCAGTAAGACTTAGTGCAGATTTCTCTTAAGAAACCATGGAGGCGAGAAGACAGTGGTATGATACAATTAGGAAACTGAAAGAAAAACCTGCCAGCCGAGAATTCTTTATCCAGCAAAACTGACCTTCAAATATGAAGGTGAATATACAGTATTCAAAAACAAACAGAAACTAAGAGAGTTTGAAAAAAGAACCCATATTTGCAAGAAATATTAAAGGAAGCCTTAGAACCTGAAAGAAAAAGACAGGACAGAGAGGTTTGGAGGAGAGTATAGAAGAAAGAAGAGCAGAAAGGATAACCAAAAGAGTAAAAAGAGAGACAAAAATAAGATGACATATGAAAACCAAAGAATAAAATGGAGGAAATAAATAGTGCATTTTCAGTAATATCATTGAATGTGAACAGATTAAATTCCCCAATCAAAAGATACAGGCTGACAGAATGGATAAAAAACATGAACCATCCATATGCTGCTTATAAGAAACTCAGCTCAGACCCAGGGATACAAACCGGCTGAAAGTAAAAGGTTGGAAAAAGATACTCCATGCGAATAGTAAACAGAAAAGAGCAGGGGTAGCTATACTAATATCAGACAAAACAGACTTCAAATGCAAAAAAGTGATAAGAGATGTGGAAGGCCATTATATATTAATAAAAGGGACGATCCTCCAGGAAGATATAACAGTCATAAATATCTACGCACCTAACCAGGGTGCCCCAAAATATATGAGACAAACTCTGGCAAAACTGAAGGGAGAAATAGACATTTCTACAATAATCTTTGGAGACTTCAACACCCATCTCACATCATTAGATAGAACAACTAGGCAGAAGATCAACAAGGAAACAAGTTAGACCTAACAGACATATACAGATCACTGCATCCAAACGCAGTGGGTTATACATTCTTTTCAAGTGCCCATGGATCTTTCTCCAGGATAGACCCATTAGGTGACAATACAGTGCTCAATAAATATAAAAAGACTGAAATTATGCAAAGCAGCTTCTCAGATCATAATGGAATGAAACTAGGAATCAATAACAGACAGGAAAAAAGTAAATTTGCAAATGTGTGGAGACTGAACAACATGCTCCTAAATATTCGGTGGGTCAAAGAAGAAATTGCAAGTGAAATCAGTAAATATATTGAGACAAATGAAAATGAGAACACAACGGATCAAAACGTATGGGATACAGCAAAGGCAGTCTTGAGAGGGAAATTTATAGCCCTAAATGCCTATATTAAAAACAAGAAAGAGCTAAACTCAAAGATTTAACTGAACAACTTGAGAAACTAGAAAAAGAACAGCAAACCAATCCCAAAGCAAAAAGAAGGAAAGAAATAATACAGATTAGAGCAGAAATAAATGAAAATGAGAACAGAAAAACAATAGAGAAAATCAACAAAACCAAAAGCTGGTTCTTTGAGAAGATCAATAAAATTGACAAACCCCTCACTAGACTAATAAAAAAAAAAAAAAAAAAAAAAAGAGAGAGACGAGCAAATAAATACAATCAGAAATTAAAGGGGGGAAATTACAAATGACCTCACAGAAATAAAAAGAATCATAAGAGGATATTATGAGAAACTATATGCCAACAAACTAGACAACCTGGATGAAATGGACAAATTTCTAGAAACTCATAACCAACCTACACTGACACAACAAGAAATACAAGAACTTAACAAACCAATCACAATTCAGGAGATTGAATCCGTCATCAAAAATCTCCCAGCAAAGAAAAGTCCAGGACCAAATGGCTTCACAGGTGAGTTCTACCAAGCATTTCTAAAAGAATTTACACCAATCCTGTTTAAACTCTTCCAAAAAATCGAAGAGGAGGGAAAATTACCCAACACATTTTATGAAGCCAACATCACTCTAATACCAAAGCCAGATAAAGATTACACAAGAAAAGAAAATTAGAGACCAATCTCTCTCATGAACATAGATGCAAAAATTCTCAACAAAATACTTGCAAATCAAATCCAACAGCATATCAAAAGACTTATACATCACGACCAAGTGGGATTTATTCCTGGTATGCAAGGCTGGTTCAACATAAGAAAATCAATCAGGGAAGCGGCTGTGGCTCAATCAGTAGGGCTCCCGTTTACCATATGGGAGGCCCCGGGTTCGGTTCCCGGGGCCTCCTGGTGAAGACAAGCCCGCCCGCACGGCGTGGTTAGCTGACCCAGCGAGTACAAGCAGCAAGGGGGGGATAAATGAATAAATAAAATCTTTAAAAAAAAAAAAAAAAGAAAATCAATCAATGTAATACACCACATTAACAAATTGAAGGAAAAAAACCACATGATCATCTCAATAGATGCAGAAAAGGCATTCAACAAAATCCAACATCCTTTTTTGATAAAAATACTTCAAAAGATAGGAATAAAAGGAAAATTCCTCAATATGATAAAAGGCATATATGAAAAACCCACAGCCAACATCATACTCAATGGGGAAAGGTTGAAAGCTTTCCCCCTAAGATCAGGAACAAGACAAGGATGCCCACTATCACCATTGTTATTCAACATTGTACTAGAAGTTCTAGCTAAGGCAATTAGACAAGACAAAAAAATTAAAGGCGACAAATAGGAAAAGAGGAAGTAAAACTCTCACTGTTTGTGGATGACATGATCCTGTATTTAGAAAATCCTAAAGTATCAACAACAAAGCTACTTGAACTAATAAATGAGTTCAGCAAAGTGGCAGGATACAAGATCAACACGCAAAAATCAATAATGTTTTTGTACGCCAGTACTGAACAATGTGAGGAGGAAATCAGGAGGAAAATTCCATTTTCAATAGCAACAAAAAGACTCAAATACCTAGGAGTTATTTTAACCAAAGAAGTACAGGACCTATATGCAGAAAACTACAAAACAATACTAAAAGAAATTTTGAAAGACCTAAACAAATGGAAAGACATTCCATGTTCATGGATTAGAAGAATAAATATCGTGAGGATGTCAATCTTGCCCAAACTGATTTATAGATTCAATGCAATACCAATCAAAATCCCAACAGCTTACTTTACAGAATTAGAGAAGGCAATTACCAAATTCATCTGGAAGGGTAAGTGCATCCGAATATCCAAAAGTATTCTAAAAAAGAAGAGCAATGTGGGAGGAATTTCACTGCCTGAACTTGAAACATATTACAAAGCTACAGTGGTCAAAACAGCATGGTACTGGCATAAATATAGAAACATCGATCAGTGGAATAGAATTGAGAATCCAGAAATATACCCTCACCTATACAGTCAACTGGTTTTTGACAAGCCTACCAAGCCCACGCTGAAGGGAAAAAATAGTCTCTTCAACAAATGGTGTTGGAAGAACTGGATATCTATAACCAAAAGAATGAAAGAGGACCCCTATCTCATCCCCTATACAAGAATCAACTCAAAATGGACCAAAGATCTAAATATAAAAGCCAGGACCATAAAACTACTAGAAGAAAATGTAGGGAAACATCTTCAAGACCTTGTAGTAGGTGGTGGTTTCTTGGACCTTACACCCAAAACACGTGCAACAAAAGAAAAAGAAGATAAATGGGACCTCCTCAAAATTAAACACTTTTGCACCTCACAGAACTTTGTCAGAAGGGTGAAAAGGCAGCCAACTCAATGGGAAAAAATATTTGGAAATCACATATCTGATAAGGGTTTAATATCCAGGATATATAAAGAGGTGTTACAACTCAACAATAAAAAGACAAACGACCCAATTAAAAAATGGGCCAAAGACTTGAGTAGACATTTTTCCAAAGAAGAAATACAAATGGCAAAAAAACACATGAAGAAATGCTCAACATCACTCATGATTAGGGAAATGCAAATCAAAACTACAATGAGATATCATTTCACACCTATCAGAATGGCCACTATTAAAAAGACAGAGAACTACAAGTGTTGGAGAGGATGTGGAGAGATAGGAACACTTCTTCACTGTTGATGGGAATGAAGGATGGTACAACCACTATGGAGGACTGTTTGGCAGTTCCTAAAGAAGTTGAATATAGACTTGCCATGTGACCCGGCAATACCACTACTGGGTATATATCCAGAAGAACTGAGAGCAGTGACACGAACAGACATCTGCACACCTAAGTTCATAGCAACATTATTTACCACTGCCAAAAGTTGGAAACAACCCAGGTGTCCATCAACAGATGAATGGATAAACAAACTGTGGTCTATACACAGTGGAATATTATGCAGCTGTAAGAAGACATGAAAGCTTATGACAACATGGATGAACTTGGAGGACATTATGTTGAATGAAGGAAGCCAGACACAAAAGGACAAATAATGTATGAATGTGTTACAATGAACCAAACATATTGTATAACATAGTTTGATTCAAAAAAAATTTTATATGTATCCATTACATTTAATTGAGAAATGTATATATTTATTCATCTGTGTTTACTTTTTAGTTTTTAATTGTTTATATTTTCAATTATTAAATGTACAAAATAAAGTAAAAAACAAAACAAAACATGGGGAGCAGGTGCAGCTCAGTGGTTGAATGCCTGCGTCTCTTGAACAGGGTCCCAATACCTCCTAAAAAACATAAGAAAAGAAAAGAATACCACAGTTCTAGAAGCCAGAAATCTAAAATCCATCTTGGCTGTGCTCCCTGATCCAATATAACTTGTCCTCGTAAGAAGAGGGAAATTTGGACACAGACACAGAGGGAAGACAGTGTTTGAAGACAGAGATTGGAGTGATGCTCCACCAGCTTCTGAACAATGAGGAAGGGGCCAGGAGAGAGCCTCCTGTAGAGGTTCCGAGGTGCACGGCCCTGCTGACTTGATGTCAGACTTCTGGCCTCCAGAACCGCGAAACAATGCATTTCTATGACTTAAAGCCATCCAGTTTGTGGTGCTGTGTTAGCGCAGCCCCTGGGAAGCTAGGACAGGCGTGGAGAAGTGGGATGGGGGAGGGGTGCAACCCGGGTCACCCTCCTGGTGGGAGACAGTGTGGAATGCAAGTCATCCCCCTGGGGCATTTGTCCTCGACCTCCTGGAGGTCACTGGGTGAGGACTGCAGAGCACCAGGGAAGGTGAAAGCCCTCTGGCAAAAGAATGCAGGCAGTGGGCACCCAGGCTGGCCTGCGCAGGAAGTCCAAGGGCACGGAAGCCTGAGCAGCGGCCCCACAGCGTGGCCTGCACACCTTCAGAAAGGGTGGGGGGCCTTACAGCTGCTTCTGCCTCTCCATGAACTGCAGTGAAATGAATGCAGAAGTTGAGAGGCAGCGTTCAGAGACTATATAGCAAGGTGACAGTCATTTTATATCTGTTCAACATGACCATAATACAGTTGGGCTAGTATTTTGTACGTCTTTGGTTTTTTTTTTTCATTTTACTTTTCTAATCATTTTTACTATATTTTACAAAAATATTGGCCCGCAACAGATTGGGAATTAAAAAGCTGGTCCTTCACCATAGTTGGAGAATCTCTGGATTCACCCCAGTCTCCATCTGCACTGCCCCTGTTTATGTGCAAGCTCTTGACATCTTTCTTTAGAATCATAACCGCCTCCTGATTGGCATCCAGGCCCCCATGCCATCCACCTCCAGAAGGCACCCACCCCCCTCTACCCCCCACCTGCTGGGGTGTGTCCTGGGGCCATTTGCTGCTTTTCCAGCCCTCGCTCCAGTCCCGGCCTTCCTGCTTTGTGTACTCCAGCTCCAGAGAGATGAAGGGATTCCAGGGGAGTTTGTGCCACCAGCCAGGAGGGCAGGCATAGGGAGAGGTTGCAGCAAGGGGCGCTCTGGGTGCTTATCGGACCGCTCTACCTGCAGGAGACTCTCCCTGGAACCTGGGCCGCTGGCCAGTCGAAGGAGAGCAGCCCTGGCCCTGGCCCTGGCCCAGGTTACACTGCAGCTCCCCTGCAAACTAAATGAGACAAAATCCAACCCACCTCCCAGGAGCTGAGGGGGAAAGGCTCTTTGACCAGAGCATGAAATATGACTAAACAGAAAAAAAAAAAAAGCCATCTACTAGGAATCCCAGAATCTGATCATCACATACAAGTCACTTCACCCACCCCCTGTCCAACTTCTACAGGATTTTCTGGCTTTTTTTCTTAAAGTCTTCATCAATTGCATGACATACTAAGCTGGAAGGTGGAGTGAGTGAGAGACATGGAAGAAAGCAAGGAGGAAAGAAAGGAAGGGAGGGAGAGGAGCGTGAAAAGGAAGAAAGAGAAACTGCAGGGGTGGCTACTACCATTTTTGACCAGGCTTCAAACAGACCTGGGTTCAAATCCTGATAGGAGTCCCTGCATGTTGTTCCCTTGGGCTAATTACTTTCCATCTCTGGACCTCAGTTTCTCCATCTGTCAAGTAAAGATAATGATCCCTATCTCCTAGATTCTTGTTTGGATGAAACAATGGGTGCAAAAGGCTTTGAGTGTAATGAGTTCCCTGAGATAGGGTTGTTCACCCAGCAGGTGACACCCCCATTATTTCTGGGGCAATGAGAAATGTCGTCCAAGGTCACCAAGGCTGAGATGGCCACAGCTTTCATCCAACAGAGAGCTGCCTGGTACCCTCTAGAAACCAGGCCCCAGCATATCACTCCTTGCAACACAAACTCATTTAGAGCAAGTCTTAATAGGAACCATGCCTCCTGCCCCAACTACCCCACAGACACTGCTGGTGACAACTCCGTGAACTTGTTGGGACCTGGGAATAAATTATTCAGGAAACTCAGAGAACATGCCATCCAGAGCCTCTTCAAAGAGATTTTGCTTTTTTTTTTTTTTTTAAGATTTATTTTATTTATTTCTCCACCACTGCCCTCATTGTTTGCGCTTGCTGTCTGCTCTCTGCGTGCTCATCCTTTTTTTTTTTTTTTTTTTTAGGAAACACCAGGAATCAAACCCAGGACCTCCCATATGGGAGGGAGGCGCCCAATTGCTCAGCCCACCTCTGCTCCTTGCTTGTTGTGTCTCTTCATTATGTCTCTTCCTTGCTTCATCTTGCTGTCTTGCTCGTCTTCTTTAGGAGGCACAGAGAACTGAACCCGGGACCTCCTATTTGGGAGGCAGGCGCCCAAATCCTTGAGCCATATCTGCTTCCCTGCTTTTGTTTTTAAGAGAAAGAAAAGAAAGAGCATTCCAAATGAATTGAACTTCTACAAGGAGATGGATGTCAAGAAACTGGATCTCCTCCCCAGTGAGGAATCTCTTCTGATGGAGACAGGAAGGGAGCAAATTGCAGCCCTTCCATCAGGGGCCTGGACTCTGAGCCTCAAGGCAGAGTGTTAGCAGGGACTTGGGGTGTCTCCTTCCTTGACTCAGCTTCCTTCTGAGGAGGAACAGCTGGGGCTTGGAAATCGGATGTCTCGTGCACCCACGCGCGGTGTGTCCGGGATTCCTCTGGACTCTGGGTGTTTGCATAACCATGACACTTGGGCTCTTTCTAGAAGGGGGAAGAAAATCCAGCTCTAGCCAAGCCTGCCGCCTGCTGGCGCCCGCCGGCTGTGACTGCATCACTGTGGCCTGACAGGGGCCAGCATTTGTCCCTGCCATCAAATCCCCAAATGTTTCCCCGCGGGGCTTCGCAGCCTCCTCCTCCATCCGCTTTTCATCATTTAAGCTTCTAGTTTTGCATTGTCTAATACGGTAGTCAGTAGCTGCATGTGACTATTTAATTTTAAAAGAATTAAAATGAAAGAAATGCAATAGATAGATAGATAGATAGATAGATAGATAGATAGATAGATAGATAGATAGATAGCAGTCCCTTGCTCCCACCGGTCACGAGGACTCAATGGCCAGATACGCTGGAGGCGCTCGAAGTGGACGAAAGCAGTTTCCATCGCCGCAGAAGGTTCTACGGCAGAGCCGGCTGCGCTGGTCCCGGGGCCGCCCCCTCAGACGGTTCTACCTGCTCACCTTCCTGCCCCCAGGCCAGAAAACGCAGGGTCTCCTTGACGCCTTCCTTCCACCCCCCAGCAGGCCCCGAGGACCTGCCTGCCGGGTGGGTGGCCGTGGCCCACTGGGCGTTGTCACTCCTGCCCCCTCTGCAGACAGACCAACGCGCCCCCTGCCGGCAGCTCCTCCCCAGACACCGCAGGCGCTCTCCGCACCCTGGGGGCCTTTGCCACGTCACCTCTCACGGACCCCCCCCTTTTTTAAAAATATATTTTTAAATTCTTTTATTTTTTATTTTTATTTTTTTTTTAAAGATTTTATTTATTTATCCCCCCCTTGCTGCTTGTGCTCGCTGGGTCAGCTAACCACACCGTGCAGGCGGGCTTGCCTTCACCAGGAGGCCCCGGGAACCAAACCTGGGGCCTCCCATATGGTAAACGGGAGCCCTACTGATTGAGCCACAGCCGCTTCCCTTAATTCTTTTAAAGATACTTAGACCACACAAATGTCACATAAAAAATATAGGGGATTCCCATATGTCCCACTCCCCCCACCTCGCACACTTTCCCACATCAACAACATCCTTCATTAGTGAGGCACATTCATCGCAATTGATGAACACATTTTGGAGCATTGCCACCAAGCGTGGACTAAAGTCTACATTGTAGTTTACACTCTCTCCCGACCAATTCCGTAGGCTACGGCAAGACATAGTGGCCTGCATCTGTCGTTGAAATAGCATTCAGGACAATTCTCAAGTCCTGAAAATGTCCCCCTATTACACCTGTTTTTTTCCTCTCCCTGCCCTCAACACTTCCAGGGCCACTGCCTCCACATCAATGATATAATTTCTTCCATTGCTAGAATCACAAGTCTATAGTAGAATACCAGTAAGCCCACTTTAGTCCATAGTTCATTCCTCAATCCTGAAGACTCTGGGGTGGTGATGTCCACTCCACCTCCAATTGAGAGGTGCCTGTGATTCCATGGGGCCACTGGATGGGACTCTCCCACGTGCAGCTGTAGACCCTCTCAGCTCCCTGGCATGGTAGCTGTCCATCATCACCTCCTTGTTAGTTGTCCTGGGTGGGACCAATGAACTGGAGAGTAGGTGTTGCAACTCCATTGAGATTCAGTGCCCAGCAGGCACATGACAGCCCAAAGATTTAAGTCTCTTGAGTGTACATATACCAACTCTAGTACTAATTATAGGTTCAAATAGAAGGACAGAAGAGCCATGTGTAGGGAAACCACAACTAAGTCCAGCTCAGTCACACTGGGGAACATAAAATTCCAAAGTAGGGCCCACTGGCAAGGCATCTAACTCCTGAGCTACCTTCCCTGACTATAGTGTCTGGAAGTCTCCAGAGCCCTCAGGAGCCCTGCTATTTGGGGTAGTATCTACTTTGGCAGTCAATGAGATCCTGTTGGGAGTCAAGAAAATGTTTTAGAAATCAATAGTGGTTGTGATTATACAACATTATGAATGTACTTATTGACACTGAATTGTAAACTTAAACATGGTTAAAATGGTAAATTTATGTTAGGCATATTTTACAATTTCTTTTAAAAAAGCTAGAAAAAGAAAAAAAAAGCCAGTGCAGGTAAGCACCTCTTCTCTGAAGCCCTCCCAGACTGAAGGCATCTGTGGCTATTTGCTGAATACCTGTATATACTCTATTGCTGGTGCTCTCACCTGTCCACACACCTGTCTACCACAATGTGCTGGGGGATCCTAGAGAACACAGCCCATGTCTGATTGATTTCTAAGCACCTAGACCAGAGCAGTGTACATTTGGTGAATAAATAAATGCCTGATAAAAGACAATTTTGATAATTAACTCCCCATCAATTCACTGGGACAATTTTATAGAGAAGGAAGCTGGGATTCAGAGAATTGAAGCTTCTTGCTCAAGTCTGTATTGATGAGCCATCCTGAAAAAGTTAAACATAGAATTACCTACCAAATGACCCAGCAATTCCACTTCTAGGTATATAACCTGTGGCAGTTTAAGATTATTAATGAATTTCCAAAAAGAGATTATGTTTGTAAACTGGTCTGTTCCTTTGGGCATGATAACCTTTTGACTATTATATTCAGCTAAGAAGTCTGATTAAATAAGATTAGGGCTTTGATTCAACCATGTCATTAGAGTGTAACTTGGCATTGATAAAACAGACTCTCACACAGAGGTGAACACAGAAGAGAGACAGCTCCATAGATGCAGCAGAGGTCCCGGGAAGAGAGATGAGCCTGATAGCCTACAGCTGCAGCTAAGCCTGGAGAGAAATGAGCCCCAGAGAGAGAGACAAACCTTGTGCCAGCCTATAGCTAAGGCTGGAAAACCTGGGACCATGGAGCCTTAAAAGGAAGAGGAAGATTGAACCCTTGCAGAGACCGGCAGCCATCTTGCTCCAAAACCTGGCAACAGACTTTGGTGAAGGAAGTAACTTACTTTTTTTTTTTTTCCAGTAACTTACTCTTTATGGCCTTGAGACTCTAAGCTTCTACCCCAAATAAACACCCTTTATAAAAGCCAGTTGATTTCTGGTACCTTGCATCAGCACCCTTTTAGCTGACTAATACATACCCAAAGAAAAAGAAAATAAGTTCTCAAAGAGGTCCTTGAATATGAAACATAAAATGTTTATTGTAGTATTATTCACAATAGCCAAAAGATGGAAATAACCCAAGTGTCCATTAACAAACGAATGGCAACTATATAGTAGTACATACAAAATGTGATACATTCACACAATGGAATATCACTCCAGCATAATAAGTTCTGAGACATGCTGCAACTTGGAAGAACATTGGCAACATTATGCTCGGTGATAACACTTATAAGAGATGACTAGAAATAGAAAACTCACAGAATTAGAAAGTAGATTCGAGGTTACAGGGAAAATGGGGGAAGGGGAGAAGAGAGGGTAAAAATGAAAGATTAAAAAAAAAAAGAAAATAGAATTGCTGAACCAAGAATAGAGCCCAGTTATTCGGGTCCTTGATTTTCTACACCAGATCTTGCCCTTTTTAGGTAAACCACGATGACAGTGAAGCATCATTGTACCTGGAAAAGCGGGAAAAGGCCTGGAGTTATGTACCGCCAGGGTCTTGCTTATTTCTGTCCTAAGGGTCCAGTCCAGAGCCTGGACGCATATAAATGCACTTGAATCAAAAGTATTTGGAGCCTAAGCCTGGAAACCAGCTTTTTCTGGTGCCTGGGAATTCCTTGAGAGTTGGGGCGTATCGCCCACCCAGCACAGCCGGGAGGAAGGGTTTTGCTATGCCCCTTCCATCCCGCACACGAAATTTAAGGGGAGAGGGTAAGAAAGCCAGAATGCGTTTTCTTCCCCTTTGCCTCCTTTTCCCCGGTCCCTTCCCGCCTCCCCTCTTCCGCGCGCTTGGCATCAGGAGCCCAGGCCAAAGCCCACCTAACCCCGGCCCGAGGTTCCCACCAGGGACCTCGCCCTTCACTCCATGGCGCTCTGCACCCACAGTCGCGCTTCAGTCGCGACCTGCTTCCCGTGAGCCTCTGCTCTCTGCGCCCGCCGGAATTCGTGCTTCCAACCCAGTAGCCCTCGCGCGGCACGACGCAGCGGACACCCAGGACTCCAAGATGGCGTCTGTCGGTGAGTACCCGGCCCGGCGCGGGGATGTTTGGCCGTCGCCTTGGAGGCTGGATCGGGGGCCAGAATCGCACTGGGAGGGCAGGGCTCTGCGGCACCCGCTGCCCTTCGCTCGGGGTCTTCGCTGCGGCCGCACTTCCGGCGCGCCCGAGCCTTGGCTCAGGGCCTTGAGCGACGGACCCCTCTCCTCTGGCCCAGTCGCGCCTTCCGATCGCGCAGACCCGCGGGGTGGAGGCTGAGGGCACCCGGGCGTCCTGCGGGCTGGCAGCCGGCACCCCCGGGTTGGGAATGCGCCGCCTCGGGCCCCCTTCCCTTTTCCCTTTAGGACTATCTGCCCTCCTCCTCGTCGCGACCCCGGCAACGTCCATCCATCTTCCCAAACCTAAATCTCAAATTAAGCCGCAGGGGGAGCTTAATCTCTAGGATAATGCCTGACACCACGTAAAGAGGCATATTTGTTGAATATGCAGTGAATGGGCTTAGAGAGGTGAAATGTCCTCTTCAAGGTCACAAGTAGTGAGAGGACTGAACTGGGATTCAAATCTGAGTCTGGGTCCTCGTGCTAAACAGCTTCCTTCCCAAGGATACCTTTATATGCTGGCTTTTCGGTGACATGCCATCGCAAATCTCTACATTTGTCAGACAGCGCACAGTGATTTTTGTTGTTGTTATGGAAACCATGTTTTAGTCCTTGATTTCACAGTCGGGGAGGAAGTGGGACCGTTGACGTTCATCCATTTTAAAGATGAGGAAGAAAACGGTCAGAGATTTGGTGGTTTGGCTAAGGTCACACAGCAAGACAGTGGCATAATCTTGATGAACCCATGTGTGTCTTATCTCAGTTTCTATATTCTTAATGTCAAGCTGAGGAAAAGAAAAGGAGTTCAGCAAAGATGAAAGGGAAGCAGTTTTCCATCTGTCAAACAGGCATAAGAATCTTCATTATCCAAAGTGGCTGTGTTGTTTAAACCAGACAACATTGAGGCTTGACATCATATTTAAGCGGAGGGCTATAGTAAAGAGCTCTGAACTGAGGCCTATCAACAACTGCACATGTAAGGAACTTGGAACACTTCCTGGCTCCTGGTTGAGCACTCAGTAGGTGTGAGCTGGTCTTCCCAGGTTTTGCTCCCTGACCTTGGGAAAGGACATGTCCTTGCCGGCTGGTTAAGCATTGCCAGGTGAAGGAATAAGTGCTTCAATAAGCACTGATGATCTTTTAGATGGTGCTCGTCACTAGAGCACAAAGCCACTAGTTCGGTGACAAAGTGATTGAAATATGAATTAACAGTGACAGAATAGATCAGGGGTCTGCAAACTATGGCCAGTGGGCTGGATTTCTTGTGGCCTGTTTTTGTGTGCTATAGACTTCACGTGGCTGGCAAAGCCCAAGATATTTACTCCCTGTCCAACTTCTAGATTGGATTTAGCACCTGGGAAACACTTAGCATTTTCATGCTTCCCTTAAAAAGTGGACACTATGTTTCTGTAAGGCCAGATGGCCACCTATCCTCCCAAGAACCTATGGTTGCTCCACAACCCCTACTGAGAGGCTGTCATGTACCAGAAATTTTGTGTGTGTATGTGTGTGTGTGGGGGGTTCTGGTTATCCATAGTCGGGCAGAGAGACAGAAGATGAGCAGAACATGAGATGGTTGTCTCCCCCAATGGAGTGTTAGCATCCTTGGTCAGTGCTGTAGCCACAGTGCTTGGCACACTGCTGGCATACAGCAGGTGCTCCATATTTGTTGGAAGTGGTTGGATGGAAGGTGGGAGCCTGTTCATTTGGGGTGGGGACCCCAAACTGTGTCTCTAATGCCTTGTGTCCTAGTCATAGGTTTAGGCCTCCACGCATCACTTGTGGTGTCTTCACAAGCACTCAGCCTGGTCCTTCAAGCATGCATGCCTCATTCTCCAGACAACCAGGAGCAGATGAGAAGTTGGCTGTTAAGCCTTGTGTTCTGTTTATGGACTGAAAGCCCCTGTCCTTGCTAAGGGTTAGTAGAAGTCAGGAGACCTGTGAGATTCCCTTTGATGGACTGTTAAGACTGCTTATATGGGAAGCGGCTGTGGCTCGATCAGTAGGGCTCCCGTTTACCATGTGGGAGGCCTGGGGTTCAGTTCCCAGGGCCTCCTGGTGAGGGCAGGCCCGCCCGCGGGCGTGGTTAGCTGACCCAGCGAGCGCGAGCAGCAAGGGGGGGATAAATGAATGGATAAATAAAATCTTTTTAAAAAAAGACTGCTTATGAAAGGAATCTAGGTCTTTCCTTGGATCCCGAAATGGAGAAGAAACTTGGAAGTGGTTTAGACTGGCTCCTCCTGTGGTGGGTCACTTTAGGAATGGACAGTGGTGTTTGACTCTCTGCCCTGGAGAGGACACCTGCCAGAAGCATTTTAATATTGATCTCAAGGGGAAGGATGGGAAGAGAAAAATATTCCTTCCTTATGAGCATCTCCTGGACACCTACAGGCCTGCCCCGCCCCTTCCTGTGTCTCCTTATTTTACTCTAGGCCCAGAGACAGTACAGCAAGGTGTCTACCAGGAGCCATTCTCATTGGAAAATGGTCTGGGGCCTGTTGGATCATTTGGAGTGGTTTTTACTAAGTCATTTGACTTGGAATATTTTGTTTCTTATTTTATTTCTACCTCTGGACAGTCTTGACCTCTGTCGTCCCAGGTAGGATGCTTGAGGTGGAAATTCCTGTGGTTCCTCTTATGGAACCGACCCTGGCTGCATATTGGGAGATACCCTTGTCAACCCAGGTGCTCTGCAAAGCCCTTCTCCAGTGAGCAAGTGCATCCAGGTAGAGTAGGACACTTGAGAGCACATCACAGCTGGTCTCCCTCCCCCCACATTCTCCTTGTCCATCCTCCCATCAACAGCCCCGGGGATTGGACATGGCCACTCTCCGTACAGCTGCAGGGGTGGTGGAGACTGGGTCTGAAGGCAGCCCCACCTCCACGACCTGTACCTGCGACGTTGGCCAAGCTGCCCAACCTCTCTCAGTCTCTCCACCTCCCACCCCAATAAAATACAGACTTCAGCTACTTGTTAAGATGAGATGATCTACTAATATATATAGAGTAAATGGCAGTTACGCAGTGATCTCTGTTCTGCCCTCCACTTTATTGAGTTCCTCCTCAGGGCCCTTCGGTATCTTACACAGTCCTTCCCAGCAAGCTGTCATTCAGAGCCATCCTGTTCATTAACAGCTGTTGCAGCAGCACTGGTGCCATTCTAGAGACTCAGGCTTAAAATGGCGGCACGGGTGTGATGTGTTATTCATAGTATCAGGTACGTGCAGCCTCTCTGGCGGCGTTCTGTGCCTTTATTGAGTGGCTGAAATAAGTGACATAACAGGAGGTATTTGTGTTGTTGGGAGGCTTCTCAGTGCTTGTGTTTTTCTGCTTTACCTTTTCAGTACCGTTGAAGGAGAAGAAACTGATGGATGTCAAATTAGGGGAGCTGCCAAGCTGGATACTGATGCGGGATTTCACCCCTAGAGGCATTGCTGGAGCCTTTCAAAGAGGTCAGAGCCTTAGGGAAAGGGGTGGAGTGTTGAATGTCCGTCCCTGGGGGCAGTCCACCTCTTTCCAGCAAATTAATGTGGGCAGGAAGGCCTTGTTCTTGGGAAGAGAGAATGGCTCTCCCCTCCTTTTGGGACCCACCAGGAGAGGTTTTTAGCCTTTGACTTCCATGTCTGATTGGCCCTGTCAAAGGTTGGCTCCATGGTGTTTCAGCCAAGACATTTTATTTCTGTTACTTAGAATCAGTACCACTACCTCCTTTGTAAAGAAATGGTTATGAGCATTTTAACCACATCAAATTTAAGAGGAAAATGAGCTTGAAGCACAGTGGCCATTGGGTTATAATGCTGGTTTCCCCGCCAGCCAGATTTCCAAGATTAAATATTTACACTGGCCTTCCTTCAGGTCAAGTCATTCTTGTGTGACCTTTCACATCATTCTTAAGGACTCAAGTCACCCATAGGGGCCTATGTGCACTCCAGCCTCCTCAGGGACCCCTTCCTGTTTTCTTTCCTTCATTCTGGCCTCCCTGGCTGTCCTTCAGCCTTGTGTGTGCCATATTCCCTCCTGCCCTAAGAAAGCTTTGCTCAAGCTTTGTTCTCAGATTAGAATACTCTAGAATACTCTGCCCTGCCTGTAAACCTAGTTATAACAGTCCCTGACTCCTCAGTAGAGGTACATGCTCAGAGCGCCCTGTGCTGCTCCTTCACTATTTTAAACTATGGACTTTTAGAATCATTTCATTCTTCTTCATTGACTCAGCTCTGAGCCCCAAGAGGGCAGGGACTATTTGTTTCTCTCTTGTGGATGTACAACACACAGAAGCCTCCCTCCTCCCAGAGGAGCCAGGCTGCCCATGGCCAAGAGGAGGCCCTGTTTGGGGATCGGAGTCTTGGTAAGAATTAGGATGAAGGGATCCCCAGGGCTGAAGGTGGATTTAGCAGGATCAGAGGCCAAGAAACTGAACCAAGTCTATAAGATCCAGGTCAAAGGGCTGGGCAGAATCGGGGTGGCCTGGCTCCGGGGTGGTCCTGGGCTATCGAGGATGGTGGACCCTTCTCTGCATTTGTGCTTTTCCTTTATCAACCCATGAATTGGGGTGCATAGCTTAAAGAGCCAGAGCAGGAGTAGAGCCTTGAACTTAAACCAGACCTGACTGGGCACTGGGAGAAGCTTCCTCGCAGCAGGGCAGTGACTGCCTCTGTTTGCAGGCTACTACCGGTATTACAACAAGTACATCGACGTCAAGAAAGGCAGCATTGCTGGGCTTTCCATGGTGCTGACGGCGTACGTGGTTTTCAGCTACTGCCTCTCGTACAAGGAACTCAGTGAGTGCTTTTTGGGTTGTCTTGCCACAAGGGGTGGTATGGGTTCACCTTGCTGACTTAGCAGTTCCTCACTCCACTGTCAGCTACTGGTATGTTCCTTCCTTACCCTCCCATCTACAAGGACAGTACAGCACATATACAGATTAAAAGTTAGGAAATTGTGGCACAGAGAAAATAAGGATAAGCTGGGGTTAGGAAGCATTCTGTAAGACCCAGCAGACTCTCCTAAAGGTTGGTAGAAAATTTGGCTTTGACTTCCTAGCAGCCAGTGTGAAGAGGGAAATAGGTATGAGCAGTAGCTATGGTGTTCTGGAAAAGCACCAGCTGTTCTGGTTCTGAGACCTGAAAGGAGTTTATCTGGTGGAAGGTGCCAGGAAGTGTTGACAGCAGCCCCAGCTGGGTTTCTCAGGCTGTTTCTGACTGTATCCAGCCCCTGGCTGGCCTGCTAGATCTGGGTGACAATGCCTCTGAAGGACTGGCTCTCGGTGTTTCTCTGAGGGGAAAGGGCTACAGGTGGCTGGGTCTGCAGATCCCACCGAGACACTGGCATCCAGCTGCTGGGTCACCTCTTCAAAGTTGCTCTCAGGTGGTTTTACGTGATTGTATCCTGTGCCCCTCGGCTATCGTCTTGTTACCATCCAAGTTTTTGTCTTAACCTCAGAACATGAACGATTACGAAAGTACCACTGAGGAACCAGTGTGGACACATGCTGCATTCCTGACTGGCCCCGTCTGCCCCAGCCCCTCCTTGACTAACACAATCCTTGGAGGATTCTTTCATATGCTAATTGAGAATGAATGTCAAATAAAAGATGACCAGTATGTGTACTTTTGACTGATTTAACCATTTCCTTGCACCCCAGGTACTCCCACTGCTGAACTGGGAATGAGATTCCCAAAGGTGACTGCCCCCCAGGGTGGACCAACAGGTTGCCCAGAAACGTGGGTCGTTTTCCCACACTGCCACATTGGGATGTTGTCCCAATTCACGGCAGGGGGTCTGGCTGGCAACTGCTCAAGGCTTCCTGAGGCAGGAGGGGGAGAAGTGTCACCCAGAGCTTCCCCTTGTCAGGAGAGCTGGAGGCACTTCTGGCCTTTTTATGGTATAGGGCAGAAGGGTCCAGTGACAGCACTGCCAGGAGTGACTTTTCAGGCATGGCTTCCTAAGGGAAGCCTCACTTGCAGGAAGCTCAGTGGGATGATTCAGGGGATGAGGATGAGGAAAGGGGCTAGGCCCCCATGTCAGCACCCCTTCTTCAGTGCTCTTCTATCAGGTGTGTGCAGTAATGTACTGTAGCAGGAGTGCCAGACCCAACTTCCCGCTGAGGGAGCCTTTGGTAAGCACAACACGCCACACAGGGCCTTGCGGGTGAGGGACTGTGCCTGATGTCACCAGTGGTGACGCCAAAGCCCAGCCTCCTTGAGGTCCAAGGCCTCTCCTGGCAGCGTCACTTGCCTTCATGAGACTCACATTTGTTGGAGGGAACCAGAGTGCGCCAATATCAAAGCTTTGTGCAGGGAAGTAAGTGTGCTGCAGCCAGAGCCCTTTCCTGGGCAAGGGGTCCCACAAGTAAAGAAACACAGCTTAAAAAACAAGCTTTAATCAACCTCATAAAAATTGTTCTTGCAGTTGAACTTGGATAGGCCCACTTGCCCAGCAGGGTGCAGTTGAATTTCACATTTTCCAGGCTCAGGGGTAGAGTGGCCACCTTCACACATCATCAGTGTCTGAGTGACAGTACAGAACGCTTGATGGGGCCCAAGGTGGGCACACAGATGGGCTGGGATTTAAAAGGTCTGCAGCTCCAGCTAAGGTGAACCTTAAACACCATCAGGCAGGAGGCTGAGAGAAACGGAACCCAGAGGAGGAAAAGAACCTCCAGCTTGAGAGCCCTGTAGCCCTCTCCACCGCTGCCTCCTTGGACCAGGACCTGGCTGGGTGCTGTAGAGAGCTGCCTAGGCCAAATCTCACTGAGGTTCAGCTTCTGGGTTCAGAAGGACACGGAGGAAGCAGGCACGACCTGGCTGCAGCTTTGAATGACCCATCAGCCTCTGGGGGCACCAAGAACTGGTGTGTAAGGAGACCCTCGGGAGTGGCCATCTTCTCTACAGAACTGCACAGCACAAACCCTTCCCCAGCAACTCCCCGAAAGGCAGATGTGGGGGGAGTCCTATGATCCTGGAAATGGGGGATCCCAGGAGGAGGCAGTGATGCCTGGACAAACATGATGCCGACTTAAGGGGCCCAGCGGGAGCATAGGTCCCTTTTTTTTTAAAAAAAAAGATTACAGCAAATGAGGGGAACTAACAGATGTAGCCCCCAAGGATAATAACCGCCGCGTGCCTGCCTGCAGCCCTGGCCGGAACTGCCCCAACAGGCATCAAGTGGTCAAATGTGCGTGTCCAAGGATGGCCCCAGAGTTGTCCCCATCAACACCCCTCAAGCTGCTCTGAGCTGGCTCCAACTGCTGTCACTGTCCACTGAGAAAGGCCAAGTGCCCCTTGGTGCATCTGTTGGCGTAGTGTCCTTTCTCACCACACTGGGAAAGGCAGGAGGGGAGGAGAAGAGACAAAAACAACAGTGTTTTCAAAGGGAACTTTCAACTCAGGAACAGCCACCACACAGGCTGGGGAGGGGCCCTGAAATCCTTAGTGGTGCATAGATTTTCTTTCAAACATGAGGAGAAGGCACTCAAAGAGGAAGGTACAGGGGTACAGAAACTGCATATGGAAGCGAGGGACCCCCACCACCAGGGGTTACCCGACAGCGCACACCAGAGAAGCCCCTTTGGGCTGGGACCCCACCTCAACCACTCTGAACCTCACCTGCACCAGATGCCGGCCACCCGCTGGTGGATGAAGAGGAAGCCCATGGCACCCACCTGCCCAGGGACCAAGCCCTCGGCGGGGTGGGCCAGTCACTTACCTCCGCGCCAACACTTGGGGCTCCCTGGCAGGATGAGAGGGGATAGGGACCAAGGCAAGAGAAGCCAGCAGGCTCCTCCCTGAAATCGGGGGCTACCACTGTGGCCTCTGGGGCCAGGCTGCGCCAGAATCCCCCTGGCACCCCTGGAAACAGGTGTGACCACAGGATCAGGAGGCGGACAGGGCTTAGACTCGGGGCTGTGGACCCAGCAGAATCACCTCAAAACCAGCATGGACCCTGACTCAAATCACCCCGGCCTTTCCTTCCTTCCTTCCTTCTTATTACTCAAAATGCAGAATGAAGAGGAAAGCAGAGTTAAGCTTTAAGGCAGGCAGGGCTGGGAGGTGGGTGGGGGTGTCGGCACTCACCCACCGGGCCTGCCTGGTCCCTGCTCCTCAGTGGGAGCAAGCGTTGCTCCATCACTCCCTGCCCCATGGGCCCCAGGTTTTCAAGTGTGTTTTCTGACTGTATATGTGACTTGGGCGTGGATGAGCATCCTGTGTAGCTGCCAGTTGGCCCTTCAGCCTCTGTGGCTGGTCCCGTGAGGTGTCTTTCGTGTGAACGGGATGGCTTGATAAGGTTGCCAGGTACCCCCAGCTCTGCCCTTCTAAGGTTGCAGGCCCTAGCAGAGCTTGCTTCATGGTGCAGGTCCTGCTGAACAGTTCTGGAGGGGGGTGAGCGGACAGCTGAGCTGCCTCGGTGGCCTCACTGTACTTGAAAACTGGTCTGAAGCAGACAGCCCCTGGCCCCTGGCCTGCTGTCTCCTCTGTGTGGGTCCCACTGCCCAGCTCGCTTCCCCTTCTTGACACCAGGGCCTCTCTGTGCTCTTCGCACTGGTTAGGGCTCAGGCCTGCCCTGGAGCATGTGCAGAGCACCTGCCTTGCCACCCCCCACACCATCAAAGGAGCTCACAAGCATCTAAGTGTCAGGTCCAGCTGTTTTTAGCAGGAAAGCTATAAAAGACCTAATTGTCTATCAAAAGAGAACTGATCAAATAGAGGATGGGCATTATTATGCAGCTACTGAAAAAAATAAAGAGATTTATATATACTGACATGGGAAGATCCACGGCACATTGTAAATCATCATCTAGGACTCTATTCGTAGTGAAATACATTATACTTGGGCTTACAGGAAGAAGAGTTTAGAAGAGCAGTTCTCTAAGTGTGGTCTAGGGACCCTGTTAGGCGTACTGAACCAGAAAGTTTGAGAACTGGATGCACTGAATAAAGGGGCTGTTTTAGTAAAGATGGGAATAAGAGGACAGTACCTGCTCTGTACCCTAAACACTCTTTTATCAACTCAAGTTTTTACAAAATTCATGTACTAATTTCTGTATTTCATGTCGTTTGTGTTGTTTCCTTGTCTGTTTTGTGATTTCTCATTATGAACCCATCCTTTGAAACTAGAGCTGTGAGAATTCTTTGTGGCCTGGGTTGAGAATGTATTTTTCTAGAAGCGTTTATGGTTGCTCCTGCCAGGGGCACTCCCATCTGGGGCTATCTGAGATTAGAAGTCTCATTCTGCAGCCTTTTAGCCTTCACCGAGGACACAAATACAGATCCAAACTCCTGTTAGGGCCAACAGGGCACTGCAGACTCTCAAGGGCCTGCTTTTCTCCTTTCTACCCAAAGACAGCAAAGAGAGAGGTGAGTTTTCTAGCAGGGTTTTTCAGGTTCACCCTTTTCTCTGAGTGCCTCCCTTTATGGGGGTGGAAATTCTAAACTAGTTCCTCCCCTGGGTGAGTCCCACGCTTTGTGCTGTGGACTTGGGTGAGCACCTGGGACCTGAGGATGCCGGTGGGGGGGGGCACTCTCTTCCCTGGATTCTTGCTTCCACTTGGTTTCTGCCTCTTGAAGATTCCCCTCGCTCTTGTGCTGCTCAGTCCACTCATCTAACAGCCTATTTTTAATCACTGAGCATGCCGTGGTGTGTGGAGGTCTCCAGCCCACCACAATAGCAAAGGCAAAGATGTTTTCAGTTTTCAGAATTACATGGAAGGAGGGATGCCTGCTGACGGTGGAGAGCAGTGCCCACCCGCCCCCAGCCCCGGGACTCACCTTGTAGCAGGTGACCTGCTCCAGCGGCCGGGGTCCTCGGTTGCCTGCACTGCTGTTTTGACTCTGCATGACCCCGATGACCTGTGGGGCTCTCTGCTGATTGGGAGAAGAGTTCTGACTCGTTAACTGGATCAAGGAGGACGACCTTTGTAATGGCGGATTGTTACTTTGCTGGAAAGAGTTACACAACACGGTTTTACTGCAGAAAACACGTGCACGCAGACCACCAATGGGGACAGGAGAAAGAGGGCGGGACTTCTCCCGCCTGACCAGCAGGAAGAAGGGCTTCCTCGGTGGCACTGCTCCAGAGAGCAGGTGGAAAAGAAACAGCTGATGATGGCAGGAGCTGCTGCCCGAAAAACTCCATGCAGACACACAGAAACGAAAACTAAAAGGAAGGAAGGAAACACCAAAGAGACGAGAGGAGGTCTCTGGGGTGGTGGGATGAGGGCAATGGCAGGCCTTACTTTTGTTTCTGAGGTTCTAGCTTCAGGTCAGGATGAACGCTTGGTTCAGCCAGATGCTTAGCAGCCTACACGGCGAGCAACAGTCACAGGAAAACAGTTGGAGCCTGACACGCGGCCCCACGGCTAGGGGCTGAGAGGGCCTCTGCTAGGGAGTCACGCGAGCAAGAGGGGGCAGGGCTCCCGGTGGGGACTCAACAGCACAGCCACCTCCCAGCCAAGTGGTTCCCAGGCTCTGGCCCCCGCAAACAAAGGAACCCGACCGAGCTCACAACTTTCCAGGTCACCTCAGCTACACCCATGCCCAGGGACTCCTCACAGGACCTGCCAGGAGGTCTACCTGATTTCCACTACGATCTCCTGGGGTGGGATGAGGGGAGCAGCCAGCGTGGCGCCACACCCTCCTGGCTGCCAAGCCTGTAGTGCTGAGGGCCGCCAAGGCTTTGGTCCCTGGCTCCAAGACGACCCGGTGAGGCTTCAAGAGTGGTGGGTGTTTGCTCAGCCTGCTGGAGACCCTGCCTCACACACCTCAGCTAGCCTTCCCTCTGTGCTCCAAGCCCCACAGCAGGACCCTCCCCAGCCTCCTGTAGCCAAACCCAGGGTGCCCTTGATTTGGGGGGTAGAAAGGCCTTGTGCAGACTCCCCCTTGTCTATGGTGTGGCCCTTTCTCTGGGCTTGGATGTGGAGTGCCAGGCAGCCTTTAGCCCTCTGGTCCCAGCCCCTTGTTTGGCCTCACTTCCCTGTCGCCGGGAACCTCCACGAGTCCTAACAGCAATGCCTGAGAACCAGGGAGCCTTGTGCTGCTCCCAGGTCTGCTGCCGAGCTGAGGCCCCTCAGGTAAGTCCCTCCCTCTCAGAGCCTTGTTTCTATACTTGTAAAAGGGAGGATCTGAACCAGAGCCAGGGGTGGCAGACATGCGGTGCCCGTGCCATCCCCATCTGGCCATGGGGCGCTGCTGAGCTGCCCAGCACCATCCTGCCTCCAGGCCAGGCAGTCCAGTGGGCATAGGACACTCCCACCCCATCTGATGCTGCCTTCCTGCCTTCCATCCTGCTGGGGGCCCTGCCGAGCTCAAGCTCTAGATTCTCCAGGCAAGAGGGCAGAGAAGCCAAGTGGGAACTTTGCTCCCTGATTTGTTGCTGGGACTTTGGAGAACCCCGACCCCTCTGCCCCTCCGCCTGCAAGGCCTCCAGCCTGGCTCTCAGGCAGACCAGCACATTCTGAGGTGGCCCTGAAGTCTTCCTGCCAGATGGGCACTCCAGTGCGGCCACCCCATGGACCCTCACACAGGGCCGGACCACGGTACCTTTGTCGGTGGCTGCGTCTGCTGCGGCAGTGGGGGCTGCTCAGTGGTTCCCATTGGCAGTTCAAATCGAGGGCTGGTCAACGGGGTGGGGGTGAGAACAAGAGAAGAGGGGTGAGGAAGCCGTGAGGTCTTCTAAACCTCTCACCTGAGAAAAGCACACCCAGCCTCTGCCAGGGACCAAGCTGACAGGTCACACAGGCGTGGGCTCGGCTGTGCCTCTGGTGCCCATGGGACCCGCGGGAAGAGCAGAACAGATGTGCCTGGTTCAAACCCAGCTCTGCCCAGAGCCAAGACCTGGGGCAAGTGAGGCAGGCAATGTCCCGTCTGTCCCCCTGGAGGCAGCGGGGGCCACATGGCAGGGCTTCTGGCTGTGCAGCTTTCCCTTCAGGGCTGCCTCCCTTGGCCTCCTTGCACACTCACTGGGTGATAGGCCCCCCAGGCTCCCAGGGGAGAGAGCAGGTAACCCCCAGGCTGTGCTCATCTACAGGTGTTGGCAGCATGGGCGGAGGCCATGCGGCGGGGGGCCTGGTCTGCACCCCAGGACCACCCTTGGGGAAAGCCAGGCCCCACAACCACCAAACAGGTACCAAGCCTTGAGGGAGAGGCAGTGGGCACAGGAGAGGGGCGCTGGACTCTGCGGGGATTGGGGGAAAACCCAGCTCAGACCCTTAGACCTGCAGTCAGTCAGGTGCCCCTCACCCCCCAGCGCTCTTCACCGTGCTCTGAGTCTCATGTGCTCACTTGTACAATGGGAACACTCCCTCGTTCATACTTACAAGGGTGATATGACCTGACATGCGTGAAAGTCTCAGCTCACTGCCTGCTGGAAGAGGCCCTCACTTGGGTCCCCTTCCCGTGGGAGCCAGGGTTTCAGCCTGAGTGCGTGTATGTGTTTGCAGGGCACAGGCCCGAGGTTTACGAGATTCCCAGGCAGCCTACAACCTGACAAGGTGAAGTGCAGGTCTGGGCCAAGCTGGCCCCACGAGGACCCCTCCCAGATGCAGAGGCCAGTGCAGGGCCTGGAAGGAGCCAAGGAGCTGGGCGGCAGGCTACTCACTGCATGAATTTACAGGAGGGCCCCTCCGGGCAGAATCCCACGAGGTAATTCACACAGATGACTCTCCGCGTGTGCCGGTGTCTGCACAGGGGGCCTGCAGGGCCAAGCGTGGGTCACCAGGGCGTGGCTTCACATGTCTGCCCTCCCTGTCCTCATGGGGGCAGGGCACTGAGCCTTTCCAAACCCGATTCCCTGTCACAGGCAGGCCAGACCACTGCCCCCGGGGCATCCTCGGGGTGGCTTGAGTGAGAGGAGGGGTGTGTCCCACAAGGCCAAGTTACAGATTTTGCTAGAACAGACAGGATGGGGAATGGCTGATGGCCTGAGTGGACCACCTGGTCCCCGGGGGTCGTGTGGGCAGAGGAAGGGGAGGGCCTAGGACCCCGCACCTACCATGCTTGCAGAAACCACGGTCGTACCAGGGGCAGTCCTTGATCTTGGACTCAGGGTCAATGTGGAGGAAGGGGCACTCCTTGTTGCTGCACTCCCCTGCAGGGAACCACAGACAGGCGTCCTCCAGGGGCATCTGGGAGGGCTGGACTCCAGGCCCACCTTGGCTTCTCCCAAGGCCAGGCCATAGCCCAGCAGAGGAGAACCAGGCAATGCTGGTATCTGCTCCTGGCCTGGCAACCTTGACACCCACATAGTGTCTCGGGTGTCCCTTTCCTGAGCTACCTAGGGCACATAACAGCCCTTCCTTCCTGCATCTGTTTCCGGGAGGGGCCAATGGTGCCAACATGCTCATCAACGCCCATCGTGCCCTTCTCTGCTCCAAGTGGGCCCAGACATACAGATACAAAACTGAGACAACACAGCTGCTCGGTCCCGGCTGGTTCCTACCACCTGACGCTGGGCAGGGGAAAGGCTGGAGGATGCTGCCTTTCAGGACAAAACCAGGGACGACCTGCGAGCTCCATGCTGGGTCCATTGGGAAGACGGCGCTGTGGGCCCCAGGGCCACCCCCACCCAACCACAGGAACCACCTACAGGAGCACCCTCTGTGATCCACTTCAGCACAGGAAACATAACTGTGACACGTCAACCCCTGCTGAAAGGCCCCTGCCGGCTCCCGAGGCAGACCCACCCGCCCCTGCGTGGTCTAGCCTGCTCCCTCCCCAACCTCACCCCCAAGCCCAGCCACACTGGCCCCTGCTGTTCCAAGAACAGACCCCACTACCCACCCTAGCTGCCCTCCCCAGGACTGGCCCCTTCTTAGCCTTTAACCCCAGCTCAGCTCCTCAAGAGGCCCCTCGACCATCCTCCTAAAGCAGAATCCACTCACACCATCTCCCCACTGCTCATCTCCTTCACAGTACTGATCGTGGACAATCCCCTTCTTTCTGTATTTTGCTTGTTTAGCAGCTGCTGCCTTCCTCAAGACACTGGAGCAAAAGCTCCACAGGGCCAGGCCTGGTTCTGTCTTCTCCGTCACTGTCCCTACAGTGCCCACTTGTTGGTGACACAAGTGATGGGGCTGCAGACAGTGCACCTGCACCAGGGGAGGTAAAGGGCAGTGCAGAGGCGAGGGAGGCTGGTGGGCTTGGGGCCGTCTGCAAGCAGGAGAACCCAGGGCAGCGGCACGGAGGCGCCCTCGCCCAGAAGGGCTGGCTTCCACACTGGGGACCAGAGGAGGGGGCGCTGCCCGTCCACCTCCAGCACAGCCCTGGAGAAGGGGAGAGGACGGACTATGGCAGATCAAATGCTACAGAAGAGGGAGGGGAAGTGGGAGGCTGGGTCCTAACGACAACAAAAAAGCCGCAATTACGGTAACAAGCCAGCAGACCATGCCTGTTGGGATGCTGAAAGAATCAGCATCTCCTTGGACAACGGGGCCCTGAAAGCATCAAGCATGCCCAGCGGGCCCCAGCTCCCCGTGAAGACTACAGCAAGTGTCCAGACTCCCCCTGGTCCTGTGCACTGGGCCTGGGGGAAGGGAGGGGTAGGATCTTGGCTGTTCCTCGGACACCCCCAGTGGCGGCCCTCGAGCACATGCTGACCAACGGGGCCCCTCCTGGGAACCTGCCCCAAGGCAAGAATGGAGGATTCTGACTCCAGCAGGGAGCAGAACAGCTCTACCGAGTCCTACACCCAGTCCACGGGGCCACCCAGGACTCTGGGGCCACGTGTTCCCTAAGCCTGGACTTGCAGCCACTGCAGCCAGCTCCCAGAGCTGCTCTTCTAAGGGGCTAGTTAGGACTGCCACGCTGTTTCCTGGGGTCCTGCTCTATAGCTCACTATCAAGTCTTCTAGAATAAGAAAGATCAACTCCAGAGTTAAGGTTGGGGGACAACCAGACACCACACTGGAATATGCTGACTTAAGCAGACAGACCTGAGCAAAAGCAAGGTCTCCAGCCAGCGCCACTGCCCACTCACTCATCGTGTGACCCTCTTCAGTTCCAACTTCCCAAAGGACTTGAAAATGCTCAAAAACTAAAGCATTACAAAGGTACACGGGATAATTAGGAGAATGACAACTTCTGATAACTAAAGAGCCAACTGAGGTGGGGGCGCTGCCCAGGCTTCCCACGTGAAGCTGAAGGACAGGGGATGGCAGACGGAGACCCCACGGGGCCCACCCAGGAAGGTGGCCAGGGTCTGGCCAGGGCCATTACCAAATTTGGAGTAGAAGTAGCACTCAGGCATCTTGGTCATGTCATACTCATGCAGGAACTCGCACTGGTCGCCTTTCTTGCACAGTCCCCGCAGCCAGTGTTTGCACACAACTGTCTTCTCGCCGCTGATGTGGCGGAACGGGCACATGCCGCCTGGCGGGGAAGACGGGGTATGAGGAGAGGTAGCCGAGGCAGAGGAGGGCTGGGCCAGGGGAGCCGAGGGCATCCTCCCCCAGGCGTCCTGGCACCACCCTCAAAGCAGTGTGTCCTAGGAGGCGGTGCAGGTGCCAGTGGTGGGGGACAAAAAGATGTCAGGCAGGCCATGGGCAAGCATTTGTAATTTTAGTACTTCTGTATTTCATTTCAGTATTTTGGGACAACCTAACTAAAATATTAACTCATGGTTTCACAGATATTTAGGGAAGATGGAGGCATAACAAGCCTAAGTCGGGGAGAGAGAATAAGTTCATTTTTAAATTTAATTAAAGAATGTTTTGGGAGTGGATGTGGCTCAAGTAGTTGAGCACTTGCTTTCCCACATGGGAGGTCCTGGGTTCAGTTCCCAGTGCCTCCAAAAAAAAAAAAAAAAACAAATAACAAGCAAAACAAATGAAAAAAACAAACAAACAAACACCAACTTAGGGAAGCCGACGTGGCTCCATGGTTGAGCACCAGCTTCCCACATACGAGGTCCCAAGTTCAAACTACAAGGGTGCTAAAAGAATGCCTGGGGTTTGGGACACACAGCCCTAAAGGATGCAGGTGAAGAGGGCCACTGGCAGAAGCCTGATCCAGGCTGGCTCTGACTCCAGTCAGAAATGCCCACTCAGCCTCCAAGAATTAAGAGAAAAGATCAACTTCACAATTAAAGAAACGCAAGGGAAATGACCTGGACGGGCTGCCTTCTGTGGCAGGGCCTGCATGATCGTCCACCAAGAGGGCAGGGCCATGCTCGGGGAATGTCCAATTCCTAACTGGGGCAGCCTGGCAGGACTGCTGGGAAGGCCCAACTAGGATGAGGTGATGGATGGCCTAGACCAGCCCTGCCCAGGAGAACTTTCCATGCCAGAGGAACTGGTCTATTATGTGCCATCATTTGGGAGCCACCAGCCACGTGGCTGAAATGTGGCTAGTGTGGCTGAGGACCTGCATTTAAATTTAATTTACGGGAAACGGATGTGGCTCAAGAGGTTCGGCATCCGTCTACCATATGGAGAGACCGGGGTTCGATTCCCGGTACCTCCCGGTAAATTAAAAAAAAAAAAAAAAATTTAATTTACTTTTAATTAAGTTTGAGTAGCCACACGTGGCTAGTGGCTGCCAGGTTAGTTATTGTGGAGCCAGTTGTAGCACCTGTGTTGAAGAGGCTGTGCTAACAGATGGGGGCTGGTCAGCAGGGTCGTGGGAATGAGAGCAGGAGCCAGCAGATGGCCCGAGGGCAACCTGGCCCACCCCCTGCAGGTCTGTCGCTTCAGTGGGAAATGACTGCATCATAGAACCAAAACTCACCCAAACCAGCCATTATCACACCTGTCCTCTTGCTCTAATTCTGGGCTCCCTATTCAAGCTCCTGATTAAAAGTTAGTTTCCCAAATAAATTTGCCAACAGGGAAGAAAAAGCCCAACCTGTACATGGTGTATAACTATCCTTCCCCTTAGGAAGTAGCGACAATCTGGTTAGTGTGAACAAGACCCCGCAAGACAGAGTATCATGGGGGTTTCTGATACTTGCGGCACTGTGATTCTGTGTAGCCTCTGGAATCAGAGAGGCTGGGCTTGGCTGCTCACTAACTTTGTGACACTGAGGACATTACTGGCCGCCTCACTGCTGGGTCGAGGCCTGCATGCACGTCAGGGAGGGCTGCCCGTGGCCATGGGGAAGGGGAGGAAAGAAGTCAGCCTCAGACCTGGGTGCGATCCTGTGTTTGAGGTTTCGTGCAGAACACGCCACCATGTCCCCAGCCTATCAAACCTCAGCTTCATCTAGGCACACTGTTAGTCTGCAGAAAGTAACATGAGCAAAAAGAATGGACAGCCTGAGAGTCTGCTGGGAAACAGGGTGGTGGGAGGCAATGTCAAGGAACCAGGGGATCTCTTTACCTTTGCCACAGGCAGCTTTCAAAAAGAACTCGCAGACAGCAGCCCCCGACTCTGTAGAAAGGAAAGAAAAAGAGAAACGTCAGACAAAGTTAGATGCAAGTGCTTCTGGCTCGTCTGAAGACAGTGGAAGGGAACCTTCCAGGCTTTGAACCCGAGAAGGGCTCAGGGTTCAGGAGCGAGAGTGGCAAAAAACCCCAAAGTCCAAGCAGTAAGGAAAAGGGTGCTTATTTCAGACATTCTCCACAAACTGAGATAGATGTATTGAGAAGTCGTGTACTCAGTGCTGAGTGATTCAAGCAAGATTCAAGCAAGGAGCTAAGAGTGGGTGGAGGAAGGAAGGACTGAGAACAAGATGAGAGAAACTAATTACCCCTTCCAGGAGGGCTATTCACAGGTACTTCAATAGGAGGTCAAGGGAGGGAGGGAACGACCCCACAGGAAGGACAGACAAGTGACTGAGGACTCTGAATAGGGACAGGCTCCAGAGAAGAGGTGGGGTCTCTGGGATGGTATTCCAGGGGAAGAGTACAAGCAAGACGTGCAGAAGCAGGGCAGCTTTTAAGCTGCACCACAGACGTGATTATTAAAGAAGCAAGTCTTTCATTTCCACAGACGCAGCTGGCTCAGGTGAGGCGAGCAGAGAACAAAGGCAGAGTGGGATGGAAGTCAATGAACTCCAGGGCTCAAGCCCTTCTCATGAGCTCAGGAATTTGCCAGCCATGGCTACCAGGATAAACTCTGTGGCTTCATAAACAAGCTTTCCCCATCAGCAGGCATTCCAGAATTGCTGAACCGCACCCCCTCCCCAGCATCTCCGAAGGCCACTTCTGTGCCTTTCCTCGCTAACTTGCAGTAGATCCTTTGGCTTCTCCGGAAGCACACAGATTTTGCTAGGACAGTCTTAAGGTTTGAGAAACTGGGAGGCATAGGGGGATTCACTCTATTTACATTTCCAAAAAAGTCTGACATTATAAAATCTATCATTTAAGAGTATTTCTGGGCCTTTGTTCTTTTCAGAGGTTAAGGTTGCTTGGTTCTTAAAGCCAGAAATCTATAGTCCTGGGGACTTAGGTCTCAGGTGGTCGGATAACAGATGATGCCTTAAGGGCAGAACTAACAGTTCTTTTCAAAACCGAGATGGGAATGACATGAAGGGATGGAGTTAGGAAGGGCTCTGGCCTCGCTGGGCATCTAGGTGGTGCTTGAACACACTGAGCACGATCCCATAAAAGCAGTGAGTGCTGAGGGCACCTACCACATGTGAGACCCTGGACTACGGCAGCACCTAAGAACTGTGGGGGAGCGGATGTGGCTCAAGCAGTTGGGTGCCTGCCTACCACATGGGAGGTCCTGGGTTCGGTTTCCGATGCCTCCTAAAGAAAATAAGCAAGACAGCAAGCTGATGCAACAAGGAGACACAAGGAGGAGACACAATGAGAGACATAACAAGCAGGGAGCGGATGTGGCTCAAGCAATTGGGCACCTCCCTCCCACATGGGAGGCCCCGGGTTTGGTTCCCAGTGCCTCCTAAAAGACGAGGAGACACAGCACACAACAAACAGACACATAGAGCAGACAGCAAGCGCAAAACAACCAAGGGCGGTAGGGGGAGGAATAAATAAATAAATATTAAAAAAATAAAAAGAATTGTGGGGTCCCTTGCCACTGTGCTGTGCTCACAGGCTTGTGGATCTGTGATGCCAGGCCAGAGAAAGAGGGGAAGGAAAGAGTTGCCCCTCAGGGGTGGTTCCATGGCTTCATGCTAGTGTCATCAAGATGAAAAGGTTATGTGTGCAAGAAGGAATGTACATGTGCAAAGGGTCAAAGGGCAGGTAAGTGTGTCTGCATTTGGCTGCTTATAAAGGGTGTACAACAGTGACAGCATTTGTGCATGTATAAAATGAGGCTGTTGGACATAGGTGTCTTGGGTTGAAACACTATCTTGCACAGAAATAGCACGGCAGTCTCTGACTCAGAGGTCACTTGTTCTGAGTGTGCATGAGATATGGCTGCCTGAAGGGAGCGAGTTGCAGGGACCCCTACCTGCCCCAGGACAAGTGGGAGGGCACAGGCTGCAGTCCTCTGGCAGTTAAGGAAGACAGCTTGGGCTACTGCAGAGAGAACAGATCAAGAACACTGGAGGGCTCTCCTGGCTCTGCCATACACTGAGGGGGTCCTGGGCAAGGCTCTTCCCCAGCTGAGCCTCAGGTCCCCATCTGTGGAATGACCTCAATGACCTTTAAGAGCCCTAACATTAGATTTCAAGTATGCCCAGAAAGGGGAAAAGACAAGAAGGAAACTGTCAGTTTCTTCTAGTGCAAGGTATCCCACCTGAGGGGGCAGGAGCACTGGGCAGAGCCAGGAACCACCACATGAAGGGGAGGCTGCAGGGAGCTCAGACTAGTCAGACAGAGGAGCCATACCAGGTGCCTGGGTGGGATGAATGACCCAGAGGTGGGGTCCAGAGGAAAGACAGGAGGCAGGCCCAGAACTAGGGGTGGGTTCCCAGATTGTGAGTCCTAGAAGAGGAGGGGACTTGACAATCTGGTTGGGGATGGGGAGGGTGTCCAGGAGAGGGAGTGGTGGTTCTTTCCTCGCCAACGGCCCACAGCTTTGATGAAAGATAGAAGAGGGCGCTAGACGGGACGAGAGGTGGGGGTCCTAGGGTAGGGACGGGAGGTTGGGAGTCCTCGGGAAGAGGGAGTACCTCCCTGTAGATGAGGGAACGTTGGCGGGATTTCCCAGCCAGGGCAACTCGCCTTCATTCGGGAAATATCTCAACAGACGCGCACGGTTCTGCCCTCTTGACGATTAGAGCAGCACCAGGGAATGGAAGGTCCGAGGAACGGAGGCTCCCTGGGTACGAGTGGGAGAGAGGGAGTCCCGCGACCTGGGTAGGGGAAGAGTCCCAGGTCCGCGGGGGCGGGGTCCTGGGTCCCCGGCATGCCCGCCCGCCGGCCGCGGCCCCGCACTCACTGTCCATGCCGGGAAAGGGCAGCGGCTGCGCCCCGAGCTGCTGCTCCACCGCGATCTCCAAGTCGAACTTGATGTGGTCCACGCTGGCGATGATTTCCTGCATGGCGGCGGCGGCCCTCCCGGCCCGGGCCCCCCCCCCAAGTCTCTCGCCCCCTCGCCCCTCTACCCGCCGCCGGCCCCGCCGCACACGCTCCTCCTCTGCGCCGCCGCCGCCCGAGGGATGCCGGGAGCGCCGGAGCCCGCGCCGGCCCTCTCGCCTGCCAGACCCGGCCAACCGAGCGCCGAGTGCTGGCCGCTTTGTAGGCCCGGCTAGCAGCCAGCCGAGCGCCCGCCTCGCAGCGCAGCCGCCTGGAACCCGAAACCCCGCGCGCGGTGGGACGTCGGGACGCGGATTGCGCGAGGCCCGGCTGAGGCGCTCTCCTCGGGGGCGAGGACGCGAGACAGCAGTGGAGCGTGCGGCGTCCTCCGCGCACTTCCAGCGAACGCCTATTTGAACTTCACCGAAGCGGCGGGGCTGGGGCCGAGAGGGAGGTGAGTGTGGGAGCCAGGCCGGGGGCCCGCGGCGCAGCCGGGAGCGGTGCCAGGGTCGCCGACGAGGAGACCCCCCCTCCAGACCAGGGCGGGGAGGGTCGAGGCTGGCCTGAGGGGCAGGGCTTGTGGCGGCGGCATCTCTAATGCAGGCGCTATTCACCTGGGGTCTCTGACCTGAGTGGGAAGAACGTTACCCGTTTCTTTTCTCCCTGTGACATTTAGCCTTTCCTTCCCCGTTGGAGGCAACAAACCACAGTGCTCTGAGCAGCGCCCGAGACGAGGTCAACATCAGAAAGTCCAGGTATTTACCTGCCGCCGTGCAGTTGATGCAGAGACCTCGAGCTAGCATTTGCACCCTTCTGCTTTGAAATAACGATAGGTCTCATTATTCAGCTCATTAAAAAAGCACATACACTAGTGTAACGTAAGTTCGTTTTTAAAATGCTTTGATACTATGTTTCTATTATTGGGGTATTTTTGGGAAACTATTTTAATTAACACATGAAAACACCTGCTTTTAAGACGGCATCTCAGGGAAGGATGTGGTTCAAATGGTTGAGCATCCGTCTCCCATATGGAGGGACCTGGGTTTGATCCCCGGTAAAATAAAATAAAATAAAATAATAATAAAATAAAATAAAATAAATAAAATAAAATAAAATAAAATAATAAAATAATTTTGATTTTTACCCACAATAAAAAAATAAATAAATTTAAAAAAAGAGAGGTATCAAATACCTTAATATGTCCTTGGGCTCAGAACCAGCCCTGGATGGGGCCAGCTGGCCTCCTGCACAGCTGTGTGACCCCAGGCAATCACTCCTGTCTCTGGGCCTCGGTTCTTAATTTATCTGCCATCACCTATGAGGTCTTTAGATCACCTAACATAACCAGACCTTCAAATATGTTCATGCTTATTCTGATATTTTTTATTAAAGGATTTTTAATATACAGGCTGGAATCTCTAGCCCAGCAGTGTTGGATAGAAATACAATGCAAGTACATATGTTATTTTAATTTTTTTGGTTGCCACATTAAGTGAGAGGAAACTGTGAAGTTAATGTTAATAACATGTCTAATCTAGCAATACAAAACGTTATCATTTTTTTAATGATGATGTTTATGATTTCTTTTTTTTTTTTTTTAGATTTATTTATTTATTTTTATCCATTTTTATCTCCCCCCACTCCCGTTTTTGCTGTCCTTGTGTCCATTCACTGGGCAAGTCTCTGTTTCCTGCCTTCTCATTCTTCTCTTCCTGTCTTCACTGGGATTCGTCACCGGGATTTGACCCCGGGAACCTCCGATGTGGGAGAGAGGTGTTCTGCCACCTGAGCCACATTAGTTCCTAGTTTTTTGGCGCATCTCGTCTTGGCTTTCCCTTGTGTCACTCTCCTGTTATGTCATCATCTTGCTGCATGGCTTTGCAGGGCCTGACAGTGCACCCGCTCACGGGCAAAACGTTATCATTTTGACATAAAAAGTTACCTGTGGGAGCAGTTGTGGCTCAAGCCACTTACAGCACATCACCACTCATCTGTTTGCCCATTGTTTTACGATCATTGTCTACTTTTTAGTTTTTTCTTTAGAAGAACCTGGGATCTCTTATGTGGGAGGTGGACGTTCAGCTGACATCTGCTCCCTGCTCATTTTGTTTTTGCTCATTGTCTGCTCGTTGTCTTGCCTGTTCTTTTTTTTGTTTGTTTGTTTGTTTTTTTTTTTTTGCTCTGCTTGTTTGTCTTCTTTAGGAGGCACTGGGAACCAAACTCGGGACCTCCCATGTAGGAGGGGGCACTCAGTAGCCACATGTAGCCAGTGGTTGCTGTATTGGACAGCACAGCTCTATCTTATATATCCATAATTTTTGCAGGAAAGAAATGCTTGAGTTCGCTTCCCTGTGCTGAGGGCCCAGAATGCTGACCGATAATAAACCATAGTAGCTGCTATTTTTTGAACATGTGTGGAATGGCAGGCATTAGGGTAAAAAACAACTGATTTACTCCTTACAGCTGAAGAATTCAAGGCACAGGAAGGTTAAGTAATTGGCCCATCACGCAGCTCTGGCTAAGCCAGGATGCAGGCTCAGCTCTGACTTCAGCACCTGTGCTCTAGGTCATGATTTGAAAATGATAATAGCTCATCACTATCAAGTGCTTACCATGCCTGCACTACTATATGTGTGAGACCTTATTTGATTATTGCCACAGTCCTGTGTGGGATACATTTAACCCCAGTTTAGGTGCAGGGAGACTGAGGCCAGAGCAGTGAGTGGTGGGCTGTCGTTTGGTAGAGCTGAAATTTGAACCTAGGATTTCTAACCTCAGAGCCCTCCCTTATAACCACTTCTCTCTCTCCTTTCTACCTTTTCTGACTAGGAACCTGACTTGACTTTATTTTTCCCATCTCTTCCAGGCCCTGGAGAAAATGGACCTCACTAGACTTGCCCGGCTCTTCTCTGGCCCCTGCCCTCTGGGGCTGTCCGTCTTGCAACACCTCCGCCCTCACAGAGCCAAGTGGGCAGGAGGTAGGGAGGGTCCTGCCTGGCCGAAGGCCATGTGGCCTGCTCAGCTGGCTCCAGCAGCCTTCAGCAGCTCCTTCTCTCCACCACCCCTCAGTGAGGGGAACCAGGACATGGGCAGCCTCAGCTCTGCCCCGAGCCAGCCCAGCCCCTCGGCCACTCAGCAGGAAGAAGAAGAGGAGAGCTTTGGAACCCTCTCTGACAAATACTCCTCCCGGAGAATGTTCCGCAAATCGACAGCCCAGTTGTACAACCTACGCGTCCTGGAACAGAGCGTCAAGGAAGATGGAGGGAGGGAGGTGGAACCAAAATCTTGGTGGGGCCCTAGAAACACCCCTTACTGGTACTTCTTCCAGTGCAAACGCCTGATCAAGGAGGGAAAGGTGAGGAACCTTTGGGCTCTCTGCTGGCTTCTCTGTCCCTCCTTGCTCCATGTTTCGTGAGGGGCCACTCCATCTTCCAGTGTCTAAAGATAGGGGTCCTCAGGGCTTGGCCTGCAGGCCTCGGCTGTCTTCACTCACCCTGGGGGATGTGCACGTGATCCACCAGCCTCATGACATTAAGTGCCCCCAAAGTTGTCGTTCTTGGATTTGTATCTCCAGCCCAGTCTCCCTGTAGGCTGCGGGTCCAGCTGCTGCACCATCTCCCTCACCCTCAACGACATAGGTAGCTTAAATCCAAACCCTAAACTGCCGTTCTGCACCTTGCTCTCTGCCCCCTTTCTTCATCTCACTAAAGGGCAGCCCCACTATTCCACCCACCAGGCCAGTGCCTGCAGGTCATCCTTTCCTCTCTCGCCAGCTCTGCCGCCGCATTGTACTGGACCAACCCCCTTCTCACAACCGTGCCCCAAGTGCCCAGGCTTAGCCTTCTC
The DNA here is from genome assembly GCA_026826555.1 of Tolypeutes matacus. Classification (NCBI taxonomy): domain Eukaryota; kingdom Metazoa; phylum Chordata; class Mammalia; order Cingulata; family Chlamyphoridae; genus Tolypeutes; species Tolypeutes matacus. The sequence continues at coordinate 800,669 of JAKSZT010053786.1, forward strand.
CGCACCTTAGCTGTCACAGCCCCTGTCGCTGGGCCCCCTGCCACTCCTCTCGCCACCTCCTGCCCCTCAGCCTGCCCATAGCATGCAACCATCCCTTGAGAACATAAAGCAGAGCACATCCCTCCTCTCTCCAAAACCTGCAGTGCATCAGTGGCAATAGGCCTTTCGTCTTCCTAGGTGTTGGGGCATTGTATTTATGTTTGAAATCTCTTAGGGACATGCCTTGAAGAGCTTGTGGATAAAATGATAAGATGTCTGGGATTTGCCTTTACAAACCCAGTTTAGAGGGAGAGTGGGATGCTGATGAAAGCACATTGGCTAGACATGAATCATCGTTGTGGTTGAGTTTGGGGATTGATTATGCTATTTTTTTCGACTTTTTTGTATATTTGATATTTTCTATGTTGAAAAGTTAAGAGATGCCAGAAAAGTTTAGTGATGCCAGAGTGGTCACGGTGGCTCACGAAGCATGTGGGATCCACCCATTACCTCGCCTCCTTCTCCTCCACTTACTCTGCTACAGCCACCTGCCTCCCCACTGCCCCTCCACCTCCCAGACACACCCCTGCCTCAGGGCCTTTGCACTGCTGTTTCCTCCTTCCTTCAGGTCTTTGTTCACATGCCACCTTCTGACCAAGGCCAAGCAAGGCCCTGCTTGCTGTCATATCTAAAATTGAATCTCTCACCCTCCTTTTGGCACTCCCTGCTTTATTTTATTCGAAACTCCTGTCACCCTTGGACACACTGTATGTTTTTCTTAATTAGTCTGTTTGGTGTCTGTCTCTCCACACTAGACCACGAGCGCCGTGAGGGAGCACCCTCTTGTTCACAGCTAGGTCACCAGTGAATAGACGAGGCTTGGCTAGGGGTAGTGCATAATAATTGAAGGTTAAATGAATGGCTGAAAAAAATAATTATGGGATAAAGGAATGAACTGAGGATCTGGGGGAGGGGCAGAACGGGGCAGGGGGCTGGGGGCCAAGGGGCTTTTGCAGTCCGAGGTTACTGGTTGATCCAGGGCTACTGTCCACCCCTTCCCAAGAGGCCATCACTGGGAATAGCCTGGAGTTGTGCAGCACCGTGGCTCTGAACAGGCCACCTGTCCAGCTCAGCCCTGGGAGGCTGACATGAAGGATAGGGTCACTGAGGGTGTCAGGGAAGGACTGGGACGCAGGGGCAGGGCAGGCCCCAAGAGTCACAGAATTAACACTTTCTGGTGCCCATCTCCACTTTGGGGACACAGGAAAAGGACATGGTTCCTGCTGCTGAGGCGCTCAGTCTAAGCTGGAGGGAAACCAGGGAAGGACATAATGGCAGTGGGGGCAGTGGGAGCCCCTGCGTGTGGTGGGGGGGCCAGATGGGCTTCCCTCCCTGGTCGCCAGGCACCACAAGGCTCTTGTGCGGTAAAGCCAGAGGGACCGGCGGCTGTCGTGGAGGCCCAGAGAGGGGCTTGGCTCCTGGGTGGACCTGGTCTTGGTCCTGAGCCCCCTTCCCTGTCTCTGCCCACAGCTGGCCGAGGCCTTGGACCTGTTTGAGAGGCAGATGCTCAAGGAGGAGCGACTCCAGCCCCTCGAGTGCAACTATTCGGTTCTGATCGGGGGCTGTGGGCGGGCCGGCTACCTCAAGAAGGCCCTCAGGCTGTACAACGACGTGAGTGTGGGGCACGGGGCGGCTGGGGCAGGTCCTGGGCACGTCCTGGGCACGGGTCACTGCAGGGGCAGGTCCTGGGCCCAGGTCACTGCAGGCGCACGGCCCTGGGTGTGATCTTGTGATGACCCCTACTGGAGACCTGGCAGCCTCAAGCGTCCCTTCCGGTTCCCCTGCTGCTCCAAGGTCTGTGTTCCTTCTCTCTCTCCCCACTCCCTGCCCCCCATACATGCATGCACCTTTCTTACAAGGCCATCTCTTGGACATGTCACACTTGCCATTCTCGAAGTCTAGAAGTTCCTTTGGGAGTAGGAAACAGCCTTGCTACGAGGACCATAGATTCTAGCAGACGTGCTGTCTTCACTTTCTGCAGCCCAAAGCTGGGAACATCTTTTACTCCAGCAAGAGCTCTCAGGAACCCTGGGCTTCTTGTCATTTGGGATAGTCCTACTCCGGGCCTGATCAGCTCTGGCTGGAGGCAAGGGGGAGAAGTTGCTGTTAGAAATGACCAAGTGAGGGGGCGGATGTGGCTCAAATGGTTGAGCATCCGTCTTGCCATATGGAGGGACCTGGGTTTGATCCCCGGGACCTCCCGGGAAAATAAAAAAATGTATATATATATAGAAGGCGCATGGGCTGCCAGGCTCTGTGTGCCAGTGAGCCGCCAGGCCCCGGGAGCCATGCAGCAAGATGATGACGTAACAGGAGAGAGACGCAGGGGAGAGACAAGACAAGACGATCTGAAAGCTCTGAAAACCAGGAACCGAGGTGGCGCAGATGGCAGAACACCTCTCGCCTACATCAGAGGTCTCCAGGATCGAATCCTGGTGAAGGCTGGAGGAGGAGTATGAGAAGAGACGGCAGGAAACAGACACAGAGAATTGCCCAGCGAATGGACACAAAACAGCAAACGGGGAAGGGGGCGTTTAAAATGGATAAAGTAAATAAATAAATCTTTTAAAAAAAAGGACCAAGTGGGAGCAGATGTGGCTCAAGCAGTTGAGCGCCCCCTCCCACATGGGAGGTCCTGGATTCGGTTCCCAGTGCCTCCCGAAAATACAGAAACAAACAAATAGGCAGAACAAATGAGAAAGCCAACTCGGGGAAGACAATGTGGCGCTGGCTTCACACATATGAGGTCCCGGGTTCAGTCCCCGGTCCCTGATACCTAAAACAAAGAAATGATCAAGTAACATTATATTCTTTAAAAGACCTCACATCAGAGTGTGGAAAGGCCACTCTGCAGAGGCTGCCCAGTCCAGCTAGCCAACAAAAGCGCTCAGGTGCTAAGTCAGGGGCAGGAGTGGGGCTCTGCCTGTTGGAACTCCTGGTTTGTGGCCCAGTGTCAGCACTTCCCTACATTTGGAGGCTCCTTAAGGGATTTTCCCACACGTCACCTCAGAGAAGCCAAACTCTTCTCTTTGATTTTTGTTGTTTTCAATTATTTGTTTTTTTCTAATAAACTTTATTTTAGAATACTTTTGGATTTATGAACAAGTTACGAAGATGGTATAGAGTTCCCGTATCGTCCCTACCCAGTTTCCCTGTCGTTAGCATCTTGCATTATATGGATGCATGTTGTTCACTAAACTCCAGGTTTTATTCAGATCTCACCGGTTTTTCCACTAATGTCGTCTTCCTACTGTAGCATCCAGTCCAGGATCCCACTAGTTAGTTGCTGTGACAGTTTCTGAGTCTTTCCTTGTTCATGACCTTGACAGAATTGAGGAATCCTGTTCAGGTATTTTGTGGAATGCCCTTTAATTTGGGTTCGTCCAATGTTTTCTCATGATGAGACAGGCTCTGGCCTGGTGGAGTCCAGAGGTGAGGCGCCCTTCTCCTGTCAGGGGCGTGAGGCTTGGCCAGGACTTGGCACTGGTGGTGCCTGCCGGGCTTCTCCCCTGAGAATCACTCTTCTCCCTTCTGCACTGTCTTCTCTGGGATTCCTTCTTAGCATTTTCTGCCATTTGTGAGGATTTCCTTGTCCGGGGAGTGTCACCCCCCCCCAGCGAATACGCTCAGGGCAGTGCTGGTGCCTGGCACGTAGGAAACACGCACCTATTGAGGAGTACATCGTCATCCTCAAAGCAGGTGTCGTCGCCTGCACTGCTCAGATAAGAAACCGAGGCTCAGGAGGTGAGGTCACTCCACTAAAGAGGTGGGAGCTGGGCTTTGGGCCCTCTGCCAGGTGGCCCTGCTCTGGGGGTTGTGAGCCCTTGGCTGTACCTTTACCAGGAGGTCCTCACCTCGGACAGTGGCAGCCTCAGCCCCGAGGTTCCTGCCTCTGCAGGCTGGGGACGTCCAGAGCATGTGCGCGGCTGCCGGCCCAGGGAGCACCCCTGAGAGCTCTGATGCTGTCCTGCCGGACCCTTGCAACAGCCTTTCGGGACGAAGGTCAGCTCTGTTTCCCTGCGCTGCTCATTTAGCAAGCGGTGAAGCTGGGATCTGGCTTCTCCTGCCCCGCCTTTCCCTAGACCAGCTCCATCCCAGGGCTCTGAATGGTTAGGGCTGCCTTGTCCTGCCTGACATGGGAACACGGGCGAGCGCTGCTGGAAGCAGCCCAGGTCCAGAGCTGTCGTCTGGGTTCTTGGGGGAGGACTGGTTCCTTGTTTGGTGCCTTTTGGGGAGGTGGGTCCATTTCTGGAGTTGCTCCAGCTGTGTCAGGTTTGGAGAACCTCTGTCTGAGCTCACGTCCAGCTCCCGTTCCTTGGGGGACAGGCTGTGGACACCTTGTGCTATCAGCAGACCCTGGAGCGACCTCTTAGTTTCTCCCTGCCCCAACAGATGAAAAAGCGGGACCTGGAGCCCTCAGATGCCACGTACACGGCCCTGTTCAACGCCTGTGCTGAGTCTCCTTGGAAGGACTCTGCTCTGCAGAGTGCCCTGAAGCTACGGCAGCAGCTCCAGGCCAGAAACGTGCAGCTCAACCTGAAGACGTACCACGCCATGCTGAAGATGGCTGCCCTGTGTGCTGACCTCAGGATGTGCCTTGATGTGGTCAAGGTGGGGCGCCCCTTTCTGCCTCTCTCCCATGTGGTGGCTGTTAGGCCATGGCTGTCTGACTCCTCTCGCGGAAAGGTTTCGGGGTCTGCAAGGCTGGGGGACAGTTCACAGATGGAACTGACAAGCTTCTGCTCATGGGGCCTTGGCCTGGCAGGCGGAAGCCTCTGCATGTGGGACAGAGGGTGTGCCCAGGAGGAGCCTGTGCAGGACTCAGTGGTGCCACAGGAGGGAGGGCTTCCTGGCCGAGGGTGGGTGTTGAACAGGTGAGGGTCTCCTGCTTAGAAGAAGGGGGAGGGGTGGAAGCGCTGGGTGTCTGGGAGAGTTTGGTGAAGTGAGTGTGGGTGCCAGGGGAGCAGGTGAGTGACGGCACACAGTGCTGAGCAGGTGCCATCTGAAAGGGCCCGAGGCTCCAGGCTGCTTTGGGGCATTGGCCTGGCTCTACTCCCCAGCAGCCCTGCCAGGCAGACCTTTATTCCCAGTCACAGAGGAGACCCCGACGGGCTTTGAGCAGGGGAGACTGTGGGCAGGAGGTTGGTTCTACTATTTCAGGTGGCAAGAGACAGATTTGAATTAACACCTTAAATGAGGTTTATTGTAAGGGTTCCTGGGATGCAAGGAAGGAGGTCCTGAGCCAAGTCAAGGCACAGTGTGCCCTTGGCGGCCTTTTTTGTCATGTTTCTCCTCAGGCCAGCTTCCCTACCCTGGCCAGTTCCTGAGTCAGCCAGTCAGTTGTGGCTGGGGGCAGGGTTACGGGTTCTTGAGGCTGGAGACGCCCTACGAATGATGAATCCCTCCAAAGGGACTGTGGGCAAGGCAGGCTCCTAAAGCTTCCAGAAGGGGCTGTGACACAGGCAGGCTGCTGGCCTGTCCAGAGATATCAGATGGCATTTCAGGCAGGTCACTCTGGCTGGTGGGGGATGGTTTAGAGTTAGGCGTTCTTAATACCTCCCATGTGGAAAGCTGGGGCTCAACCACAGCCACACTGGCTCCCCTAGTTGAACACCAGCATCCCATGTGGGAGGTCCTGGGTTCAATCCCTGGTACTGGTACCTAAAAAAAGAAAAGAAAAAAAAAACCTAGTTTAGAGGGAGAAGAGCCCATTGAGAGGTGGCTGTGACCGTCCAGGAGCACATGAGCCAACACCCACCAAGGCAGAGGAGGCCCTGGGGGTGGGGGGAAATGGCAGGGAGCACCCACGCTGGCAAGGACAGAGAGAGGGGCTCAAGGAGAGGGGGTGGCAGGGGACCCGGGAGGGCGTGTCTCCTGTCATCCCGGAGGGCGGCCATGGTGACCAGCACCCCGAGCACTTGCCGTGTGCAGGCCTCATGCTGTCTTGTGGAGTTGCTCCTAGATCCCACAGGGCTAACTAACCGTGGCCCCACTCCACAGACATGGAAACTGAGGTCTGGGAGCTTGATGCCTGGCCCGCTCCTGCAGCCACCCTGAGGTGGAGCTGGGGCTGCAGCCAGCTCTGTGCAGTTCAAAGCCTCAACGGGGGCAGAAAGTGGCTGTTGGGTGGGGGCTGCAGAGATGCTCCACAGGAGTGGTAGAAGCAGAGCTGGGAAGAGAGGCCTGGGAAGGGGGAAGAGGAGGCAGCATCAGGCTGCTCTATTCTGAGCATGGTTCTGTGTCGGCCTGGGTGCCGGATTCAGGCACCCACGTCCTCGAGGTACACAGCCTGGTCCTGGCCAGGCACGTCTGCCCTGAGTCCAGCACCATTGGGATGAGGCCCTGGGCTCTGCCTCGGTCTTTTTTTTTTTTTCTCTTTAAGAGCTCCAGTGAGCGTGCCCATGCCTGAGACTAGGAAAACAAAGCAGCTCTGAGAGCGCCACAGTCAGAGCTCTCCCTGAAATGACAAGAGTTTTAGCCAGATGCTGAGACTCCCTTCCCAGTGTTCGGTGTGTGCCCAGGATTGGGCCGTCTCTGATGCCCGACAGACCTCCTTGTTCCCTCCCCCAGGAAATCATGCACAAAGGTCACGTGGTCACAGAGGAGACCTTCAACCTCCTGCTCATGGGCTGCATCCAGGATAAGAAGACAGGCTTCCGCCTCGCCCTGCAGGTCTGTCCTGGCGCCCCACTCCTGGGCGGATGTTCCCCGTTGCTGCCATTGCCCTTTTCAACACCCCCAGGCAGGGTGCAATGCTCGCCTCGCTCTTCAGGCACCAGGGGTGGAGGCCCACAGGTGCAGGGCAGGCCCTGCAAGTGAGGGAGCAGCCAAGCGGCAGCCGCTCCACTGCTGAACACCGCGGCTCTCAGCAGGTTTCTCCTTCATGGTGAGAAGCCAGCCATGGTCTCCTTCCTCCCACTACTTGACCTTGGTTGCACGGTGGTTAGAAGCAATCCGGAATAATTGTGACAGCCAGTGTATGTCAAAGGCTTAGGCTGCTTTTTGTGCTGAGGGGAATGGAGGCTTAGAGGCTGAGCAGTTGCTCAGGGCCCACAGCCTATGAGCACAGAGCTGGGATTTGGATGACGTCTGTCTGGTTTTGGAGCCTGAGCCCTGGCCGCCATAGTTTTCTGCTGTGTGCTAGTGTGTGTGTCCCTGTCTCTGCTAAACCTCAGTCCTGTCAGCCTTTCCCCATGGGAAAGGTTGTTGAAACCCTACTCCTCGATCCCTGCTCTGGTTGGCAACGTCCCCCCTGCAAGGCTCACCCATCTGGGTCTGACCAGCCTCCACTCCGTTTAGCTTCTGATATGGCAGGAAGCCAGGTGTGTGGCTTTGGCGCCCACGGCAGTGTGGGCTCTTGTTGAGGCTGCAGCCAGAGAAGGGGACCCTGGTGTGGATTAGACGGTGCTGGTCTTGATGTCTGGGCAGCCTAGAGGCAACCAGAGCTGCTGAGTATGGAGACACATTGAGTCCTAGACTCTGTGCTGCAGAGATGAAAAGGATCTCATCTCGCCAAGAAACGGAGGCTCCCTGGCTCCCGACCAGTAGAGCAGGAGCAGGGTGTGGCCGCAGCCTGCCTGGCTCTGAGTCCAGCTCCGTCCTCTCAGGTGAGAGCCATCACCTGTCTGGACATCTTTGTTGGCATCTGTCAGACAGCCCCCCAAGTAGCACACACGGTAGGCACTCAGGAGATGAACCCTCACAGGCAGTTCAGGCAGATCCAGAAGCTGCCTCTGGCTCTCCCTCCTCACATGGAGAGACTCGGGGCAAAGCCTGTTCTCAGTGCAGGGGCCCTGGAGAGAGGGCAGAGGGGTGAAGCTGCAAGAACAAGTTTGGGGTGAGCTAGGGGAAGGAACAAGAGTCAACGGGAATGACTCCACCACTTTGGCAACCTCCAGAGAGTTTCAGAACCAAAAGGGTCTTAGTTACGCAGAGCCTGGGGGTGGAACAACGCCCTCTGGATCCCTAGGCCCTCATGGCTGCCGGCTGCCGGCTGCCAGGGCCCGTCCCTGCTGAAGCTCTGTCTCTTCCAACCAGGTGTGGCGGCAGATGCTGGGTCTGGGGCTCAAACCGAGCCGGCACAGCTACAACCTGCTGTTGGCAGCAGCTCGGGACTGTGGCCTGGGGGACCTAGAGGTGGCCTCAGAGCTGCTTCTGAGGCCCAGGGAGGAGACGGTCCTGCTCCAGCCCCCAGCAGGCAGGCGGCGGGCGAGGAGAGCCCAGGCCAGTGACGGAGCGTTGGCCAGGCTGCACATGGACGCCCTGGAGAGGCAGCTATTTCTGGGAGCTTCTCAGACACTTGAGGGGCCTCCAGAGCCTGGGGAAGCCAGAGCCCCCAGCCAGGCCCAGGCTGAGGTAGAAACCAAGGCAGAGCCTGAACACTCAGGGGCCCTCACCCCTGTGCCCCTGGAGCCCCCTCCCCCAGGGCTGGAGGTCAACCTGCTGACCCTTGGCGCAGTCCCCCTGGCAGTGGTCTCCTTTGGAGCAGTGGCCACCCCCGCAGACAGGCTGGCCTTGATGGGGGGCATGGAGGGGTTCCTGGGCAAGATGGCGGAGCACAGGCTCCAGCCTGACATCAAGACCCTCACGCTGCTGGCTGAGGTTGTGGAGCCTGGGAGCCCTGCAGAGAACTCACTGCTGGCCTTGCTGGACACACACCACGTGGAGGTGGACGTGACCTTCTTCAACACACTGATGAGGAAGAAGAGCAAATGGGGGGACCTGGAGGGGGCAAAGGTAAGAGGCTTGGCAGCAGGCACTGCTGGCACTTGCACTGAGGAGCTGGCCGAGTGAGGTGCCAGGTACCGGCCTCGGGGGGCTGGTAGAGGTGGGGAGCAGGCGGGCATTAGATGCATTGCTGGTGTTGGGTGTGAGGCGCGCTGGGTGTCAGGAGCACGCCCAGGAGGGTCCTGAGGAGGCAGCTTCTGAGGACTGGTGACCTGATGGTGCTAGAAGGGGCCTCTCCCTCAGTCCCCCCAACTGTCCCCTTACTCCGTCTGTGCCAGGCACAGTTCTCTATTGATCACACTTGGGGTACCGGTGGTTTGTGGTTTTCCCCATTTCCCTGACAGGGACATGGAAATGCAGCGGTCATGTCTCACATCCTTGGTCCTATGCTGGTTAGGGAGGGAGCTGGCACATGTGCCTGGGCTCCGGACTGGTCCACGTTTGTTGATCACTTGGAGGCCCCATGACGTGCCCAGGTATCCAGCTTGGAAGTGGAGGAGCCTGTGTTCGAACCCAGGGCCTTCTGTGTCGGGCCTGTCCATTCTTTAGCTCTTCTCTAGTTTGGTGGTGGAAGCTCAACCGGCCCCAGGACTGGCCCAGTTACTCTTACTTGACCAGACTGGTGTCGAGGTCAGCTCCAGGCAGGACTGACCTGGGACAGAGGGTTTGGGCCCTTGCAGGGTTTTGTCCAGTCACATGACAAAAGCTTTTCTCTGATAGTCCTTTTGTCAGAAATACTGACCTGGGCACTTTGTAAGCTTCCAAGGTGACAGACAGCTGCTGACTTCAAGCCCACCATGCAAGCCCACTGTCTTCTAGAGAAGCCCCTCCCCAGGGCCCCCCCGACACCACTAGGCAGAGTGGGTGGCCTGTGCCTTCTGCCCTGGGCTGGCGCCTGGCAAACGCTGACAGGGTGGCTGTCAGGAGCTTGCAAGGGACGTGGGAGGGGTCGGCCGGAGGGCAACAGGAGACGCTGCTGTCCAGGAAGGAGCAAGAACAGCAAGGGGCGTTCATGGGGACGTGGACGCAGGCAGGCGGGCTGCCCGGGCAGGATGCGGGGCCTTGAAAGCTGAACTGAGGCCTGGGGCGCAGCATGGTCGGCGGAGAGGCTGTGAGGCCCTGGAGCAGGGCTTTCCAGCGTCCTGCCACGGCTTGCTCAGAGAAGGCCCTCTCCGGGGCTGGTAGGTCACATGAGGCTGTCTGTCCTCACAGGCGCTGTTGCCAGTCCTGGCAAAGAGGGGACTAGTCCCCAACCTGCACACTTTCTGCAGCCTGGCCAGTGGGTGCCACAGGCCCAGGGACGGGCTGCAGCTGCTTGCAGACATGAAGGTGAGCGGGCCTGGGCAGGACACCTGTGTGCTGAGGGCAGCACTGGGCAGGGGACATGAGGGACCTTGAGCCCCAAGCCTTTGCCCACAGGATGGATGGGGGCGGGCAGGGAGAGTGGGAGGGTTTCCGCTTCTACTTGGGAAAAAGGAGAATCTGCTGAGCTGCTGCAGGGATGGGCATTTGAGAGCAGTGGGGAGAGATGGAGGCCAGGCTAGGCTCCACCCTAACACTCTAGGGGACGGTGTACCCAGAGCAGGTTGCAGCCAGTTGGGGGCATGTTAGAATTCTTGGGGGGCTGGGGGAGTAGAGTGTTCAAAGCCCCTGAGAGTTCTGATCCACATCCCACCCTGTCCATTGAGACTCTGCTGAGTGGATTCCATTGACCTAAGCAGAAGGCACTTTCTGGGCTCTGGTTGCTCGTGTCCCTGTGTCAGTTTCTCTCGCTGTCTCCTCTGGACCCTATTGGACTCACCTGGTCAGTGCTGGGAAAACCCTCAGCCAAGATCTGGTGAGGCAGGGTTGCCGCACGTCGGGCAGATCTGGGTGGACCACCCCCAGAGGAGGCCCATGCTCTCCTGTGGGAGGACGGAGCGCAGCCCATATCACCACAAGGTTCTGCCCTTCTCAACCCTGGTAACTGGTCTTCAGAGCAGACCTAATGGCAGGCTTAACTTCCCAAGCCAGACATGCCGCAGGGAGCTGCTGTGTCCCAACACTGTCATGCTCACGGTGACCTGTGCCTCTGATGTTCCAGAAATCCCAGGTGACTCCCAACACCCACATCTACAGCACCCTCATCAACGCAGCTGTCAAGAAGCTGGACTACGCCTACCTCATCAGCATTCTCAAGGACATGCGGCAGAACCAGGTCCGAGTGAACGAGGTGGTTGTCCGCCAGCTGGAGTTTGCTGCCGAGTACCCCCCCACCTTTGACCGGGTAAGTGCACCAAGCTCTAGAACACTCCTGGGCCCCTTAGTCATCCATCACCACTACACACCCCCTCTGCTGCTGCTGGCATTTTAGGATTGGCATTCCCTGGCCTACAGCTGTCAGAGGCTTCCCCTAGGAGAAAACCCAAACTCCTTAAAAAGCCCAGCCTGCCAGTCTTGTCCACACTGCTCATTTCCTCCTCTCAGGCCTCTCTACTATGGTTCACTGTCACTGACCTGCCACCTTCTGGACACCACTGGGCTCCTCTGGTCCTACAGGTCTCTCTGAGCAGCGCCCTGCTGCCCACCTCCCCACCACATGCCACACTTGTATCATACTTTATGCCTCTGTGATTGCGTGTTCCATGGGCAAATCTTCTCCACTGATCATAAGTGTCGAGGCAGGGCATCCACTTCTGCCCTGCTCCCCCGGGTCCCTGTGCATGTGCCTTGCCTGAGGCTCCATACAGTGCCGTTGTTTGCTGAGCGTTTGGGGGCAGCACCAGGGCCAAGTGCCATAGGATCAGTGTTGGTAACAGCCCCTCCTCTCTGCTGTTAGAGTTCATCAGGCTCTGGTGATTCAGTCTGGGGTCTCCCGAGTCAGAGCCCATAAAGCATCCAGAGCCCCTTTATTTATGCAGGAAACTAGACTTGTTTTGGTTTATCTGTTGCAAGTATCTTCTAGTTAGTGGATTCTCTTTACTCTGTAGTGCAGCAGGGCTCATTCTGGGGTCTCAGGTTCAACTTAAGTCATGAAACAGCTCTAAAACTTACTGTATTCAAATCATAATCATATTCCCATTACCATGGTGGATTTTGTTCTGTTTGTGGTTCTGGCAAGTTTTATGTCCTCTTTAGTTTTATTTTAATTAAAGCAGTTGTAGGTTTACAGAAATACCATGCAGAACAGAGAGTTCCGATGTACCCCCCTCACAGTTTTCCCTATTAACATTTTTTTTTTTAAGATTTATTTACTTTTATCCATTTTTACATCCCCCACCCCTGCCGTTTTTTGTTTTTGTGTCCATTCGCTGGGCAATTCTGTTTCCTGCTGTCTCTTTTCATCTTCTGTCTTCACCGGAATTCGATCTTGGGGACCTCCGATGTGGGAGAGGCATCCTCCCACCTGTGCCACCTTAGTTCCTGGTTTTTCAGCACATCTCATCTTGGCTCTCCCTTGTGTCACTCTCCTGTTATGTCATCATCTTACTTTGTGGCTCGGTGGGGCATGACGGCGCACCTGCACGCGGGGCCTGGGGGGCTCACCTGCTTGTGGGACCTGACAGCACACCCGCGCACCTTCTGTATTTTTATTTTTACGGGGAGGTTCCAGGGATCAAACCCAGGTCCCTCCATACGGGAGACGGATGCCCAACCATTTGAGCCACATCCACCCCCCACCCCCCCAATTAACATTTTGCATGTGTGATACTTTCGGTACACTTGATGAAATATTATAATTATGCTATTAACTTTAGCCCACTGTTTACATTAGGGTTCACTCCTTGTGTTGTATAGTACTATTGATGGTTGTGTGTGGTAACTTATATACAATCTAGGATTTCCAACACATTTCAGTGATGTTAATCTACATTAATAGTCATCCATTGCCAAAAATTTTCCATCACTCCAAAGAGAAACTCCATACCAGTAAATATTGACTTCCCAATCCCTACCCCAACCCTGTAACCTGTATTCTACTCTCACCTTATAAATGCATATTCTGCTTATTTTATATGAGACGATACAGTATTTGTATCTGGCTTATTTCACTTAACATGATGTCTTCCATGTTGTCGCATGTACCAGAACGTCATTCCTTTTTACAGCTCAATACTCCATTGGGTGTACATTACACTGTTTGTTTTTCCATTTTTCTGTTGATGGACACTTGGATTGCTTCTACCTTTTGGCAATTGTGAATAATGCTCTTATGAACATCTGTGTGCAAACATCTGTTCACGTCCCTGCTTTCATTTCTCTTGGGTATATCCCTAGAAGTGGACTTTGCTGGGTCATATGGTAATTCTATACTTAACTTTCTGAGGAACTGCCAGACTGTCTTTCACAGCACAATAGCTGTGCCATTTTACATTCCCACCACTAATATCCTTAATGCTTTTTTTTTTTTTTTTAAATAGTAGTGGATATGAGATGGTATCTCCATGTGGTTTTTATTTGCATTTCCCTGATAGCTAACGATGTTGAGCAGCTCCTCATATTTTTATTGGCCATTTGTATATTTTCCTTGGAGAAACATCTATTCAAGTCTTTTGCCCATTTTTAATTGGGTTGCCCATCTTTTTGTTGATACAAGAGTTTTTTTACATTCTGGATATTAAACTCTTATCTGATATATGGTTTCCAAATCTTTTCTCCCTTTCTGTAGGTTTTTTTAATGTACGTATAAAAGTTTTTATATGGTGAGGTCTCATTTATGTTTCATTTGTTGCTTGTGCTTTTGGTGTAAAGTCTAAGAAACCCCTGCTTAACATAATGTCCTGAAGATGCTTCCCTATGTTTTCTTCCAAAAATTTTAGTTTTCAGTTCTGATATTAAGGTTGCAGGTTTGAAAGTAAGTTGTTTTTTTTAAATCTTTAACCTTTTACCATCAGGTAGTAAGAGTCTCTTTGTTACGGCTTCTGTTTTTTTTTTTTTTCCTGGTACATTCCTCTACTAGCTTTCTTGTGTTGACCATCTGCCAGGTACAATGGTCTAGTGGCTCAGGAGGCAGTGGTGGCTGTGGAGGGGCACATGGCAGACTGGGATGCAGCGGTTCCAGCTTGGGGGTCTGGGGGTGACAGCCATGGGTCGAGGAGTACAGCCATGCATATTTAGGAAGATGACTTAAGCAGATGGGGATCTGGGCCTCCCAGTGGTACAACAAGCCACTCCCAAAAGGTAACAGCTTTTCTGCCTGTCCTCCTCCCTGTGACCACCTGGAAGTAAGAAGAGCAGACACCAGCTGCCCTGGTTCAGAGTTAACTATAGATGACATGATTATATCACAGTTCCTCTGGTCCGCTAAACCTCATGTTTTCTGATTACAGTACAAAGGGAAAAACACCTACTTGGAGAAGATTGATGGCTTCCGGGCTTACTATAAGCGGTGGCTGGAAGTGATGCCAGCAGAGGAAACCCCCCACCCCTGGCAGAAGTTCAGGACCAAGCCCAAGCGTGACCAAGGCACCGTGACAGAGACTGATGGCAACACAGGCCTTGGGGACAGGTGACAGTAGAGGCCCCAGGCACCTTCTGGCACCGGGGGCCTCTAAGCACAGCTCAAAGTGCATGGATTTCATAGAGCTTTGTGAAAGCCACAGAAGTCCCTTTTATATTAAAGAAAGGTGACCGTGCCCAGGCCATACAAGAGTCATGTGTGAGGGAAAAGGGGACCCAGGGTGGCCGGCCAGCTAGCTCACAGAAGGTCCAGTGTAGTTCCAGCCTCCTTCACAGGTCATATCAGGTGTCCTCACACTCACCTGAGAGGCTGTCCCCATCCAAGGGGAGGCACTCTGCCAGATGCTGCTGCTCCTGCTTGTGAAAGAACAAATACAGGACCCAGGAGGTCTAAAGGTTTTATTTTTACAAATCCCAGCTGGTGAACCCCAAAGCTTTCACCTGTAGAGCCCACGGTCCAATTCAGGCCAGGATAGGCCCACTCTGCAGAGGAAAGCTGCTCCCAGGAACTGGGCGCGCAGAAGGCTGACGTCTGTGGAGTCGAGTCCAGGCCTCAGCCAGAGCAGCCCCTGCAGCCACAGTGCGTGCACTCGATGATCCGACCCTGTAGCAACGGACCTGATGAGACACTGTGGCCCAGGCAGGGCAGACCCCCCACAAGCACACATCCTTCCCTCTCCAGGACATCCGGGAAACCCCTCAGTGCCAGGGTCAATCTCCTTGGGGCAAAGTCAGTTCCCTGTGAAAACTGAAGTCACATCTACATGTGCATTTAAATATATGCGTTCAACTATGCACAGTTGCTCCCCCCACCCCCCCACACACCCAAGTCGTGACTGAGTCACACAATTGGGCTCAGTGAGCAAGCATGACATGCCCTAGAAGGAGCTGGGTCTGCTGCTGCTGGGGGTGGGGGGGGGCAGGATGGGGAGGGGGATTGGCGCAGAGCAGCAGCTTTGGAGGCACAAGACCCTCATCTAAGCAAACGAGGTCCTGTGGTAAAACGCAACTAAATTGAAACCAGGCTCCATTTTGGCTTCTGCTGCTCTGCCATCCCCTCCCTGCCCCTACCAGAAAGCCAATACCAAAACTGTCCCTCAGGGGGGCAGCCCCTGCCCTCGAGCTTCTCAGACTGCAGTGAGGGAGCACTGCCGTGGGGTTCAGCTGGGATTTGAGTGTGAGCAGCTGGTGGGAACCCCCACTCCCTATCTGTAATCACTGCCCCATCTAGTGCCCAGCGATGAGGCACTGTGAGTGCCAGAAGACCTGGCAGGAGAGGGGCAAGCTGGCCTCCGAGGTGGTGCCACTGCCAGCCAAGGGACTGCACTGATGGCCACTACAGCCAGCACCCCAGCCACTCCTCTGCCCACTCCTCAGCTCCGTTTCTGAGACTGGAGCCCTGAGCTCTGCTGCTGAGGTGCTAGTTCTGGAACAAAGTTCTGATAGGGTGATGGTAACTACATTCAAGTGTCATTGTGGCCAGCAGAAGGCCTGGGGAAAGGGGCAGGGCAGGGATAGTCTACCCGTTTGACCCCTCCCACCAGTGAGGTGGGTCTCAGTGGGTCCCCATTTTATAGGGGAGGAAACAGGTTCAAAGGGAGGTCACTAACTTGCCTGGGGTGGTGTGGAGGCCTGTCCCTCACTACAAGCACTGTCCATGCCAAACTCGACAGATTCCTGCTCTAGTGACTTCCTTTCAGGAGGGCTGCCCGGCAGGACACCAGTGACAAAACTGCATCCCAGCACAAGAGGACAACATAAAATCCCTTAGAGTTGGCGAGGGCAGACCTTGGAACTGAAAATACCATCACACTCAATCACCAGCCATTCAGGAGGGAGCTCATACCACTTCCAGCTTGCTTTTGGGAACCCGGCAGATGCAGTTGGTCCCAAAGTTGGTGTCCCGAGTCTGGATGCAGCGCAGGCAGCACAAGTTCTCATAGCCTTGCTTCTTCCATTTTGCAATCAGGTTTTTATCTGCGTAGCCTTCTCTAATGCAGTATTCATAGAGCTCTGTCAAAAGGATGGGGCGCAGGCATCAGATGACTGTGGAACAAGCCGTCCCTCGGCCTGGCACCACCCTTCATTAAAAAGAATGTCCAATGTTGTGCACCCCCACTCCCACCCTGCATTATTAATGGTAAGAAAAGTCACGACACTTGCTGAGGTTGCAAGGAAAAAGCAGCATTACTTAAGTGTGAAAGCTACTCAGGTTCAAAAGGTGCAGAGAATTTGGCCATTACCTCTGCTTATGGCTTTGCGCTTGTAGAACAGGTCAAAGATGTAGCGCGTTTTCTGATGGTGGATCCTGAAGATGGGCCACAGAGACTCCACCTTCCTCTTCCCCTCGTGAGGTTCTGTCTCAGCTGGGGAGAAAAAGGCGTGTGTGTGTTTTGGGGGATAGGGTTAGTCTGCATAGAATGTGGTGTTATTTCTTAATAACTAGGAATAATGGATAAATCACCCCCGCTAGGATGGTGATAGTAAAAACAGACCACAACCAGCATATGGGGATACGGAGAAACTGGAACCCTCAGGCACTGCTGGTGGTGCAGCAGCTCTGGCAAACAGGTTGGCATTCCTCAGAAATTTCAACACAGAAGCACCCCATGACCCAGCAAGTCCACGCCTCAGTACAGACCACGAGAACTGAACGCATATGTTCACATGGAAACCTGTACACGAAGGTCCAGGGCAGCATTATTCATAATGACCCCAAAGCAGAAACAACCCAGCTGCCCATCAGCTGGCGAACACACAAATGAAATGCGGTAATCCATACAACAGAATGTCATTCAGCAATAAAGAACTGATCCATGCAACAGCATGGATGGACCTTGAAAACATTAAGCCGAGTGAAAGAAGCCAGACACACCAGGCCACGTATTATATGATTCCATTTATATGAAATACCGAGAACAGGCAAATCCAGAGCATCAGAAAAGAATTAGCGCTTGCCAAGAGCAGGGGCAGTGGGGAGTGACTGCTATTGGGTATAGGATTTCTTTTGGGGTTGACTGTGGTAATGGTTGCACAGCTCTGTGAATGTACTGAAAACCACAAGTGGCTACTGTAAAAGGGTGAAATTTGCAGCATGTGATTTCTATCTCAATCATATTATTGTTAAAAATCATACATAATAACCTCTCTCAGAACCCTGTTTATCTTTCCAGACCCATTTGTACAACATAATAATTTCAAAGATAATTCCGGGCTCACCTCCTAGTCAGCTTTGTTACATCTAATTTCATTCCCCAACAAACGTTCTTTAGGAAGAAGGAAAAGCAAAAAAAAAAAAAAAATGGCAAATGCAAAGCCCTGAGGCGGGACTGTACCTGGGATTGAGGAACAGCAAGTATGACTGGTGCGGAGTGAGAGAGAGAGAGAGAGAGAGAGAGAGAGAGAGAGAGAGAATGTGTGGGGTGGAGATCAAGAGGGAGGCAGGGCGTGGACCTGGAAGACTATGGAAGGGCTCTGGGTTTTGCTCTGATAGGGAGCCACTGGAGATTCTGTGCAGACAGTGGTATCATCTGAGGACTTAAAACGCCCCCCCCCCCCAATAAAACAAAAGTAAAACAAAAAACACACCCCCCCAGGCTGCTGCAGGAAGAGCAGCAGCAGGAAACTAGCACGGTAATCCAGGAGAGGGGTGGGGAGTCGATGCTCGAAGAGTAGTCAGATTTTAGATACATACATTTTCTAACATTTTACTATGGTAAACTTCAAATGTACACAGAAGTATGGAAAACAGTACAATTAACCCCCAGACACCCAGCTTCAACAATTCAAGCCATTTTTATCTAGTTTCCCCTACTTTGGAGGACTGGAATATTGTAAAACAAATGCTAGATAGCACATTTCATTCATAAATGCTTAAGTATGTGTCTCTAACACACTAAAGGCTTTAAAAATATCCATGCTGCAAATACCCATCCAACAAGGTCACACGTTACTCCTTAGCACCGTCCATGTTCTCTTTTCAACGACTGCCTCAAAAATGTGGCTGGACAACTGGTGTTTCAATCAAGACCAAGTAACATGCAGACATGAATTTGGTTATATCTGATATGTCTCAAGTCTTATTGATCTGTAACAATAGTCTCACTCCATTCTACCCCCTTTTCGAGGGCTTTGGGTAATTTGGATGCTTGGATATGAAGTATGAAAGAGACGGGTCAAGGGTGGTTTATAGCCTGAGATGGGAAGCAGGCGCTCAACCGCTTGAGCCACATCTGCTCTGGGGAAGCAGTTTTGGGGTAGGTGAATGAGTTCAGTTATAGAACAGGTAAGTTTGGGATATGTTTAGATATTCAAGGAGAGACACCCACAGGCAGTTGGTAAATGAGCCTGGAGTTGAGTCAAGACCCAAGGAGACAGCTGGAGGCATGTGGGGCCATGTATGTGTAGAGAGTATGGAAAGCTACATGACTCGACAGGATCACTGAGGGGAGAGGGCAGGTTCCAGGCCTGAGCATGGTTCACTGATGAATCAGCTGTCAAGGAAATGGGGAGGAGCCAGTGGAGGAAATGAAGAGGGGGGCAGTGAGGCTAGGGGGTTCAACAGGGAGACAAAGGAGAGCAGTGTTCAGAAGCGTTCCAAGAAGCAGGTGGGCAAGTGGGCTAAATGCTGGTGAAGGAGCACATAAAGGAGGCCAGGACCAGACACTGGGCTGGGCAGGGCAGGGTGAAGTCAGGTGCTAAGCACCCTGGGCTGGGATGGCTTAGGAGAGAGAGGGACACGACTTGTGGGGAGGTCTTGGTGGAAATGGGAACAGGTTGCTGGAGCAGGGTGGTTTGTTCCCACTGGCACGAGAAGGCAGACTCTCCAAGCCTTCCTGGGATGCAGGCTGGTGGGCAGAGGCGGTGGGAGGGTGCATCCCTTCCGAGGCTTTTGTTTTCCCAGTGAAAGAGGATGGGCAGCAGTAGAGAGGAGGAGGACACAGCTGTGCCAGAGAGTGCAGGGAAAAGGTACCAAGGAGGCAGTGGAGAATGCTGGGCAGCCTGAGGGCCCATATTTAAAGTGAGCCTTGTGCACAAAGGCCTGTATTTTTCTCCAGCCATGTCCAACCACCTGGATGCAGATGGGAATGAGGTAAGTCAAGTTTTATTGGAACAGGTTGGGGTTTTGCCAGGTGATTCCTTCAAAGGGTGATGGGGCAAAAGACCTAAGAGTACCTGAAAGACGCGATTAAGATGAACCACAGCGTCTGAGCTGGGTAAGGAAGAAGCGAGGACGTCATGGGGACCAATGGCTCATAGGCCCCTGAGAGGGAAGAATTACCATCACCAATCAGAGATTTTGGAGAAAGGATCAGAGTGGGAACTTGAAACTGAGATTCTGGGGCCTGAGGGAGGGAGGAGGACAAGGCCCTGGGAGAAGTCAAGAGGTGAAGAGTAGCCTCTCTTCTAGCCTGGACTAATTGTTGAGGACTCCACAGGAGAGGGGAGAGAAAGCCTGGGGCTGACCCTGCTTTTGACTCCCAGGTTTGGTCTGCCCTGTTCCAAGAGCCCTTCCAGGCCGGGTGGGGCTGCACTGTTGTTTGCCTTGGAGCCTGCAAAGGGCTAAAGATATACAAACCTCCCAATCAACTGAGCTACTAACAGGGACTGATTGTTGAGGATTCAGAGCTGGGAAAAGGGAGGGGGCTGCCAGAGAAGACTGGAGAACTGTCTCAGAAAGTTTGAATTACAAGGCTCTAAGCCCCCAGACAGGAAGCTCTACCACATTGATCTGGTCTGTGTCACAAAAAATACACTCCGACCAGGAATTGAATTGAGAGCTGCCAAAGAGCGCCATCTCCTGGCAGACCAAAGAAGTGCACATAAGAAAATTACTAAGTAGGAGAGGCTTTCCCTGGCCCCTATAGCCTCCCTGCCCAAGGCCCTAGGAAACGACTCTACAACCAATTACTGGGTCCAGTGCCCAGTTTTGAACAACCAGCAGGACAATCCTAACAATCAAGGTTGAGCCCAAAATCAAAGAGCTGTGGTAACTCACAGCCTCCTGCCACTAAAACCCTATAAAAGAGAAAAAGATAGAGCATCTAAGTAAAATAAAACCTACCCAGATGCCTAAATACCAGCAAAAAATTACGAGCCATACTAAGAAAATAGAAGACATGGCCCAAGAAAAGGAATACAGCGAAGTCCCAGAAGAGATGCAGAATTTGAGAGAACTGATCAGTGAGATGAGCACAAATTTCCAAAATCAAATTAATGAGATGAAAGACAATATAGTAAGAGAGATAAATGACATCAAGAAGACATTGAGCGAACGCAAAGAAGAATTTGAAATCCTGAACAGAAAAGTAATGGAAGTCATGGGAATGAAAGACACAATTGGTGAAGTCAAAAACACATTTGATGTATACAACAGCAGACTCGAAATGATAGAAGAAAGAATAAGTGATACCAAAGACAGAGCAGCTAAAATTGAAGAGAGAAAAGAACAGAGAGAGAAAAGAATGGAAAAAATTGAGCAGGGGCTCAGAGAGTTGAATGACAACACAAAACGCAACAACATACGTGTCATGGGAGTTCCAGAAGGAGAAGAGAAAGGAAAAGGGGCAGAAAGAGTATTTGAGGAAATAATAGCTGAAAATTTCCCAACTCTCATGAAAGAAATGAACATGTCCAAGAACCACACCGTACCCCAATGAGAATAAATCCAAATAGACCTATGCCAAAACACATATATTCAGAATGTCAAATGTCAAAATTCTCAGAGCAGCGAGAGAGCAGCAAACGATCACGTACAAAGGACGTCCAGTAAGACTAAGTGCAGATTTCTCTTCAGAAACCATGGAGGCGAGAAGACAATGGTATGATACAATTAGGAAACTGAAAGAGAAAAACTGCCCGCCGAGAATTCTTTATCCAGCAAAACTGTCCTTCAAATATGAAGGTGAATATAAAGTATTCACAAACAAACAGAAACTAAGAGGGCTTGCAGAAAAGAATCCAACTTTGCAGGAAATATTAAAGGAAGCCTTAGAACCAGAAAGAAAAAGACAGGAGAGAGAGGCTTGGAGGACAGTATAGAAGAAGGAAAAGCAGAAAGGATAACCAAGAGAGTAAAAAGAGAGACAAAAACAAGATGACGTATGAAAACCAAAGAATACAATGGAGGAAATAATTAGTGCATTTTCAGTAATATCATTGAATGTGAATGGATTAAATTCCCCAATCAAAAGATACAGGCTGACATAATGGATAAAAAAACATGAGCCATCCATATGCTGCTTATAAGAAACTCACCGCAGACCCAGGGATACAACTGGCTGAAAGTAAAAGGTTGGAAAAAGATACTCCACGTGAATAGTAAACAGAAAAGAGCAAGGGTAGCTATACTAATATCAGATAAAACAGACTTTAAATGATGGAGTTTCCATTAAAGGCTATGACTACTGACAGAAAAGAAGGTCACCTTGTACTGTCGGAAACAAACCCTCCAGTCTCATGCTAATAGGAGCTGGGTGGGGAAATATCCTGAGCTTGTAAGATTTACAATATCTGTGAATTTCACGAAGGAAAAGAGGAACTGAGCCATTAACCTTTAAGACTTGTTGATTTCAGTAAAATGTAACTATCAAGTATCTATTGCCCTTGAACAAGCTCACACGTATTTTCTTTGTTCTAAAGCCAGAATAAAAGCCACACTTTATGAGGTGGCTGGGCTCTTCTCTCCATATCGGACAGATGGAGAGTCCCCTGATCCCAGTTTTTCTTCTCTTTGTCTTATTCTTTCTTTCTCATTCACGGCACCATTTTCATGGACCCAGATCCTGACCAGCAACATTTAAATGCAAAAAAGTGATGAGATGCGGAAGGCCATTATATATTAATAAAAGGGACGATCCTCCAGGAAAATGTAACAGTCATAAATATCTACGAACCTAACGAGGGTGCCCCAAAATATATGAGACAAACTCTGGCAAGACTAAAGGGAAAAATAGACATTTCTACAATAATCGTCGGAGACTTCAACACTCCTCTCACGGCATTAGATAGAACAACTAGACAGAAGATCAACAAGGAAACAGAGAACTTGAACAATATGATAAACAAGTTAGATCTAACAGACATATACAGAACAATGCATCCAAACTCAGCGGGTTATACATTCTTCTCAAGTGCCCATGGATCTTTCTCCAGGATAGACCACATGTTAGGTCACAATACAGCTCTCAATAAATATAAAAAGCTTGAAACTATACAAAGCACCTTCTCAGATCATAATGGAATGAAACTAGAACTCAGTAACAGACAGGAAAAAAGTAAATTTGCAAATGTGTGGAGACTGAACAACACGCTCCTAAATATTCAGTGGGTCAAAGAAGAAATTGCAAGTGAAACCAGTAAATATATTGAGACAAATGAAAATGAGAACACAACATATCAAAACTTATGGGATACAGCAAAGGCAGTCTTGAGAGGGAAATTTATAGCCCTAAATGCCTATATTAAGAAATAAGAAAGAGCTAAACTCAAAGATTTAACTGAACAACTTGAGAAACTAGAAAAAGAATAGCAAACCAATCCCAAAGCAAAAAGAAGGAAAGAAATAATAAAGATTAGAGCGAAAATAAATGAAAATGAGAACAGAAAAGCAATAGAGAAAATCAACAAAACCAAAAACTGGTTCTTTGAGAAGATCAATAAAATTGACAAACCCCTCGCTAGACTAACAAAAAAAAAAAAAAAAAAGAGAGAGACGAGCAAATAAATACAATCAGAAATTAAAGGGGGGAAATTACAAATGACCTCACAGAAATAAAAAGAATCATAAGAGGATATTATGAGAACCAACTATATGCCAACAAACTAGACAACCTGGATGAAATGGACAAATTTCTAGAAACTCATAACCAACCTACACTGACACAACAAGAAATACAAGAACTTAACAAACCAATCACAATTCAGGAGATTGAATCCGTCATCAAAAATCTCCCAGCAAAGAAAAGTCCAGGACCAGATGGCTTCACAGGTGAGTTCTACAAAGCATTTCTAAAAGAATTAACACCAATCCTGTTTAATCTCTTCCAAAAAATTGAAGAGGACGGAAAATTACCCAACACATTTTATGAAGCCAACATCACCCTAATACCAAAGCCAGATAAAGATTCCACAAGAGGGAAACGGATGTGGCTCAAAAGGTTCGGCATCCGTCTACCATATGGAGAGACTGGGGTTCGATCCCCAGTACCTCCTGGTAAAAAAAAAAAAAAAAAAAAAAAAAGATTCCACAAGAAAAGAAAATTACAGATCAATCTCTCTCATGAACATAGATGCAAAAATTCTCAACAAAATACTTGCAAATCAAATCCAACAGCATATCAAAAGACTTATACATCACGACCAAGTGGGATTTATTCCTGGCATGCAAGGCTGGTTCAACATAAGAAAATCAATCAATGTAATACACCACATTAACAAATTGAAGGAAAAAGCCACATGATCATCTCAATAGATGCAGAAAAGGCATTCGACAAAAATCCAACATCCTTTTTTGATAAAAATACTTCAAAAGATAGGAATAAAAGGAAAATTCCTAAATATGATAAAAGGCATATATGAAAAACCCAAAGCCAACATCATATTCATTGGGGAAAGGTTGAAAGCTTTCCCTCTAAGATCAGGAACAAGACAAGGATGCCCACTGTCACCATTGTTATTCAACATTGTACTAGAAGTTCTAGCTAGGGCAATTAGACAAGACAAAAAAATTAAAGGCGTCCAAATAGGAAAAGAGGAAGTAAAACTCACACTGTTTACGATGACATGATCCTGTACTTAGAAAATCCTGAAGTATCCACGACAAAGCTACTTGAGCAAATAAATGAGTTCAGCAAAATGACAGGATACAAGATCAACACGCAAAAATTGGTAATGTTTTTGTACACTAGTATTGAACAATCTGAGGAGGAAATCAGGAGGAAAATTCCATTTTCAATTACAATAAAAAGACTCAAATACCTAGGAGTTAATTTAGCCAAAGAAGCACAGGATCTATATGCAGAAAACTACAAAACAATGCTAAAAGAAACTTTAAAAGACCTAAGCAAATGGAAAGACATTCCGTGTTCATGGATTGGAAGAATAAATATCGTGAAGATGTCAATCTTGCCCAAACTGATTTATAGATTCAATGCAATACCAATCAAAATCCCAACAGCTTACTTTACAGAATTAGAGAAGGCAATTATCAAATTCATCTGGAAGGGTAAGTGCACCCAAATAGCCTAAAGCATTCTAAAAAAGAGCAATGTGGGAGGAATTTCACTGCCTGACCTTGAAACATATTACAAAGACAGTGGTCAAAACA
The DNA here is from genome assembly GCA_026826555.1 of Tolypeutes matacus. Lineage (NCBI taxonomy): Eukaryota > Metazoa > Chordata > Mammalia > Cingulata > Chlamyphoridae > Tolypeutes > Tolypeutes matacus. The sequence continues at coordinate 825,201 of JAKSZT010053786.1, forward strand.
GCATGGTACTGCCATAAAGATAGACACATCGATCAGTGGAATAGAATTGAGAATCCAGAAATAAACCCTCACGTATACAGTCAACTGGTTTTTGACAAACCTACCAAGCCCACGCTAATGGGAAAAAAACAGTCTCTTCAACAAATGGTGTTGGGAGAACTGGATATCAATGACCAAAAGAATGAAAGACCCCTATCTCACCCCCTATACAAGAATCAACTCAAAATGGATCAGAGATCTAAATATAAAAGCCAGGACCATAAAACTACTGGAAGAAAATGTAGGGAAACATCTTCAAGACCTTGTAGTAGGTGATTGTTTCTTGGACCTTACACCCAAAGCACGTGCAACAAAAGAAAAAATAGATAAATGGGACCTCCTCAAAATTAAACACTTTTGCACCTCACAGGACTTTGTCAGAAGGGTGAAAAGGCAGCCAACTCAATGGGAAAAAATATTTGGAAATCACATATCTTTTAAGTGTTTAATATCCAGGATATATAAAGAGATGTTACAACTCAACAATGTAAAGACAAACGACCCAATTAAAAAATGGGCAAAAGATTTGAATAGACATTTCTGCAAAGAAGAAATATAAATGGCAAAAAAACACATGAAGAAATGCTCAACATCACTCATGATTAAGGAAATGCAAATCAAAACTACAATGAGGTATCATTTTACACCTATCAGAATGGCCACTATTAGAAAGACAGAGAGCTACAAGTGTTGGAGAGGATGTGGAGAGATAGGAACACTTCTTCACTGTTGGTGGGAATGCAGAAAGGTACAACCACTATGGAGGACCGTTTGGCAGTTCCTAAAGAAGCTGAATATAGACTTGCCATGTGACCCTGCAATACCACTACTGGGTATATACCCAGAAGAACTGAGAGCAGTCACCCGAACAGACATCTGCACACCGATGTTCACAGCAACATTATTCACCATTGCCAAAAGCTGGAAACAACCCAGGTGTCCATCAACAGAGGAATGGATAAACAAACTGTGGTCTATTCACATGATGGAATATTATGCAGCTTTAAGAAGAAATGAAGTCATAAAGCATATGGCAACATGGATGAACTTGGAGGACATTATGTTGAGTGAAGCAAGCCATACACAAAAGGACAAATACTGTGTGAATGCATTATTATGAACCAAATATATTGTGTAACATATTGTTTGATCAAAAAAAAAAAAAAAAAATTATATGTATCCATTACATAAAAAAAAAAAAAAAGAGGTGAAGAGTAAGGCACTAGACCCTGCCTGCAGGTCACAGGCCCAAAAAGCAATGAAAACACAACGACGTGGGCCATACCATGGAAAATGGAGCAGGGCGTTTAATGAATTAGTCCCTCCACTGAAACCATGTACTGGTGGGGACCAACAGAATTAACTTTTTTGGAACTCTGGAATCTAATTCAAAATGGACAGCACCCAGGGGACTGCTTAATGAAGAAGAGGGCAGCTGAGTTTTGGTGAGAGTGTGTCATGGCCGTTTTGACCACCTCTCATCCCCCAGTCCTCAGCGTGTCAGCAGCTGTGGGCACAGTGGCCGCATCCCCAGTGCCAGGGAGCTAATATGGACCTTGTTTTTAGACTCCTGTGGTCAACCATACAAACATGAGTGTTCTTTCATGAATGATAACAAATGCACAATACTAATACATGGTGTTAACAACAGGGTGGTTCATGGGGAAAATACAGCTAACATAAGCTGTGGACTATAGTTAGTAGTAACATTTTGATGTTCTTTTATCAATTTTAACAAATGCTCCACAATGCAAGATGGTGGTGGTAGACGGATGTCTGGGAATTTTTTATGTTATGTATGATTGTTTTGTAAACGCACAACTTCTCTAATTAAAAAAAAAAAAAAAAAAATACTGTAGCCATGCATTTTGACCTGTTTGGCCGTCCCCTGAGGGACCAGTGCAGAGGCTAACTTTTGATTCCCCCACTCCCACTCTGGATCATTCTCCAGAATAGACATGTTATTTCACAAGCCAAGTCTCAATAAATTAAAAAATATTGAAATCATATAGTGTATATTGTCTGACCACAATGGAGTCAAGCTAGAAATCAATAACAGGGAAGCAGATGTGGCTCAAGCAGCTAGGCACCCGCCTACCACATGGGAGATCCTGGGTTCAGTTCTTGGTGCCTCCTAAAGAAGCAAGACAGTAAGACAGCAAGCTGACGTGATAGGCTGGCACCTCAAGCTGAAGCAACAAGATGACACAACGAAGTGACACAGCGAGGAAACAATGAGACACACAAAAGGCAGGGAGCAGAAGTGGCTTAAGTAAATGGGTGCCTCCCTCCCACATGGGAGGTCCCGGGTTTGGTTCTCAGTGCCTCCTAAAAAGAAGACAGGGAGCAGACAGCAAGCACAAACAATGAGGGGTGGGGAGAAATAAAAATAAATCTTAAAAACAAACAAACAACTATAACAGAGGTATAACTAGAAAATTTACAAATATGTAGAAATTAAACAACACACTCAATCAAGGAATGGGTCAAAGAAGAAATCACAAAGGAAATTAGCAAATATCTCGAGGCAAATGGAAAAGAAAACATGCATACCAAAATTTATGAAATATAGGCAAATGGAACGCTGAGAGGGAAATTTATAGCTCTTAAATGCTTACATTAAGAAAAAGAAAGATCTGAAACTAAAGACCTAACCTCACAACTGTAAGATTTAGAAAAGGAAGAGCAAACTTTTTAAACCCAAAGCAAGCAAAAGGAAGGAAATAAAGATTAGAGTGGAGAAAAATGAAATGGGGGGGGGAAGGAACAACAGAGATCAACAAACAGAGATCAACAAAACCAAAAGTTTACTCTTTGAAAAGTTCAATGAAATTGACAAACCTTTAGTTAGACTGACAAAGAAAAAAAGAGAGGATGCAAATAACTAAAATCAGAAATGAAAGGGGTCCCATTACTACCATCGCCACAGAAATAAAAAGGATTCTAAGAAGATACTATTAACAGTACACCAACAAATTGGATAGCCTCAGTGAAATGGATTAATTCCTAGAAACAAACTACCTATACTGACTCAAGAAGAAACAGAAGATCCCAACATACCAGTAACAAGAAATTGAATCAATCATCAGAAACATCCCATCAAAGAAGAGCCCAGGACTAGATGGCTACTGGTGAATTTTACCAAACATACCAAGAAAAATTAATACCAATCCTAGTCAAATTCTTCCAAAATAAATCTAATCAAGGATATAAAGGACATGTATACAGAAAACTACAAAACATGGCTAAAAGAAATCAAAGACCTAAATAAACATTAAGGATTTTCCATGTTAATGGATTGTAAGATTAAATATAGTTAAGATGTCAATTCAACCAAAAGCAATTTACAGATTCAACACAATCCCAATCAAAATTCCAACAACCTCCTTTGCTGAAATGGAAAAGCCAACCATCAAATTTATATGGAAAGGTAAGGGGCCCCTGAATAACTACCATCTTGAAAAATAAGAACGAGGGAAACGGACGTGGCTCAAAGGTTCGGTGTCCGTCTACCATATGGAGAGACCAGGGTTCGATCCCCGGTACCTCCTGGTAAAAAAAAAAAAAAAAAAAGAAAAATAACGAAATTGGAGGACTCACATTTCCCAATCTTAAAACTTATTCTAAAACCACAATAATCAAAACAGCATGGGAAGCGGCTGTGGCTCAATCAGTAGGGCTCCCGTTTACCATATGGGAGGCCCCAGGTTCGGTTCCCAGGGCCTCCTGGTGAGGGCGGGCCCGCCCGCACGGCGTGGTTGGCTGACCCAGCGAGCACAGGCAGCAAGGGGGGGATAAATGAATAAATAAATAAAATCTTTAAAAAAAAAAAACAACAGCATGGTACTAACACAAGGACAGAGAAACACAAAGACCACTGAAATTGAGACTCAGAAATCAACCCTCACATTTATGGCCAAATGATTTTTGACAAGGGGGCAAAGACCACTCAATTGGGAAAGAACAGTCTCTTCAACAAATGGTGCTGGGAAAACTACATCTCCATTTGCAAAATAAAGGAAGACCTCTACTTCACACTGTAAACAAAAATCAACACAAATGGATCAAAGACCTAAACATAAGAGCCAGAACTATCAAACAATTTGAAGAAAACGTAGGGAAGCATTTCAGACCTTATGTTAGGCAATAGACTCTTAGACTTTAGCAGCAAAAGAAAAAAAAAAAAAAAAAGATAAATTAGACCTCATCAAAATTAAAAACTTTTGTGCATCAAAGGGTTTTATCATGAAAATAAGATGACAACCTACACAATGGGGGAAATATTTTGAAATCACATTATTCAATAAGAATTTAATGTCCAGAATATATAAAGAAATCCTTTAACTCAACAACAAAAAGAACCCAATTTAAAAATGGGAAAAAGATGCTCAACATCATTAGCCATCAGGGAAATGCAAATCAAAACCCCACTGAGATACCATTTCACACCTGCTAGGATGGCTATTATAAAAATAAATAAGTGTTGGCGAAGAGGCAGAGAAACTGGACTCCTTGTACACTATTGGTAGGAACGGAAAATGGTGCAGTTGCTGTGGAAAACAGTTTGGTAGTTCTTGAGAAAGTTAAACCAAGAATTACCATATGGCCCATCAAATATACTATTTATCAAAAAGATTTGAACACAGGCACTAAAACAGATATTTGTACACCAATGTACACAGCAGCATTATCCACAATATCCAAAAGGTGGAAAAAACGGAAGTGGTCATTGGCAGATGCCACGGATCAACACAAAATGTGGTATGTATATACAACAGAATATTATTTGGCCATAAAAAGAAATGAAGTTCTGATACTTGGTACAGCACGGATGAACCTAGAAAGCATTATGCTGAGTGAAATAAGCCAAACACAAAAGGACAAATGTATGATTCCACATATATGAATTATCTAGAATAAGCAAAGTCAGAGGCAGAGTAGATTAAAGGTTGCTAAGGGCCAGGTGTAGGGAGCAATGAGGAGTTACTGCTTAATGGGGACAGAGTTTCTGTTTGGGGTGACGTTTTGGGTAACAGGTGGGGTAATGGTAGCATGTTGTAAATGCAATTGATATCTCTGAATTATACACTTAAAAATGGATAAATGGAAAATTCTGTGTAATATATATGTTACTACAATAAATAATTTAACATGAAAATAAAAAATAGCATTTCCTAGTAAATATATTTTACATGATTTTAAATACACTTCTAACCAAAACAGTAAATAATTATAGGTAGACTATCTGACAATTTGATCTATATGCTTTTATATTTAATTTAGAGGGGAATAAACAAAAACTTTTTTGAGGATCTTTTCTTTAATGCTATCTTACTTTAGAGCACTTAAGAATATTCCCGTGAGTTAATAAGCAATGAAAACAAGTCAGTGTCAGAGGGCCACAGTGGTGCTGCCTCTTCCCTTTATACTGGCATTTAAGCCTGGCAGCACCTAAGCCTGTGACCTCTGTACCCCACCAAGCCAGAAAGGGACCCCTGCACTCACCTTCTCGCATCTTTTGATCTAATTCATCCAGAGTTGGCTCAATCAACTCCCAGCCATCTGGAGGAGCTTTCCGGCTTCTTTTGACTTTAGGCATTTTCTTTCACAAGATTAACTGGCAAAGATCTGGAGAAACAAATTAAATAACTTCAGATTCCCCAATGGCCTTTGCCATCCACTATTTGGGCACACATTCCTAGAGGCAGTAGAGAGTAGTATAGCTACAGGAAAGGGCTCAACATTCAGAATGCTTGGATTCACATCCTGGTTCTGCCACTTACCCATTGTTGTGAGCTGTAGAAAGCTACTTGATGTCCCTAAATCTCACTTTCCTCATCTGTAAAATGGAGATGATAAAACCATATAGGGCTCACTGTGAAGAACATTAAAATTGTATGTAAAGTGCTTGGTATATGTGTGCTTCACAGATGTTTGCTGTTGCCGTTAACTAGGAGTCTGACCCTGTACTGGATGTTCAGGACATAGGACAATGAATAAGACACTGCCTCTGCCCCTAAGGTGACATTCAAGCAGTGGAGACAAGTGAAAAGACAATTAGGATACAGTGTGAGGAAGACTGTGATTAAGGTAGCTGAGAAATGAGTGTTTAAAAGGAAAATTTACATGATTTTAAATACACTTCTAACCAAAACAGTAAATAATTTAAGACCAAAGCCCCTTAGGGGCTTCATCCCAAGAGTGATAGAAAAGATCTCTGGTTTCTGCAATGATATGCTTGGGTTCTTGTCCAGCCTAGTAATTTACTCACTGTGACTTTGGGGAGATCACTTTTTCTCTCTGGTCCTCAGTCTCCTCATCTGTAAAATGTGGGCAGTGGATTAGCCAATTGCCAAAATCCCTTTTAGACCTAACAAATACGCTATATAAGCGACTCATGGAAAGCCCATAAAAAAGATCAGTCCAAATCTCAAGAGCAAAGTGTCTTTCAAACCACAGTATTTCCTACCTGGCAAAGAGAACTCAGGCCAATTAGTGCTTACATGTTAGGCAGACTCTCTCCAAATTAATTAATCTCTCCCTTTTGTAAAGTACCTGACAGTTTACAGCCCCCCCACAGCCTCCTCTCATAAATTCTCCATAACAATCCGGTGAGGTGTTATTCCTTCTTTACAGAAGAGGAATCAAACGCCAAGGGGTAATCGGGGTGGCACCTGGTAAGTTCTGACTCTGGGGGTTCCTGATGCCCAAATCAGTGCTCTCTGCACTGGTCTCCCCTGCGCTGAAGCTAGAGGTGGATGGGACCTAAGATCTAGAGAAATTCGGGAGTCCTGGGAGTCAGGAGAGGTCTCTTGGGGTGGGTAACATATATGAGGTAACCAGATCCAGAAGAGATGTCCGGGCGGCTTAAGATAGGCAAGAGCGCCCGGGAAAGGATGTGGGCGGGAGTGCGCTCGCAAGAAGGAAGGGAAGACGTTACACCCCAGGCTCTAGGGAAGGTTCAAGGCGAGGATGGCATTGGAACCGGGCTTTAAAAAACAAGCAATATTTGACAGAAAGTGTCCGTGGCGGAGAAAACGGAACGAAAAGAAGCCTAAACTGAGGAAAGCCCCGAATCAACAAAGGCGCCGCCGCCTCCTGGGAACTCACTCTGACCTCCCGGTCTAGCGGTCCGACCCCGTCCTCGTCCAGCGCTCAGACCTCCAACTCCTGGCCGACGCCGTTGCCAAGCATCCAAGAACAGAGGAGAAAACTTACCAGAACATGGGTCTCCTGCCGCCGCTTCTCTAGGGACGGCTTCCGCCCCTCAATCACTTCGGGCTGGGGCCTACGCGGAGCCCCGCCCCGCTACGCGCGGGGATTGCGTCATCTTAGATGTCCGCAATATTGCCTTTAGAAAATTCCGCAGACGCGGTTATTCTGCGCTCTCACTTCCGGAGTGGTGGCCGCGTCTCCCCGGGCGGGGCGACTAGGGGCGCTGTTGCCCGGCAGCGCGCGGGCGAGACTGGGCTCAGGCGGCGTGCGGGACAGTCTGGCTTCAGGCGCCGGCACTTTGAGGTCCCCGGTCCTCGCGGCGGCGGCGCGTGGAGCGCACTGGGCCGGGCGGAAGAAGTCGAGCCCGAGGCATTTCCGGTTCCGGTGTCAGTTCGAGGCGCCGCCGCAGCTGCCGCCAGAGCCGCGATGCCTAAAGGAGGTGAGGGGCGGGCGCGCGTGGCCCGCGGGCCTCGAGGGACGACCCTGGTCCTGCTCCCGCTGTCCCTTCAGACCGCAGGTGTCTCGGAGAATGGCACAGAGGGAAGACATCCGCGCCTGCTGAGGGCCAGGCCTGGGCCTTGACGCCCAATTGTCTCAGTGGGGAAACTGAGGACCGCGGTGGCCCAGAGCCACTCCCCGGGGGTGGGGTGGGGGGCCATCTAAAGGGACCCAGAGGCCCTGAGTCCTCGCCGGCGCGGGAGGCCGGGTCCGGGGCACGCTTCTCCGGGCCTGGGGTCTGGAGTGCCCTCCTCCCTCGAGACTAGCTGGGTACTGAGTCACCGCGTCCCGCTCCTGCGGCGGGGCCCGCCTGCCTCGCGCGTAAAACGTGGACCTTCGCGAACTCCGGCCTTTGCCTAGTGAAACTACATGATGCTCTTGTGTCCGGCAGACCTGCCCCTGACAACTCTGCCTCTGACTGAACTGACACTGTTCAGTAGTGGCTCGATGTGTGCTTTTGAGCCAGTCGGGTAACCTCCCTGATTCTCAGCTTTCACACAATAATTATACCTATTTGATAGCCCTGTTGCGAAGCTTAAACTTGCTGATCCACGTGGAGTGTTCAGAACAGTGCGTGGCTGTCGTTTAGAGCCAATAAACGTTAACTATTGTTATTTGTAAGGCTTTTCCAGCCCCTTGCTAAGAAGGTAAAGAGTTCATGGCTTCCCAGTACATTGGAGGCTGTCTCCCAGACTCTTTCTCCTTAGAGTCACTTAACCCAGGTTTGAATCCCAGCTATGTCACTGTCTAATTCTGTGCCCTTGAACAAGCTGTTTTCCTCATCTGGAACACTGGGCTGATATTTATTAGCTCCTGGAGTTGGCGGTGGAAGTCTTAAAATAATAGAACACCCTCAAGTGTCTGGCTAGCTCCTGACATGAGCAGATGTCCAGTTAATAGTGGGAGCTCATGTGTCATGTTGGTTTAAATTTACACAGTCCACAGGAAATTCAACCTGGAGCTTTTTCAAACCTAAGTGACTTCCTGACTGTCTAATTCCCCACATAGTGGAAGAGCTGAGTTCATTTAAACCTAGCTCTCTACTGATTTACTCTACCTGAGAACCCATGTCTCTGTATTCCTCAGTCTCCTTGTCTGTAAAAGGGGTGCTCATTGAACCCTTCTGGCTGTAGAATTCTGGCTTCACAGTCCTACTTAAATGAGAACTTTGGGCCAAGGATGGGGGTTATAGTGAGAAAATCTTAAATATGAATAAATTCCCCAAGAACAAAGGACCAACTCTTGTTTCCATTATGCTGCCATGCATTTTTAAAGGCTTGAAGAGCCTCTGATAAAATTTACTGTAGAACAAGCTATGGTCGGTATCACATATCCAAGTGTGTACAATGAGGGTCCATAGTAACCAGTTTTGAGTTGTTACGATTGCCTGGAATATTAAGGCAAGAGGGGGTGGTGGTTTTCTTAAATGGCGAGCTTGCTCTCTCACAATAGGACTTTCATGAGCATAGACAGAGACACTCCTGGGAGCCGAGTAGTCATTAAAAATAGGTGGTGGTGGCTGTAGCAGCCCAATTACAGCTCTGCAGCTGCTGTCTCGGAAGTCAGGGGAGGCCAGTACCTCTGCTGCTGCCCCTGGAGCCCTGAGCAGTTCGGGCTATCTAATTACAGATGCTCTGCTCAGGGCTAGGGACTCTGGAAATCAGGTGGACCTCAGCTTCAGGAGAAGTCTTCTGTGGGTGATTGAGGCCCCTGCCACCCTGCTCTAAAACTCACTTGATTGCCTTAGCAGGGGTCAGACTAGTGTCTTAGCCCAAAAGAGTCTGACTAGAAACACTGCTACTCTTCGATGAACCTGATTGCTAGTCATGTTGTTAACTCTTAGAGTGTAGTCAGGTTTATTTTCACCCTTAATTTTAATTGCCAGGCATGTATCTACTCAAAACACAGGAAAGTTTTCTACTATAGGACTTGTTTATTTTTTCATCTAAGTATCCTCTTTCTACTATACACACTTAGGTGAACATAAAATATTTTATTATATTCCTTAGCTGTAGTAAATCGGTCAATGTTGTTGTTGGGTGTTTTCCTCCCACCAAATGATATATTAGACAGAAAAGTAATAATTGTAGTAAGTACTTTTATAGTGTTTACCCAGTCCCAGGCACCGTTAACTCATCCATCTTCATGATAAACCTATGAGGTAGAGACACAGATGAAGAAACTGAGACTCTGAAAGGTTTAGTGGCCTGTTCAATGTCACAAAGCTAGTATGTGGTAGAGCTGAGATTTGAACCCAGGGGTCCAACTCCAAAATTTGTGTTCTTAAGTCTCCTCATCTATAAAACAGGACCAGCTATAACTCCTGTACTGTCGGTTTGTACTGAGGATCAAATGAGCCCATAATTGTGACAGAATGTTGCACATAAAAAGCACTGTAGTAGTTTTCAGGGTGTAAATGTTGCATAGTCTCCTGATTACCTCTTAGTCCCCTACGTTGAGATTCTAAAGGCGCACCTAATCACTATGTGCCACCCCCTTCTCTGTGTCCTCCCTTCAGATCTTATTAGTGGGTACCTGTATCCAGCCCACAGTTTGGTGGGGCATGTGTTGCCTTTTGTGTCCCTTTGGACGAGGGAGGGTTGGGTGATGCTAGGTGAGGGCCAGGTGAGGTCTCTGCAGCCTCTGTGATGAGAGCACCACAAGCAAGACATGACCTTCTGGGGGTTAGGGCAATCAAGGATGCTCCTTCCCTGTCACCTTCCTAAATCGCCGGTCCTTGTACAGGGAGAAAGGGAGGCCACAAAGGCCGGGCCAGGCAGTACACAAGCCCTGAGGAGATTGATGCACAGCTCCAGGCTGAAAAGCAGAAGGCCAGGGTGAGTACATGCCTGTCCAAGACAGGCCAGTGGGCCAGGGTGGCACCCTGCTTCTATGGCTCCCGGAGAGGCTACACAAGGGCCACCCGACCTCAGAAGGAAGCCAGTAAATTGGTGGAGAGTAGCTGGGCAACAGGAAGCAGGCAGGAGTACTAGAACAGCCAAGGCCAGTCGGGTGGGGGATTGGGGGAAGAGGGCATCCTCTGATTACATCAGTTAGAAAGACATCACTTGGCAGAGGTTGCTTTAGCAGGTCTCTGTTCTTGTTCCAGGGCTCTGGCTGGGAACACGGAGGACAGAGCACATTCCCTGCCTTCTGGTAGCCCACTCTCTGCCAGGCTCTACCCGGCTGCAGCTTGAGCTCCCAGCACCCCAACCTGCCCACCCATACACTTGTCTCTTCTAGCCACACAAGACTGCTTGCCAGACCCCAGAATGACACGTTGCCCTGCCTTCCCACACCCCCTCCAGGCAATACTTTATCTGTTCCTAGAGACCTTACTCAGCATCACCTCCTCTGTGACTTTCACTGGTGCTGCCCTCCTTCCCCCACTGGCCCAAGCTGACTTAGTCCTCTCCACTCTGTTCCTGCAACGCTTTGTCCAGCCCATTGTTAGGACCTAGCCTGTGCAACATGGTCGGCATTCACATCCCCTACTGCACCCTTAGGCACATGTTTGGATGAACGCACAGATGAGTGGCACAGCTATGAAGTGCCCTAGAACCCAGAGACAGGAGAGGCCACATCTAGCTCGGGGGCTGGGAGGGCCTTGTAGGCAGCTGAGCAGGACCATAGGGATTGGAGGTGGAATGAGAGAGAAGGGAGAGATGAGCAGAGGCTCATCGGAAAGGACATAGTTTTTTGTGAGGGATTTTGGGGAGAGGGGGCAGTGTACTGGGGAGTCATCCTGGGAAACTGGTGCAGCAGGACTTCTGGGTGGACAAGTTGAGGTGGCCAGCCTACCCCTGCCTGGGAGTACACATTGACAGCTGCACGCGAGGGATCGGGGAGCAGGAGGGGAGCTGAGCAGGCCTCTGGTTTTCAGCCCCACAGCTGGGTCCTGCTGCCTCTGGGAGAGGAGCTTCTCACCCAGGCTGCCTGAGGTACCTGGGCAGGGACGGGAGCCAGGGCTATTTGTGGCTGTGTGAGGGACTTGCTGGATGGTGAGAATGGCCTCCAGGCCCTCCAGCTGAATGGGTGGGCTGTCCCGGGCCCAGGGTCACAGAATAGGACCCTTGTTGGACCTGGTCCGAGCCTTCTAGGGGCTTGATTTCTCAACGTCCATGCTCCGGGGGTGGCGGTGGGGGTCACAGTCTTGGGGGTTTGTTTTCCATTTTTGATTCTGCAGGTTATCCATTTCTGAAACAGGAAGAAGAGGAACAAGAAGAGGGTGGAGATGGGGCTGCAGGTGACCCCAAAAAGGAGAAGAAATCTCTCGACTCTGACGAAAGTGAGGAGGATGAAGATGACTACCAGGTACAGAGTCTGGCAGAGTCTCTTGAGTGCCTGTTATTACCAGTCCCAATGGTAAATGCAGAGGTCCTTCCTCTGAGAGTTTACATTCTAGTGGGAAGATGGGGATAATAGAGAAATGAGAAGGGTAATTTCAAGTAGTGATAAGATTACAAATAAGGGAGGCGGCTGTGGCTCAATCAGTGGGGCTCCCGTTTACCATGTGGGAGGCCCCGGGTTCGGTTCCCGGGGCCTCCTGGTGGGGGCGGGCCCGCCCGCACGGCGTGGTTGGCTGACCCGGCGAGCGCAGGCAGCGGGGGGGGGAAAAAAAAAAAAAAATTAAAAAAAAAACATAAAAAAAAAAAGATTACAAATAAAATGGATTGCCATAGAGGGTACTTGGAAGAGTGCTGCAGTGAGGAGGTGGCTTTTAAGAGGAAACCTGAAAGACAGGAAAGAGCCAGCCATGTGAAAACCAATGTGCAAAGCAATGGAGGCAGCCAGGTTAGCCAGTGCAAAGGCCCTGGGGTAGAAACAGGCTTGGGTGAGGAACAGGCAGGGCTCGGTGGGCTGTGGCTTCATGGGTGAGGAGTAGGAGGAAAAGTTGGCAGGGACGGCTCCTGTAGGGCTGTGGAAGGGATTTGGGTTTTAGTGTAGCATGTAGTTGGCAACTCCTGGAGGCCTTGAAGCAGGAGAGATGGCAGGTTTGTTTTTAAAAGATTATTTGGGGCTTCTCTGTGGAAAGTGAATGGTGGTAGGTGTTGAGGGTGGAAGCTGGGGAGTGACAGCAGTTTTCCAGGTCAGAATTGGAGGCTTGGACTAGGGTGGTGGCAGTGGCAGTGGAGAAGAGTAGGTGGATTCAAGCCAGATTTTAGGGATAGACTTGTTGGGGTTTGTTGAGAGCTGGGCATGGGGGCTGAGAGAAAGAGGAATCAAAGGGATGCCTAGTATTGTGGGGTGGGGTGGGTTATGTGAGGGATGGGTCTTGAGTTCTGTTTTAGACTTATTAAAATGTCTGTGATGGCCACTAGGCATCCTAGTGAAGGCATGAGGATGTAGTTGGATTAGATATGAGCATATGGGGCTCTATAGAAAGGACAGGTTAATTGGCATTTGGAAGTCACTGGGTCACTTACAGCTGGGAAAGCTGGGCTCAGCAGAGTCTGGAATTTTGACCAAACCTGCTTCATCAAGAACATGTGTTGTTTCTTCTGAACTTCGAGAGGTGGGAGGGGAGACAACAAATTCTTGGGCCAGCTCCAGAACCCATAGACTGAAAGGGCTGACTGCTCATTCCCAAGTTCCATTTGCCTCCCATCACCTGAGATGGGTAGGAATTGGAATTGGTCACACATCTGTGGCCCAAACTACCCTGGGGAACCAGCTCTGCAGGAAGGAACTAGCCTGGGATTCCATGGAAAACTGCTTTGGGAGGCTGAGCTTGAGAGTGGGGAAGTAGTACTTTGGGCTGGCGGCTCGTGAGTTGGACTTAGATTCCCATCCCATCCACCGTGTCTTTCCTGGTTGACCTTGGGCAAGTTGTTTAGCCCTGAACCTCCTCCATGTGTTGCCTCTGAAACTGCTGGGACATGGCACAGGCAGGCCGTCATCCCACCCAGCACACTCACGTGCCCTGCACCTCCCAGGCCAGTAGAGGCCTCCTGAGAGCCGTTCCCACTGGGAGACTTGGCCCAGCTGCGTGTTGGCTGGGGGTGGAGTGGGAGTTTGTTTCCTTCCAGGTGGGCTGCTGGGGGCTGATGGGCATAGCTTTCAGGGGCCCCACGGGACCTAAACTTCTACAACGGCCAGCTCTTGCCCAATCCTAGCAAAAGCGCAAAGGTGTGGAAGGGCTCATCGACATCGAAAACCCCAACCGGGTAGCACAGACAACCAAAAAGGTCACACAGCTGGATCTGGACGGGCCGAAGGAGCTTTCCAGGAGAGAACGGTAACGTCTGCCAGGCGGGCCTCATGGCTGAGGTCCCCAGTGGGAGGGGGGTTCCAGCTATGGTGTTGATTCCTATTCCATCTCATTCCCCACAGCGTCTCAAAAAAAAAAAAAAATAGGTTTTTCACCAGTAAAAATAAGAAACATGAGATCAGGGTAAAGTAGGAGATTAAGACCTTGCACTTGGAGTCACCGAGAGGCTTGGGGACCTGGCAGGTTACCCTAAAGCCCTTCTTCCAGAGCACTCCTGCCCCAGGGACACGCCCCTTACACGACCTAATCTGACCATTCCTGACGGGCCTCCATCTATAGTAGCCTGGCCAAAGGATGTGGGGCGATTTGGGCCTGGGGTGTGCTGAAGGCAACCCAGGGTGGTGCAGGGGGAATCCCTGTCCAGCTCCAGCCCTCTCAAGTCTCGTGTAGAAATAGAGCTGCAGGTACCTTCCTCTAGGCCATGAGAAGATGAGACCTATAACCAAAGTGCTTCCTACTCATTCAGCCCTAGGCAAGAGGTGCCCTGACTTCTGATGGTCACCAGCTGACATCAGGGGCCTTACAAGGGTTGGAGGGTGCTGGGGAAAGCCACACTGGCATTTCTTCTGGCTGGACTGCTAGGACTTAAATCCCCTTCCCAGCTGTGCTTAGCGGCTGCCCATGATGGCTGAAGGCTCTGAAAACCCCACGGGAGCAGCCCACGGGCTTGAGGTGTGATGGAGAAGGGCTCCTTGTACTCCTCCAGGAGCGTCGTCCTCAGGATCGATTCCCCAGAAGCCTAGCAGCCTGGGCGCTGCTGTCTTCCCAAGCAGGAGGGCTCTTGGGCCTGCCCAGGCTCTGCTGCTCAGCAGCTGGGCGGCCAACTCATTGCCCCTTCTGACTTCACTGTCTTCCCTAGTAAAACGGGGATCCCACTGATATCCTGGCCCTTTGGAGCTGCCGAGGTGGTAACAGCCCCATGCCTGGCATGCAGCCTTGCTCGTCATTGCACATGCCTCCAGGGCCTCCTGGGTTTGGAGCCCCAAGGCAGCTCAGAGGCTGCCAACTCTGGCTCCTTCCTCCCAGGGTAGGATCTGCTGGGCTAACAGGTATTATCCAGAGTCCCCAAGGCAGGACGTGTGTTCATCCTACTCGCTGCTGGCCGTGGGCTCTCCCTCTCCCAGCTAGGCCCATGTAGCCTTTCTCTTGCTCTCCAGCCTTGTGTACTGGGAAGGCCACTGTGAGGCCAAACCCCTCCCCCAACTTCCTGCCAGGCAGGGCCCCTCCCCCCACCTTGGTCCTTTGGGAACCTTGTCCAGATCAGACCTTCCTGTTCACACCTTGAAGGATCTAGATCTCAGGCCTGGAAGGAAGATCCTCAAAAGGGGGCGATGAATCTCTCCACTTCCTCTGTGGAGTGGTTTGTCTGCTGGGAGTCCGGCTTTTATTCCCACACGCCTGGGAAGGCAGCCCCTGGCACTCATGAGGTCCTCTGAGAATGGGCTGTATCTGTTGACAGAGGGGGAGTGGGCGTGTTTCTTTCCCATTGGTCCTTATTCCATGCCCTGGGGTCACTGGAGCCGCTCCTTTCTCCATTCCTTATAGACTGGCTTCTAGTGCCTTCTTCCTCCTGGTGGTCTTCTCTGCACCTCCAGTTTACTTACTTAGGAAACCCTCAGGCTGCCTCCCTCTCCTTCAGCCCAGCCCCATGCAGCCATTGTTGACTCAGATGCTAAGGCTCTGAGAAGGTCCTGGGTGTGGGGCTCCCTCCGTCCCAGGTCTGCCACCTGAGCCCTTCAGCATGTAAGTGCACAGTGCTTGTTTGGTAAGGGCATGCAGAGCCAGGCCTTTCCCACAGCCAGCGCCCTCCTCCAGTTTGGCCCTTAGCTTGAGTACTTGGCCTTTATTCCAACTCCCACATCCAGCTCCACTAACAATAGAGGGGAAGATACTCCTTGTGACACCATTTTATCCAAACAGAGAAGAAATCGAGAAGCAGAAAGCAAAAGAGCGCTACATGAAGATGCATTTAGCTGGGAAGACAGAGCAGGCCAAGGCCGACCTTGCCCGGCTGGCGATCATCCGGAAACAGCGGGAGGAGGCCGCCAGGAAGAAAGAGGAGGAGAGGAAAGGTGAGTCCTGAGCCGCAAGTGGCAGAGGCAGCAACTGGTAGGCGGGTCGGCTGCCTGCCTCGCTGCTTGCTCAGGCTCTGGGTGCAGGGGGGCATGGTTGGGGATTGCTGGCTGACTGCTTCTGGGCCGCCAGGACCTGAGCTTCAGTGACCTGGTCTGTAAAATGGGGGTGGGTATGAGTAGTGACATTGCTCAGTAGAGCGCAGTCCATGTGTGCCCCTTCCTTCAGCTTCCTCACCTACCCACCCTCTCCTGGGCTGCAGGGAGGGCCCCGCCCCGTAGTGTGATGGAGTCTGGTTGGGAACCTCAGCAGAGCACTGTCCAGTTTCTGGACAGCCTCCACTCCTGGAGCCCCCTGGCCCCAGCACAGTGAGGCCTTGGATCCAGGCACCTAGAGTAGACCTCTGAGGCTAGAAAGCCCCACAAAGGTCTTTGGTGTCTGGTGAAACTGGGAGAGCTGCCTGTGTCCCCGCTGTCCATCCACGGGGCCTGGGAGGCTGGGGTGGGTGTGGTGTACTGTACAACAGTACAGGGCGCAGGTGAATCCCTGCCTCCTGCCTTCCCTCCAGGTGGGCCAAGGGTGGTGGGGGTTTCCTCACAGCCTTTCATCTCTCGGCCTTGTGGACACCTCCCTGCGTGTGGGGCTGTGAGCACCCTTAAATCCCACTGACCTGCTGCCTCATGAGGAAACAAGCTGTGGTTGCTCCCCGCAGCGATCCCGTGGGTGCCACTCTCCACTCAATAGGTCTGGGTCACCACCCCCCAGCAGGGACGTCCCTTCCTCATGGGGAGCCAGTTGGTCATTTGTGCTTAGACTTCAGTCTCCATGGGAAGAGGTGGGATTATGGGATCTGCCTGGGAGGTGGGCTAAGAGGTGAGTCCGTTTGTCCGGTGGATGGCGTGTTGGGTCTTCATGGAGGGGCGGCCGCCCCCACACGTCGGGAATTCCTGGGCACCTGGGCCCCATGGCTTCAGCGCAGATCCTCTTCCTCGGGGACGATGCAGTTGAGCCAAGTACACGAAAGTCTTCTGAGACCTTTCAGAGCTCAAGCTTTCTGCATCCAGGGCACGGGTGTATGGAGGAGTGGTTTTGTTCTGTTCTAACCCTCCTACCTTCCCTCCCACCCCTCAGCAAAAGATGATGCGACTTTATCAGGAAAACGAATGCAGTCGCTGTCCCTGAACAAGTAGACACCCGGCCTGGGGGAGAGGAGATTCCGGGGCCTGGGCCGTGCTGCCAGGACTTCTGCTGGCTCTCACCCCACCCTGTGCCCTGGCGCCACTGCAGCAGCCCTTCAGGCCAGGAACCCCCACAGCCTGGGGCTTGTCTTCATCTTGGCACAGAAATCGTTTGGGGAATGGTGGGTGGGGGGTCTGGGGGGAGGGGCAGCTGCTATCTGAGACAGAAAGATGCAGGAAAGCATTTCATATGTAACCATTTGAATGTTTTTGCTGTTTTTAGAATTCAGAACCCTTGTGGGGGGTGCCTGGGAGGTGGGTAAGGAGAGCTTCCATTTGTTGGTAGATTGCACGTTAGGGGGCGGTTGTGCCAGGGGTGCCGCTGACCAGTTTGTGACAACCAGCCCCAGTCTGTGTGGCCTGGGTGCTCACTCAGGAGAGGGGCTGCCTCTGGAGGCCTGTGCTCCCGGCTCCCTGAGGGCCGAGGTTCAGCCCTGGCCAGTCTTCTCTGACTGGGGCCTCCTCCGCCCTTCCCTGCTGCCCCTTTCACACCCTCCTTGCCAGGGCCAGGGCTTGGGCCCATTTTTAACCCTACCCATCGACCATTTCAAGAAACCTCTTTACTGTGTGGCACCCAGGCAAAACATGCTCCACAAATCCAACTTGTATATTTGGCAGATTAAACTTGACATTATCATAATCTTCGTCTTATGACTGTCTTTTGGCCCCCACGCCTGGGCAGTTTTCACCCAGAGGGGATAGGGACAGGAGCCCAGGCGTCAATGCTGGGCACACCACAGGATACCAGGGCCAGCCCCTCCCTCTAATTGATTAGGGCCTGGAGGCCAGAAGTAGCCTTCTTGCTGAGAGGAAGCACTGCCTGCCAGGCCATGTCCAGGGGCCCAAGAGGCATCACCCCATTTTAAATCTTTACCATGGGGGCGCGAACCCTTCATGAACAGTCCTGAGGTGTATGTGTGTCCATCTGACAGATGAGTAATCGGGGGCCATGCTGGCAGGTTTAGCCCAAGTCAGAGTGGTATAGTGGCGGAGGTGGAATCAAGCCTCCGACTCCCAGCGGTCTCTGCCACACCACCCTGGGCTTGGCTACATTGGAGGTCCATGGCTCCAGGAGCCACAGGAGGGGGCTACAGCTGCCAGCATCTGCAGCTCACCGTGACTGCCCACAAGCCTTCACCTGCCCTGGAAAAACCCTCTGGTCCTGGCCTGAGGAGCAGGAATGACCTCATTTTGCCAGGCCACCTCCCCATTCCCTGGGGGTCATGCCACAGCTGCCCAGGTTCACCTCAGTGGCCGTGAAAATGAACGTGTCTGATGGAGGAAGATACCAGAAGGTGGTGGCTTTGACAAGGTTCACTGACAAAGCACCGTCGCTGGCCCTCCAGGACCGCCAGCCAGCAGGACTGGAGCCGTAGGGAGTAATGATGCTGCAAGTGCTAGAAGCTGGCAGGCTGCATGTGCCCAGCATCGTGTTTGTCTCAGTCTTCCTGGGGGTGAGCCCAGAAGCGAGGAGGACTTCCTTGGTGCCTGCAGGCCTGGTAGCATGGCCTTGCAGGCCTCACTTGTCACCTGGATGATATGCTGACAGGGTTCCTAAGGGCTCCAGTGGGGCTCAGCAGTCACCCAAGTTGGCATCCTGGCTCTGCCACTTTATAGGGAAAACTTCCTTCTCTGGCGTTTCCACTTTAAAATGGGGATAACAAGGTCTCCTTCCTGAGGTAGGGACATAGTGACTCGTGTGTGTTAGGACTCCTCCAGCTGTGCCCCCTGCCACCTGCCCTCATCACCCAAGCCTGGTGGCAGGCTGCCCTCCTAGCTCCTCCGAGGTCACCAGGGCCTGTGTTCCTTCCTGTTTCTACCCCACTGCCGTGGCCCATCATCTGGCAGCAGCACAACTGCCTTGGGGCCGTCCTGCCTCCTCACGGGGGTCTCCAGACAGCTTAGGCGTATCTTCCCCCCCTTGGGCCTGGCTCCCTGTGATGCCAAGCCTCCCCTCTCCATCTCGTTCTTCACTCCACAAAGGCGCTTCTCTTGCCCAGTCTGTGCATGCTGTTCCCTGCCTGGGACCCCACCCTTCCTTGTGCTGGGACCCCCTGGCCTTCTCTGGTCACACTGAATTGTTATCACCCACCTCCCCCATCAGACTGCAAGTTTCTTGAGGGCAGTGACCATGTCTCCTTGTCCGTCCCCCCAATATCCAGCAAAGGCAGGCCAGCAAGCCCTGGCCACTGCCAAGCACGTGAGTGGCGCAGGACGGTCTCCCTCCAGCCACCCTTGGGACCAACCCCATCTCGAAGGTGCCATGTAATGTCTCCATTCTTACAAGCAGCAAATGACTTTTTTTTTTTTTTTCCCCTAAGTTACTTTTAAGCCAAGACTAATGTTCCTCTCAGGGGACAAGGGAGAGCAGATGGCATCTGCAAAGCCCCTCCTTGAGGATAGTAGGAAGAAGCTTGCTCCTCAGGGCCTTGAATAGGGGAAAACACTGATGGGCTACTGCCCTGGGCCTGTATTTTCTGTTCTGAGGGAAGCTATAAGAGGCACGTGGTCACCTCCCTGCCCATCAGTCCAGGCCCTGGCCACAGCCCCATCAGTTCATACCCAGAACTGTGGGGCCCCAGCCCAGAACCCCACTTTGCTGAGGCCTGCACTTGCCAGGATGGCCTTGGCATTGTGCTTTAGCAAAGAATAAGGGAGAGTGAAACCTGTGTGGCCCAACTTTGTCTCCTGGGATATTGCAATTTCTGCCTTGTGCTAAGAAAAGAATCGATGGGCTCTTGTCTGACAGGGGAGGCTATCCCGAGGACAGGCCCGAGAGCCTGGAGGGAGAGGCATCTTGGCTAACAAACCTTCAGCATCATGCACCATTTAAGAGCGCTACTGACCAAATTCATTACCTAGCTGAAAGACAAAACATGATTTTATGAAGAGATAACCAGAGAACATGGAACTTTTAAAAATTCTGAGTAAAATAACGGGAAAAAGTCTTCCTTAAAGATGATGAGCATTTATCAGAAACCAATTGCAAACATCAAATGGAGAAATAAAAAAGGAATTCCCATTAAAGCCCAGAACCTGTGTTGTCTTGGAATCTAAGCACTGAATGAATGGCAGGAAAGAGCCCAGGTCCTGGCTCTTTGTGAGTGGCAGGACCACGGGGCAAGGGAGACCCCAGGGGTTTAAGGATCAATTTTGAGTGGCAAAAAAAAAACAAAACAAAACAAAAAAAAACGGCAATAAAGTTCCCTCTGTGCATGCTAAAACCCACCTCCTTCCAAACACCAGTAAACATGTCCACGAATGCATTTATTGTCTCCAGTTTTGAAGCAGTTCATGACCAGCAGAGTGCTTTGGGGCATTTTTCACAATAATGAAAACATTTCTTTGGGGAAAAGGCACTTGTTTCTTCAATAAGTAAGATCAGCTCCCCACCCCCACTCCTGAGGGGCAGCCCAGGAACATGCAGCAAAGTACCCCTAGCTCCTGACCCCTTCGTTGCCCCCATTCCTTAAGCAGCTGGGAAGAAGGCAACATGTCCCTTGCAGGTCACTTGATCTTGAGGTCCTTCAAGGTGGACTCCAAGCTCTGGAAGGAGATGACTACTCAGACAGGCTGCCTCCCAGCTGTCCTGCAGACATCACCACCCCCAGCCCCACCCTGGCAGGAGACAGAACCTGGTCTATGGAGCCAGGCAGACCTGCCTTTGAATCCCAGCCCTCAGGGGAGGTGTGGCAAGGGCGCTGAGGCCCTGACCTTAAGGGGCTGCCCAAGGCCACCCCACAGGTCCACAGCAAAGCCAGAACTCGAACCCAGACCCTCAGTTCCCACGCAGTGCCCCTTCTCCTGGGGAAGGGAAAGCTGGCACCCCAGGGCCTGGCGGGGAGCCCAGGGTGGGGCAAGCCTCACCTTCACGTCCCAGATGCCCATGCCGCCGTCCATGCCAGTGGTGCAGAACTGAGCACACTTGGCCTTCCCGCCGCTGAGCACCGAGATCTGGCTGCAAGGACCATGAGGGCTTCAGGGATTCCCCCTGCCCTCCAGAGGACCCCAGCTGCTGGGGGAGCTGACTCCACCCGGCTGCCCTCCCTGCCACCTACTAGGCCTGGAGTGGGGCTTAGGGCCCGGCAGTCGTGTGTAGGGCGCAAAGGGCAGCCGGGCAAATGCGACAGAAGACAAAAAGGCCTGGGCAGGAGCGGGAAGGCCACGGGCGTCTAAGTAAAGGACGAGGTGACAGTATGGCCAGACGGGAGAATAGGAGCGAGAGAGAGGGCCGCAGAGCGCCGGGCAGAGGGTCTGAACTGGAGCCGGAAGGAGGAATTGGCGTGGGCGGCCCGCAGGGTTTAACCGGCCAAGGGCTCTCACTCGCCCCGGGGCAGACCGCCGGCTGCAGGGTGGGGCCGCCTGAAGGGTCTTTCCGGGGTCCTCAGGAGGCAGCAGCGGGACCCTCGAGCTCCGCCCCCACTTCCCCGGGCTCTAGAGTTGCACCCACCCCTCCAGCGCTGACCCCGCCAAGGAGCCCCCGCGCCACAGCCTTCCCACCCGGCCACCGCCCTAGATGCGGGCCAGGCTGGCTGCCCAGGCCCCGCCCCGCACCTGACGCTGTTCATGTGCAGAAAGTCGAGGCCCGCGCCCGCCTCCGGCCCCGGCCCCGCCCCGCCGCCGGCCCCGGCCCCGCCCCCACCTGACGCTGTTCTTGTGCAGGGAGTCGAGGCCCGCGCCCGCCGCGGGGCCGCCCTCGGAGCTCGCCTTCTTGTCGAGGTTCTGGAAGCGCTCGCGGGCCGTGAGGCCGCGCTGCGAGCTCTGCTTGGGCACGTCCAGCCGCCCGCCGAAGCTCAGCGTCCCCGCGGCGCCGTCGTAGGTGAAGAGCGCGGGGAAGCAGTCGTGGCCCTGCGGCGGGGCGGCGCGCCGTGGGAGCGCCCCCAGCGACGCCCCCAGGCCGGGCCCCTAGCGCTCCGCCCTCCCTGCGCCTCCCGGCACACAGCCCCGCACCCCTGCTCCCCCTGCGCCCTTTGCTGGCTGGCGGGAGGCTGCAGAGCGGGCCACTTCCACGACCCCTCCAGGCAGCTGGTGGGGCTGCGCCCCCAACCCCACGGCCACCTGGAAGGTAGGTGCGGCCCGCATGAGCAGAGCCCTCCTCACACCCCCACCCTGCACTTGCCGCGGGAGCTAGGAGGTAAGCCCCTGAGGTGGAGATTTTTTTGTTACTGCAGCATAGCCCAGTCTATCCTGACCAATACAGATATGTAGAGGGAGGAGGAGGAGGGAGGGACACCTGGAGCACTGTGCAACTGTGTCCTGGGCTGCCTGGGGGACCTGCTCTAACCAGCCACCCCCTCATCCTTACCGCTGCCACCAGACTGTTTTCTGTGATGAAGGTGAGGGCCAGCAGCGGCAGCGTTTCAGACGCCAGGGTGGCAACGCTGATGGGAAGAGAGATGTCAGCCACACTGCCGCCCTCCCATCCTGTGCCTTGGTTGCTCTCCGCCCGTCGCAGCCACCCACTCACGCCATCTTCTTGTCAGCGTCTGCCAGGCACACGGTGCTGTCGTGGCTGACCCAGGCCATGCGGCTCCCTCCAGCAGAGAAGCAGACGCCGTGCACCCAGCCGCAGCTACTGCTGGACTCGAACATCAGCTCCCCAAAGGGCATCTTGGAGCCCCATGGTGTGGGTGCCGGCCGTTCCTCCACTTCCTTGATGTAGGCTGAGAAGATTCTGCAGGAAGAGGCCATAAAAGGGGTGACTGGGGGTCTGGAAGGGGCCTAAGAAGGGGCTCGCTCTCCCAAACCAGCCTGGTGGGGTCCATTCCTGGCTCTGCCGTGACCTGCGTCTTGGTGCTTGGACGCGGTGGGGCCTCAGTGTCCCTTTTGTGCAATGGGGTTGGGCTACGAGGCCTCCTGAACTGGAGGGTGTACCATCCACTGCTAGCATGGCCCCCGGCAGGTGTCCTGGCCCCATCGTGCTGCCACTGCGCTCCACAGCCGCCACTCAGGTGCCCCTTCTCCCTCCCTCTTTTCCTTAGGGCCCAGTCCTGCCCCCAACCTGCCAGCTCTGCCCCTGGCACGGCTCGCTCTCACATTCACCCTCCTCTCCACGCCCACGGCCAGCACGGGCCACTTGACAGACAGACAAGGGACCAACACACCTGCTCCCACCCACCAGCAGGGCCCCAAGAGGTGACCAGAGGACAGTTGCTCTATGCCCAGGTGCTTGCTGCAGCCCCATGTTCCAGATGGGGAGTCAGAGACCCAGGGGGGGCATAGGCCTTGGGTTTGGTGCCTTTGGTGGTGTGGAGCCATGGACCCCCCAGAAAATGTTTTTAATCTAAATCTATTCTTGTGAGTGTGACTCCATTGTAAATAGGTCCTTTGGGTGCACTTGCTTCAGTTAAGGTGTGTTTCAGTTGACTCAGGATGGGTCTTACTTGTTACTGGAGGCCTCAAAGAGAAGCCATGGGGGACAGCTAGAAGAGAAAGGAGAAGATGTGCATTGCCATATGAAAGAAAGGCCAGAGACCAAGGACTGCCAGCAGGCAGCCTGGAAAGTCACAACCTTCAGGGAGATATTGCCTTGCTGATGTCTGGATGTTGGACTTCTCGTCGTCTCAAAACCGTGAGCCAATAAATTCCCATTGTTTAAGCAAATCCATTATCCAGTATTTGTTTTAGCAGCTAGAAAACTAAAATAGTGACTGTGACAGACTCAGGGATGTTGAACCCAGACATGAATATCAGTTCATGGCAGCTAGAGACTCTACATTCCAGGCCTTAAAAATAGGGAAGTGGATGTAGCTCAAGTGGTTGAGTGCCTGCTTCCCACATATGAGGCCCCGGGTTGAATCCCCAGTGCCTCCTAAAAACAAAAATCAACAAAACGAACGAAAAAACCAACTTGGGGGAAAACATCAGCTCAGCATTTGAATACTAGCTTCTTCCCAGGTTCAATCCCTGGCCTTGGTTCCTCAAAAAAAAAAAAAAAAAAAAAAAGGCAGGGTCTGTCCCAGAGTGTAAGCCATTCACACTTTAGTATGAAAAAGCATATCCATTCATCTCCCTTCAAACAGAAGCCAAGAAACTGAAAGCATGGAGGAGGGTTCCTAATAGGGCAGGAGAGGGGGATCCAGGAAAAAATCCTACTTGACATTTAGATGTGGGAAAGTTGTGAATATTCTCATTGTCCTGATTTTGTGATAATCAGGGTAGGCTAAACATAGGTTCAATCCCCGGGACCTCCCAGTAAAAATTTAAAAAAAAGGATATAGAAGGTGCATGGGCCACCAGGCTTCATGCTTGGGTGCGCCGCCAGGCCCCACGAGTGGGTGAGCCTCCCAGGCCCTGCACGTGGGTGCGCCATCAGGCCCCACTGAGCCATGCAGCAAGATGATGACGTAACAGGCAAGTGACACGAGGGAGAGCTAAGACAAGGAGGTACAAATGGAAAAAAGTAAATCAACAAGGAAGCGGCTGTGGCTCAATTGGTTGGGCTCCTGTTTACCATATGGGAGGCCCCGGGTTCGATTCCTGGGGCCTCCTGGTTGAAGGCAAACCAGCCCGCGTGGTGCGATGAGCTGACGGCCGGTGCCGCATGGTAAGCTGGTGCAGCAAGATGATGTAACACAGGGAGACAAGCAGACACAGAAAAAATGCAAAGCAAATGGACACAGCAAGCACAAGCAGCAAGCGGTGGGGGGGTAAATAAATAAATGAAAACAAATCTTTAAAAAAAAGTAAATCAACAAATAAATAAATCTTAAAAAAAAAAAAAAAAAGATGTGGGAAGGGGTGTCTCCCCCTAAGACTCTACCCCAGGGGCTGCAGATACAATGCTACGATGATCCTTCACACAAGAAAAGTTCACTGGATGCGCAGCTGGGGCCCCGGTCACCCCACTGGTAGCAGAGTGGAAAGCTTGGGGCTCTCAGGACAGGGCTCTCCCTCCGCCCTCCAATCCCAGCAGGCCTGGCACGCTGACGTCAGGGCCCTGCCTCGCCCTCTCCACCCCCGTGGCCACCCTGCCTCACCGACACTTGAAGTCACAGGAGCCGGCAGCTAGGAGCACGTTGTTGGGGTGCCAGTCCAGGCTGAGGACGGTGGAGCGGATGGGCTTCTTGATGTGCTTGCACACCCACCTGGAGACGCAGGCAGCCGGGGGAGGGGGGAAAGGGCATGCAGCTGGCACCCACAGGCCTCCCCCCACCAGGCAGGCCTGGTACACCACCCAAGACCAGGAGGCCAGCAAGGTGCTGCGTGCCCCTTGGGGGGTGGGAAATCTAACCCCCTCCTTTCTGTTTCATGCAGCCCTCGGCAGGCTCAGCGATGTGAAGTCACCACTGCGGTCACACGCCAGCTAACTGACTGTGCTAGGATTCGAACTTGGGCCTCTCAGACTCGAGCCTGTGTCCTTGCCTGGCCTCTGCCCTTGGGGACACAGCTGGGAGCTTGTGAGTGGGGCCCTGAGGTCAGGGACTGCACCTTGGGCCTTCCTTTGCTCATCTGTAACGTGGGTATGACAGAGTCGATGCCGCCAAGCATGCACAGCCCCTTGCCTCACCTACGAGGCCCAGAGAGGACAGACGCCCCCAGCTCATAGAAACAGGGGTCCCAATGCCCCGTCTGGGGCTGTCTGGGGACGCTCTACTAGCTGCCCACCTTGGGGTGCAGTCCTGGGCTCCGCCAGCCCTGGGTCCCTCCCAGACACCCACCAGTCATTCTCCTGCTCGAAGTAGCAGATGGAGATGACACGGGAGCCGCTGCCCACTGCAAACTTGTTCTCACGGGGAGCCCAGCGCACACAGCGGGCAGCCCGGTTGATCCGCAGGATGACAAGCGTGGGCTTCCACACGTGGCCCTTCAGCGTCCACACGTAGGCGTTGCGGTCTGTGCCGCAGGTCACGATGCGGTTGCTCTCGGGGGCCCAGTCGATGCCTGTGGGGGTGAAGGGGGCACTAGGCTGAAGCCCCCCACACAGTAGCGCCCTACATTAGCCATGTAGGAGGTGCTGGGAGGCCGCAATCTGGGTGGGAGCTGCACTTGCCCAGCAAGAACACTTTTTACCTAGACTGAATGTTTGTTGGGGGTAATTCTAGGGGTGCTACTGGAACTTATTAGGGGTGTCAAAGCTCTATCACCAAACATGCTGGAAGGCTAAGCCAAGAGAGAGAAAAGAACTGAGTTCTTGCTAATACTGAACTGCTGGATCAAACCTTTCCTGAGGGCCACAGACCACTGGGTTTTTCATAATATGAACCCACATATTCCTTTTACAATTTAAGCCAGTTTGAATCAGGGTTGTGATATTTGCAATCCAAACTCCCCTACCTAATCTGGTGAGTGGGTGAGGGGCCCCAGCCAGCCCTGCCCTGGCCCCTGCCTCCTTCCAGGGAGCCTGACCCACCTGTCACCTGCCCGTTGTGCTCCTTGAGCTCATGCACCTTGACCCACTTGGCCCCGCTCTTCTCGTAGATGTGCACCTCGTGGTTGTTGGGGCAGATGGCGATCTCTGCAGGGAGATGACAGGGTGGGAGGAGGGGTGCGAGCCCAGGTACCTGCCTCCCTGCCTCCCCTCGCAGGAACAGCCCTCTGCAGCCCACCTGGGCAGCTACTCAGCCCTCACACCTGAGTCGTCCTCTGCTTCAAAGGGGCCCATGAAGCCCCTCAGACCCTTCTGGGTCCCCCTCCTGACACCGCCCACCCCCGGGCCTGGCTACCCCTCCCCCTCAGACATCCCCACAGCAGCCTCAGGACTCTGGGGGCTGCTCCCCACCCCACTGCTCAGGCCTGCGGCTGGCTCCCCCTTCCCTCCCCTCCTCCCTCCTCTCTGCTCCCCAGCCCCAGCTCTCCCGCTGCTCCTGACTCCCCCATCTCAGGGCCCCTGCGCTGCCCCCCACAGCTTGTGCACGGCTTGCTCCCTCGGCTCCTTTGGGCCTCAAGTCAGCTCCTCCAAATGGCCTTCTCCAGGCATCTTCTCTGAAGCAGCCCCTCTCTCCCATCATTTCCCCTTCCCCTGCAATCTTTCCCCACCCAGCTTTGCACATTTACTTCTTCATTTCCTACCACCCCCCACCCAACCCCCACTGGCCAGGGAGCTCCCTGTGAGCCAGTCCAGGTTTAGGGCCACCTTAAGTCGCAAGCACCGACACAGGGCCTTGGCACGTGCCATCCTGGCTCCCACGTGCCGGTCCAGCCTGAGCAATGCCCACCCACCCCCGGCTGCCCCCAGCCATGCTGACGCAGCTCACGCAGCCGCTCCTCCCAGGGAGTGCCTCCCTTGGGCCCATGTCTTGCCAAGCTCGAGAACATGGGGGGGCAGCGAGGGCTCTCACCACACAGCGGGGCCAGTCACAGCTGCCTGGACACCCTGTGTGCCGAGGGTCCACTGGCTGCCCGGAGGCCCAAGCCTGCTGCCCCCCACAAGGCCGGCCAGACACTCACGTGTTCGGTCCTTGTTCCAGGCGTGGCAGCTGATGGGCTCCACCAGGAAGCTGTGGTAGG
The DNA here is from genome assembly GCA_026826555.1 of Tolypeutes matacus. Taxonomy (NCBI): domain Eukaryota; kingdom Metazoa; phylum Chordata; class Mammalia; order Cingulata; family Chlamyphoridae; genus Tolypeutes; species Tolypeutes matacus. The sequence continues at coordinate 852,984 of JAKSZT010053786.1, forward strand.
CCATGGTCACGTGCTCCCTGCACCCAAGATGGGGAGGGGCTCCAGGTCTGCCCTGACCACTCCGGAGACCAGTCCCAGCCCACCCCACAGGCCCTGCACCACGAACCCCCTCAGCTGCAGAGAAGGGCCTGCCTGACCTCCCGACTCTAGCCTGATGCTCCTGGGGCCTCAGTTTCCCTGCTTGTAAAATGGCAGCTCTCAAGGGTGTCCCTGAGGCTCCCGGGAACAATGGATTGGGAGGGATTGGGATGTGGCAGGCCCTTGAGTCAGACAAGCCACTCATCATCTACCTGCTCATAAAGGGAAAGAAGAAATGAAACGTCCCCATACACCCCACAGCGAGCTAGTCCCTCCACGTCCAGAGCCCTGGATTTCCCTGCCTACCCCCACCCTGCTGAGACTAGGGGGAGGGCTGGTGTGCAGGGGCCTGTGGGTGAGGACACTGCACCTGGGACCAGGGGACAGGCCCAGCCTGGGGGTAGGGTGGGGTCTTCAGGGAGTCCCTGGGGTGGCCTGGCTGTGGGGGGGGGCCTGGAGGAGGGAGGCTGGAGCCCCCAGGACTTAGCCCAGCACCAGAGGCTGTCCCCTGGTGGACAGCAGCGCCGCAGCCTCCCACCTGGGCCTCCCACTCCTGCCCCACTGCAGAGCTTCAGTGCCCACAGGCGAGAAGGGACGGGGCACACCCCGGGGCTCCCCAACACCCCATGAGGCCTGGGCAGCCTCCCCACCCAGCACTGCTCATTTCTGCCCCTCTGGGCTGCATCAGCCAGCTCCTCCCAGCTCGTGCCGCCTCAGTTTACCCCTCCCTCCCCAGATATCCAAGGTGTTTAAGGCCCTGCTGCAGCCCCTGTGTCTCCAGGCGTGGAGCTGGCTAGCCGTGCCTCCTGGCCTTCGCGTGCACTCTTCCCTCCGCCTGGCTCTCCTTCAAGCCCAGTCTGTCTGTGCTTCACCTTCCAGGGTTTTGCATACTGTTCTGTCTCCCTGACTGCCGCTCCATTTGGCAAAGTCCTCCTCATCCATAGAGACCCATGCAGACGCCATCTCTCCCCATCTCCCCGACACAGCATCTCACTCCCGGCTTCTGAGCCGCCCAGACCTGGGACTGAGCCAGCAGCTCTGCCTGCCAGCCGTGTGACCCCAGGCATGGCCTTCCCCTTCTCTGAGCCTCAGTTTCCCGATCTGCAAAATGGGGCCAGAGATCCCACCCTCCCCAGAGTCATTGAGAGGACCAGACAGGACGGCACATGGCGCTTGGCACACGGCGCCTGGCACACCGCGGGTATTCAGGAAATGCAGCTCTCATTTCTGACTGCCACAGCGCCAGCTGCGATGCATCTGTGCAGGAGCCAGCTCCCCAGCTCGATACACGCACGCTCCTGCCTCGGGCCTCACAGTTAGCAAGGCTCTGCCCCCTGGTACCATACAGCTTTCTCTTCGCCGCTGCCATTTGCCTTTGCTCAAATGCCAGTTTGAAATGGCAGCTACCCCAGATGCAAACCACCTGCTCTGATGTACAGCAGGAAGTCGAGTAGGCTACCTCTCACCGCCACACACGCGTGTGCACCGGGCAAGGACTGCATCTGTCTCCCTGCTGCCTAGAGCAAGGCACCACGTGGGGCCTCGGACAGCACTGGCCACACGCACGCGTGTGCAGCTGTGCACACGTGAGCACACTGCCCCCCCACATGCGTGTCCAGCCGCGAGCATGCTGCTCCCACCGGGGGCCTCCCTGAGCCCCTCTTTCCTTCCAAGGTCTTTCTGTGCAAGACGAAGGCCCCAGGAGCACCTCCACCCTGGCCAAGAGCACTTCCCGCGCCCTGGAGCGGTGCCAGTGCGGGCTTCCCTCCGGGCTTCCCTCCGAGCTTACGTGGGGGTCATCACTGCCTCCTGCCAGATGAGAAGCCCCAGAGGAGTGGGAAGCGTGGGACTAAGCGGTGCTAAGCTGCCCTGTCCCCACTGCAAGGTCCCCAGCAGGCAGGGCTCAGGCCAGAAGCCCACTTCAAAGTCCCTGGGCTCCAGCCAGGCGACTAGCCCCAACCCCAGGGCAAAGGCGGCCCAGAAGGCAGAAGCCCTGCGGCTGCAGTCTGGGGGGCCCCCGGGGCCCAGACTTGGGGCCCTGTCTGGTCAGCAGAACCTGACTTCCCAGCACCAAGGGTCTCAGACTCGCCGTGTGCTCCAGCCCGTCTCTGCCCCTCGCGGGGTCTTGAGTGGCTGGACATGAGGGCGTAAAAGCCTGGGCTGTGAAGATGGAGAGGCGAGGTCTGCAAGGACAGCACGCTTACAGCACCAGCGCTTCCCAGTCCCCAAAAGGTTGGTGAGGATGGCCGCCAGGGTAACAGGCAGGGGAGGGGCTTCAGACCCACACCTATCAGCCAATCACACTTCAGCATGAATTCAGACAGAAATACTTCCAGGCCCGCTGAAACAACACCTTAAAGGAGATGGGGGGAGAGATGAAGGGTTGGGGAGAGAAAACTCATTTCCCTTTTTTCAAACTTCTGCAAAGCAGGGCCTCAGTGATGATCCCCAAGCCCACATCTTACAATGAGGAAGCTGGGGGCAGGGAGCAGAGAGGGGCAGGGGGCAGAGAGGGGAGCGGCCTTTCCAGGCCACTGCAGCCTCCGGAGAGGACCAGGAGAGGCCAGGGCTCCAGCCGCCTGGCTTGGGCATCATCAGATTTTTCCAGGCGGTCGGGCCTGGAGAAGGAGCCTTCATCTCTCCACTCTGCCTGGAGACCTCTGACTTAATCCTTCACAGGAAAAGCAGGGTGAGGCCTGGGGGTGGGCTCCTGCCTGCTGCCTGCCTGCTGCAGAGAGCGTCACGAGGAAGACGGAATTGGGGCTGCTTCGCCCAAGTGTACTGATAAGCGTAACTTCTCAGCCATGTTTCCTGGTGGGGACCAAAGCAGGTCGAGGCCGTGGCCTCTGGGACACCCGCCCCACTGTCACTGCAGCCCTCCAGGCCAGCACCGTGGGTCCACTTGACTGTTGCGGAAGAGAGGAGGGGGTCTGGGGATGGCACAGCCACCAGGAGCCTACTGCTTATGCCCCCCTGCACCCCAGGATCAGAGTGGGGCCGGGAGAGCGCAGGCCAAGTCCCCTACGGGCTCCCCGGGGCTGGGGGCTGGGGGCTGCCTGTGAGCTGGCTCCCATGAGCCTGGTGCTAGGTCTCTCTGTCCCCGTAGCAGCTCTCCCCACCCCGTCCAGCACAGTGGGTGCTCAGCACAAATGGGAAGGGGTCCCCTAGGCCTAAGATGGGGATGTCTGGAGTGGTAGATGGTTCCGGGATGGGGGACGGGGGCAGGGGGTCTGAGATGGTCTCAAGAAAATTCAATATTCCTCTTAACTCCCTGCAGGGGAGCTGGAAGGGTTTTGATTATCTGCTTCTGTGGTCTCCAGAGTAGGGTGTCCAAGGCCATGCCCCAGGGTGTGAAAAAAAATTTAAAGTCCTTTAAAAAATAATATATATAGTTGAACATAAGCCCCCCAAGCACAGGGATATTTATGTTTTGTTCACTGATATATCCCCGGCACAGGGGCTCTTAACCAGGGGTCCATGGAAAGATTTCAGGGGGTCTGTGAGCTTGAATTGAAAATTCAAAAAGAAAACCATTATTCTTGTGGGGACGTATTGGTGCGGGTGGGATATATTTATTAAATAATCCACAGTCTAGTGTGGACTTAGTAAGGGCTCCATGGCTTTCACCTGACTGGCAAAGGGGTCCATGGAACAAAAAAAGGCTAAAAAGCCCTGGGTTAGAGTGTCAGGCACTTGATAAATATTTACTGAATGCGGTGGAATGAGTGAGTCACATCCTTTTCTGTACATGTCTTAGGGATGTTCTATGAGGAACATGCTGAATTTGATCAGTGGTGCATGTATGTATGCAATTCATATATGCTCGAGTTTTTCCAGATAGGGGTTCGTGGTCAGAAACACGTGGCCCCTGAGTCTAGAGGCGCTGTGTGGCGTCACAGCAGGGAGTGCGGTGCCCACCAAAGCAAGCCCGGCAGAGCCTCTGCCGTGCATCTGGGAGGGCTCTCTTCAGGGTCTCAGGCCTCGGTGGCCCCTTCCTTCTCGCACTGGGTTCCACTTCCTCCCTCTCCATATTGGCTCAGTGCTCTCGGCCAATGCTTGCCCACATCTTTATGCAGAAGCAGCTGGGGGAGGACGAGGCACAGGCTCCAAGTCCTTTTTAGCCTAGTTTTGCCAGGTTTCCCTGAGCCCAGAAGCTAAACCTCTGGACTTTTTTATAGGAGGTACTGGGGCAACTGAACCCGGGACCTCGTTTGTGGGAAGCAGGCACTCAAATCACTGAGTTCGGCCCGCTCTCAACCTCTGGCTGTTTGAAGCTAAACCAAGCAGCAGGAGCTGCCTGGAGAGGATCTTGGCTCTCCGTGAAGTCCCCGCCCAGCTCAGAGGCGCGAGCTGCCAGCAAGCCATTTTGCATGGCTTCCTGTTGTGGGCAGCAGCCCGGGAGCAGCCCGGCCACCCCAGACCCAAGCCCTCCTCCCCTACTCTGCGCTTGAAGCCCTGAAAACAGGCAAAGAAACATCAAGACAGACAAATTAAAACAATCATAAGGTACCATAAAGCAACAGTTAAAGTAATCCAAACAAGACCAAAAAATTTAAAAAACACATAAAACCCAGTGCTGGCAGGGCTGTGGAGAAATTCTCATTTGTTGCTAATTGGTTCAATCTTGCTGAAAAGCAGTGTGATCACATTCAGTTCAACAATTGGGTAACACAGCCAGAGAAGACTCTCATTAATGGAAACTTAAAAATTGTTAATACTCTGCCTGCATAAATCCATTTTGATACAAAGAGAACAGTCACTAAGAAGATTTTATACATATATTAAAAGCAGACATGTTCCTAACAGTATTCTTTACAATGAGGACAAAGTGGAGAAATCCAGATGACTACAAATACAGAAAAAGGAAATTGTGATACTGACATGCTGAGACGCTATTTAACTATTAATAAACTAACTTCACTGGCATTTGCCAAGGACTTCAGAGTTTACCCAAGACTTTCACATCCGTTCTGGTACCCGCCCATCCCCCCACCCAGCAAGCCTAAGCAGTTTTATTTATTTATTTATTTTTTACCGGGAGGTCCTGGGAATCGAACCCAGGTCCCTCCATATGGGAGACGGACGCCCAACCAGTTGAGCTACATCCCACCCCATGCAGTTTTATTTTTTAACTTCATTTTGCACATGAAGAAACTGAGGCTCAGACAAATGCAAGGATTTGCTCAAGGTACACATCCCCTAAATGGCACAGCTGGGACTCTAGCCCTAAATCCGGGGGGGGGGGGCAGCTTCACAGGGCAGAGCCTGGGACTCAGTGGCCTTGCAAAGAGGCAACAGTAACTGCTCCCTTGCATACTTTGTATGTGTCTGGCACGCTGTCAAGCATTCCACACACCGCATCCCATCTAAACCTCACAGCTTGGACGATGCCCATTTTCCAGACAGGGAATGATGAGCTAGGCGAGGCCCTTGCCAAGGTCATGGCCAGTGAGGGGAGGCGCTGGCGCTCTTTTCAAGGTCCCCCGGGACCTCAAAGGGTGCTTGGCCACTGGCTCCCTGCCTGCGGGCCAGGAGGGGCTGGGGCATCCAGGCTAGGAGGTAAGTTAATTAGCACCACCTCTGCCCTGCGGGCCCGGCCGGCCCTGCCCCTGCCCCTGCGCGGGGCGGCCTCGCTCCTTGCGCGGGGAAGGGAAGGGCCGCTCAGATACGCTCGGGTCGGGGCAGCGCGGCTCACAAGGGCCAATTCCGAGACCCCCGGCCCGACCCCGCCGGCGGGGCGCGCTGGGACCCGGCTGCACCCCTGGAGGCCGGCGGGGGGGGGTGCGGGGGGCGCCAGCTCATTTCCCGGTCGGAGCAACCCGGAAGGCTCGGAGGATGGAGGGGAAGTGGCAGGGGTGGGGCCCTCCCGACCCGCAAGAAGGGGAGGCGGGTGGCGGGGCCGAGGCGGGGGGCTGCGGGGCCAGGGGAGGGGGCAGGGCAGGGGGAGGGCGCGCGTCCCCGGGCGGTCACCTCCAGGCAGCCCCTCCCCTCCTGGCGCCCCCGAGACCCCGCACTTCCAGGCGGCCCTCCCGGCCCGCGCCCCTCCGCGTGGTCCCCGCTCCCCTTCACCTCCGAGCGGCCCCCGCAGGCCCCTCACTCCCGAGCCCCCTCACCTCCTCACAGCGCCCCTCACCTCCGGGCGGCCCCCGACCCCCCCTTATCCCCCCGCCTCCCGGAAGGCCCTCGCTCCCTCCCGCCCACCTCGGGGCGTACCCTCGTGCCCCCCGCGCCCCTCGCCTCTCGGAAGCCCCCCGTTTCTCCCCACATCCCCTCACCTCGGGGCGCCCCGCCGCGGACTCCGGGTACTCGACGCGCTGAGCCGCCTGTAGCCCCGCGCGCCGCCGCAGCCACTTCCTCGTGGGCGGGAGGTGGGGCCTCCGCCCGCGGCCCGGCGCGGGGACCTGGGGCGGGGACCTGGGGCGGGGACCCGGGGCGGGGACCGCGAGCTCCGAGGGCGCGCCTGGCCCTCGGGGGGCGGATTTGTCGCGACCCGCACCCACCTGGGACGTCGGGGCCTAAAGCGTCCGGAACTCATCGTCCGCGACCGCCCCTCACAACTTTCTGGATAGGGAAACTGAGGCTCGGTGAGAGGCTGCGGGGCCTGAGCCGCAGCGGGGCGGGAACTGGGGAGCCTGGGCCGGGCGGTACCCGCTCCAGCGGCGAATGCCTGCGGGCCCAGGGCCCAGGCCCTCCTGAGTGCGCGGACGCCCGCCGGGCGCCACCTGTGCGGGGCTGGGCAGGTCCCGCATGGCCGAGGCAGCCGCCCCTGCCTCCCGGGTCCTCAGCGTCCTCACCGCACCGCCCGCCGCCAGCTCCTGGACCCTCCACTCCTCCACAGCCCGCCCGAGGCCGCTGCACCTGAGTGTGGGTCTGGGGCCAGGTGGTCCCTACGGGCCTTCGCATTCGCACCCTCTGTGTCATCAGTGGACACGGGGCCCCTGGGGCTGGGCAGGCAGGGGAGACGCTGCCCCTCTCACCTGGCCCTGCCTCTCTCCCTAGGATTCCTCTCACACAGATTCCCACCCAGCCAGGCCTCTGGGCTTTGGCCCAGGCTGTTCTTTCCGCCTGGAACACTTTTCCCACCCTTGCCCGGCCTGGCCAACCCGGGTCTGTCCTGCAGAATTCGGCTGAGTGATGTCTTCCCTGTTAGAGGCGCCACTGGATCCTGTACTCTGTAACCCCAACTCCCACTACCCTGAATTCCAACCACCCCGGAACCCAGGCTTGGGAGGATGAGATGTGCCAAGGCGTGGAGCCCTTGGCCCAGCCAGCACACAGTTGGGGCTCAGGGAACTTGGTTGAGACATGTTTATGACCCTGAGTCCTCTGGAATGAGGGACTGCAGTCTGGGATCCACCGCCTTGCTGTTCCTGGAGGTTTCCTCAGAGCTGCCAGCAGCCTTGGCAAATCCAGGCAATGGCTTCAGTTTAACGACATCCCCTCCTGTGGGGACAAGCGCAGTTGGAGGCATCACTGCGTCCCTGGCTTCTATTCTGCCCCTCCCCCATCAGATGCCCAGGAGTGACCCCAGGGGGGCCTGACCCCATCAGCTCATGGTACCTGCCTTGGATTAGTGACCTCAGATGGCCCAATCAAAGCAAAGCCTGGGGCTTTTGATGGGTGATCAAGGGGAGAGAAGCCCCTTTGCGTGAATCTGAACATGAAGGTGGAAGAGCCGTAAAGGAAGCCAGACCAGGGATGGAGCTGACCCAGGGAGAGCACGGAGCGGAGAGAACCCCAGAGAAATGGCCGGAGCCCTGGTCAACCCTACCCGAAGCCCAGCTTGCCCCTGGAGGCTTCGGCTACTTGTGCCAAGGAAGCCACTTTGTTTTGAAGTGGGTTTGAGTTTTTCTGTTACCCGCATCCTGGTAAATGCACACACCAGAGAGCCCCCTGCCCTTATTTATGAAACCTGAACCGAGGTGACCTGATTGGATGAAAAGAAGACTCATAAGCTCCGTGCGAGCAGAGACCATGTTTGCAGTGTTTAGTCTTCTACCTTCAGAGCTGAGAGCAGGGCCTGGTGTGTGGGAGGCACCCATGGTCTCTGGAATGAGCCATGCTGGGAAACCGAATCCAGGTCTGGTTCTATCACTTAACTAGTAGTGTAACCTCTCAGGCAAGCTACTCCTCCTGCAGTGCCTCGACCTCCACAGCTGTACAGTGAAGCTAACTCTTAATGAGCACTGCCCACCCACCTCACAAGCCTGCAGTTAGGGTGGGAAGACCCAAAGGATGGGAAAACAAGCCTCAAACGGGGACGTGACAGAGGCATTATTTGAAATGGCTCCCTCAGGAGACAAAGTTTTCTAAACTTTAAAGAAGCAACTCCTTGGGTGAGGGGAGCTTGAGCATGGAAGAATTTCATATGCAGTTTCGAGAATGACTTGGAGAGCTTTCTGTTTCTTCCTGGAATCCACCTCACACAGTGCCCTGGGATGAAAGTGCTGCACTCCCCTTTCTTTTCCACCCTCTCGGGTTTCCAAGAAGTGCAGTCACACCCGGGCTACCCAGGACTCTTCAGAGCTGGCTGACTTGGAGGAAGGCGGTGCAGGGCTGGTGCGGTGTCTCCAGGTCACCTGGGTTCTTTCTGCTCCTTCCCCCTCGCTGTGCTGGCTGTTTTGCCTCCTGGTCACAAGATGGCGGCCAAGCTGCAGGCATGGCAGTTGCAGGGAAGCCGTGAGCTGGCCAAGGCAGGGGGAGACCAAGGAGGAAAACCTTCCCCAGGAGTATACCCCGTTTGTCTCACTGGCCAGGACGGGGTCAAGGTGATTACTCTGGGCTCACCTCGAGAATCCAGGCTAAGCTCATCATCTCAAGATCCTTAATTTAATCACATCTGCAAAGTCCCTTTTGCCATGTGAGGTAACATAGTCTGAGGTTCCGGGCATCTTTGAGGGGCTGTTATCCTGCCTGCCTCAGTATTTAAACTATACACACACACACACACACACATTTAACCCGGCGAATAAGTACATTATATACTGGTCTGTCCTGTTATTGCACATGGGGTCATTTTATTTCCTCAGCTAGACTGCAGGCACCGTGGGGGAGCCCTGGGCCTTCACAGCTTTGCCTCCAGAGTTGGACACAAATTAAACGGCTTGTGTGATGATTGTTGGGTCACACTGCAGAGTCAACTGACCTGGGTTCTGAGGCAGGCCTGTTTTCTCATCATATTATTCTGGAAAGAACTGCTGGTGGGTAGTTAGCACCTACCCACCCTGCCCTACTATTATGAAGGGTCTCCAGGGTCTACTATAGAATCCAGAAGGCAAACCCTGTTTTACTGAGTACCTGATACGTAACACTAATTTTGCATTATTCCCTTTTCAGACACGAGGTCACGGAGGCTCAGAGAAGCTGCTCAAGGTCACACAGCTTGGCAGAATCATAATATGACACCACAGCCTCGAGTCAGAGGGGTGGCCAACATGTCCTGGCAGTCAGTAGCCACCCAGAACCCTCCCAGACTGGCGTCCTGTGGACTCAGTAGGTAGGATGAGAGCAGGAGGGAGCTTCCAGAATCTCAGACCCCAGCACTGAGGTTTCTGGCTGCCATTGACGGGGGTGGGCCTTCTTCTGTAAGCTAGAAATGGATGCCCCCCTTCAAAAAAACAGAAAGTGATTATTAAGTTATTGGAAGCAAAGTTAAGTAGATTTTGCTTTCTTTTTGCTGTTGCTGTTTTTTCTTTCATGGAGTCTATTCTCTCTCTAAAAACATCTCTGGGCTTACACATGATTTAATGACACTAAAATGAAATTCTTAGCTAACTCATCTCTGATGGTCTGCTCTTCTCTGTGGCGACGGCCTCGCCGATGCTCTGGTGCAAAGACTAGATACAGCCACTGCCATCGAGTGTTCGGAGAGCACAACAGCAAACAGAGAGGTGGGCCCATCAGGCCCAGGTGAAGGGCTTCTCTCCTGGAGGGTAATCAGATTTCCCACGAACCACCACTAAGGTAAAGTCAATTTTCTCTTGAGACTATCATGGTGCCCTTTGGAAGTATTGCTATCAGGATCCTAAAGCCAGGGTTGTGTGTGGGATTTGCCTTCCAGTGGTCACCTGGACTTGCTTTATTTTGCTGTTCATTTACACTTGTTTGTCCCCTCAAGATTCTTGGCCTTGGGATGTCAAACTTCATGTCTAATAATGAAAGTAACTGGGTCTGGGCATAACAATCTCTGAACGACAAGGCCACCTTCCCACTTTTCTAACGCACACTCCCTCACAGCAGGCTCTTTGTGGGGGCACCGACACAGCAGGTTGCCCCTGCTGAGGGCACAGGGCAGAGACCGTCAGGTCTCAGAACAGTGGGATTCCCTGCTGCCTTGGATGCAAAATGGGAACAGGAGACCTACTTTGCAGAAGATAGTGTTCAATAAATGGTTCTTTTCTCAATAAATGATTTCTTTAGTTAAATGTTGCGTAGGATGTTGCAATTTACGAAACCAAAAATCTTAAGCAGTTCTGCTACTCTACAGAAAATACATAGTTGATTCTTGTTATTTGTAGTAGTTATGTTCTATAAAGTTACTGCAAACAATGAATTAGCAAATACTGAACTATGTTCCTAGAGAAATACAGGGTAGGTCAGTATATAGCCTTGCTCTCTGTTTTTGTTATGTGTTTCTGTGTGTATTTAAATAAGACACCTTTAACATATATTGTTCATTCATGAACATTGAACTCAAGGCCGCCAGCACTACACCTCATGCCTGAACAAAGCTTACCTAACATACCTATTTTCTCCAGAGGACACATCACAGCCTTCCTGAGTTTAGGATCACTGGAGAGCACTTCAGCCATATGCTTGGGGACCATTTTAAAAAGTGAAAGCACCAATAAAAGCACAAAAACGTGAAATACGTGGTATTAAATATATCATGGAAGAGGATGCTTGTTTACACAGCACGAGTGCTAAAACAAGAAGGTTGCCCTGTTGGACCTCAGCTGGGAATGTGTACATTGGGCGACTCAAAATTTTGCTGCTCTGTGCATGTCTATGAATGACTGCATAAGTGCTGCAAGTATTGATTTGGGGGAGGTTACAGATAAATCTTAGCAAGTAGGTGAATTTTCAAATATGGAATTCACAAACAGTGAGGATCAACTGTAGCTTGCTTCCCCCATAATTAATTTTACAGATCATTTTACCCATATCTTTTTTTCTATAAAAAATGTAAATAGTATAAGGAAACAAACCAAAAACACATTCGGTATTTTTATTTAATTTTCTAGCAGACAACTTACATACCTCCCCACCCTTTCTTTTAAGTTAGTGTGATAATTTTCCATAATAAACTACTTAAAGAGAAGCTTTGGTCAAGAATGGAATGAAACAGAAAGAAAAATACTGCTGCTTAAAAAACAACAACACGTTCACCAATTATATTCAAACAAAAACACACAAACAATAGTTGCACACTATGTGCTCAGTGTTTCCTGGCGGCTGGCTTTCCTCCCCATCATGCAAATGGCAGAGCTGCGGTCAGTCGCAGTATGTCATGCTAGATCCTGGAGGTTCACTCAGCTTCACATTATTCGAAGACCCTGGATAGAAGACTCTAAAGTCTTAAAAAAAAAAAAAAAAGAAAGGCAGAAAGAACACTGAAATGAGTAAAGTGTTTCCCCCCACAGCACTATGCTGCCACCCCCTCCTTGGCTGCGGTACAGCCCCCCATCTGACCCTACACCCACCTGGCGCCCACTCTCAGCCCTGCAGAGACTCTCCTGAACTGGGCTCCCCCTGCTGGCCCTTTGGGCCTGTGTGCGCCATTGGTCCCACTGCCCCAGCCCTCAGGGCCCTTGGCACACTCTCCTGCATTGCTAGGGCTTCTGCTTCCCATCTGTGTCCCTGGCCTGTCTCTTTAGCACATGCACCCCACCTTATTCTGAACACCGTGATGGAAGGCTCTCTTGTTTCTGTAAGGCACACAGCAGCCAACCTGGTGTCCTCCACAGAGCAAGGGCTCAGAGGTATACTGATTAGAGAGAAAAATACACTGGGACTTCCTAGCTTTTACACGTGCAAAAACAAATGCAAGTCCTCAGGGACTTGACCTGAGGAATAAAAGAAATAAAGTTCTGACTTGCGGATGTGTAAGAAAGGTTTTCTATCACCCGCAGCTGTAATTGCCCAGATGGTGATAATTACACAGGAGCTGAGGTTCCTGGAACATGAAAGCATGTACTGGTAAAAAAGAGGGGAGAAACTCTTAGCAGACAGTCTGTTTTTCCAAAGAGTATTTATAGTTTTTTCCATACTATGTATTTGACCCGGGGGGTGGAGGGAGAATCAAACATGATAGAAATACACAGGTAGTGACAAAGTTGTATAAATGTTTACCTGCTTTGGAGGTTAACAACCAGAGGAAATTAAAGTCACAGAGCTACATGCAGGAACTGTCCTCTCTTTTACCTCTGCTCCTCTGCCCGGTTCTGCCTCAGTGAAAGGCCCCACCACCTGACTGGTCCCCGAGCAGGAGAGTGCAGAGTCCGGGATTTGTCCCTCGGGGTCACTATGACCTTCCATTTGGCCTAAACCTCTCTTTACTCCAAAACCTCCTGGCCACACCCTCCACCACTGCTGGAGCTCACATCCTTATCACTTGTACACTGGACTCAAAGGCCTTTACCCAGACCCCAGGGATTGCCTGTCCAGACCTCCACACCTACAACCTGGTGCTTTCCCACTTGAGGTCTGCAAAAGCTCCTTATTGTCTGCAGACAGAGCCCAGCGTCCTCTCCTTGGCCAAGCCACTTCTTTTTCTAGTCTCATAGGACCCACACCCCAGCCAAAACCACAACTGCAGCGTGCACTGCTGTACCTGTGGCGGGCCCTGAGCGAGCTGCTCTTGCAGCTTAGAATGCTCACCTCTGCCTTCTCCTTGCCCTCCTCCCTCTACCCAGCGAAGCCCACTGCAGCTCAGGGGCACACCTCTCCCTGCTGCGCCGGCAGTCCACGCATCTGCCCAGATTCCTCCATGTCAGAATGAAGGCACTGCCTTCTCTTCTGGGGCTCCACCTGATACCCCAACTCAGTACCCACCTCTTTTTTTTTTTTTTTTTTACCAGGAGGTCCCGGGGATCGAACCCAGGTCCCTCCATATGGGAGACGGACGCTCAACCAGTTGAGCCATATCCGACCCACCACCTATTTCTTCTACAAGCCCCTCAAAGGCAAGAATTCAGGCTCCTTCACTTCACTAGCCTCAGTGCCTGGTACCTGGCCAGGACTTACTGAATGTTTAATAAATTAACTTGTGTAAACCATAAAAATTTATCTACATGTTAAATGTAGGCCCATCACAGGGCCTGCTTTGGGGGAAAAAGTTCAGTTTTTCCTCAGTGAATAAATGCACATCTAAAAGGAAATATCTATCCCATTGGGAAAATGTGGTTTCCTTCTGCTAATGACTTTTAGGTTTTAAAGAGAACTACAGTCTAATATCCCATATTTCTGACCTGTATTGGATTTGACATTTTGTTCCAAGAAATAAACATTCTTGTCACAGGAAGGGTTTTAAAACAAACAAAATTTGTGTAAAAAATACCTTGAAATCCCAAATTGTCATGGCTCCATCAATGCCAGTAGTGCAAAATTTGCGACAGTCTTGCTTGTCCACTTCATAAACAGACACTTGACTGAAGAAAGCAAAAACAAGAGAGACTATAAGGCATCTCTAAGTGAGCTCTGACCTTCCTGACTCTGGCAGCTTAAGAAAATAAATTCTCTCTTGACTCTTTTTTTTTTTAAGATTTTATTTATTTATTCATTTATCCCCCCCTTGCTGCTTGCGCTCGCTGGGTCAGCTAACCACGCCGTGCGGGCGGGCCTGCCTTCACCAGGAGGCCCCGGGAACCGAACCCGGAGCCTCCCATATGGTAAACGGGAGCCCCACTGATTGAGCCACAGCCGCTTCCCTCTTGACTCTTGAATATTAAGTTTTCCATTACTATTAGGCTGCAGCAATATAACTCAGAAAACATTACCAGCTGTCCAGAAAAGGAAGGACTGAAGAAGGGGAGACTTGGGGAGCCAGGATGGTTGGACCACACAGCATGCAAAGTGCCAGGGGCAGGGGCACAGCTATGAACTAGAGGTACAGTGAAGCATCACCGAAATCCAGCTGGCTCCCAACAAAAACTCCCAGATCACCCTCAAAGACATCCAGGGCACATAGGACACATAAGCAAGATTCCTCCTCGTGTTTGAAACTAAGTTAAGTTATAAATGTTAGCAGCAGTTAAGACATACAAGATTTAATGACACAAGATTCCAATCAATCAAGCAAAACAGAGCAACAACTTGTCTTACCCTAACTATATGAAAAACTTTCAAGAAAATCAACTCCACAGCTCATACAGTATTTTTCTTTCTGCACTGAAATGTCTAAAGCTTATCCCTCCAGGGAAGAGGGTGACAAACCATGGCCCAAGCTGCCTGGTTCTATACAGCCTGTGAGCCTACAAAGGAGTTTGTATTTTTTTTTAACTTTTTATTTTGAAATACTTTCAAACTCACAGAACAGTTATAAAAATAATACAAACCCCATATAGAACTTCAACATACCCCCCCAAGGCCCAAGACCTACAGATTTTCACATTTTGCCACATTTCCCTATCATTCTATCCATCCATCAATTTATCAATCAATTATCTATCTATCCATTTTCTGAACACTTGAGTGTAGATTATATACATCATGCTCCTTGAACACTGAATACTACATGTATATTTCCTAAGAACAAGGGTATTTACTTTGTAATCAACTCAAGAACAGTTACCAAATTCAAGAAATTTAACATTGATATATATATATATATATTTTTTTTTTAAAGATTTTTTTTATTTATTTATTCATTTATCCCCCCCTTGCTGCTTGCGCTCGCTGGGCCAGCCAACCACGCCGTGCGGGCGGGCTTGCCTTCACCAGGAGGCCCCGGGAACCGAACCCGGGGCCTCCCATATGGCAAACGGGAGCCCCACTGATTGAGCCACAGCCGCTTCCCTTAACATTGATATAAAGCTTACAATTTATATTCCAATTTTTCATATGCCCCAATAATGTCCTTTGAGCCTTTTTCCCTTCCTTGCTAGATCCTGACTACAAATGGTTTTTACAGTTTTAAATGGTTGGGGAAAAATCCAAAGAAAAATATGATTTCATGAGATGTGAAATTTCAGTGTCCATGAAGTTTTACTGGAACACAGCCATGCTCATTCACTTACATATTGCCCATGGCTGAGCTGAGTAGTTGTGGCAGAGACTACGTGTGGTCCCTCAGAGCCTGAAATACTTACTATCTGGCCCCTTATAGAACAAGTTGGCTGACCCTGTTCTAGAGCAAAAAGGACAAAGGAAAAAAAAAAAAAAGGGTTGACATTCAAATCTGCAGAGTTTGTCTTTTGTTTTTTAATTTTTAACCTAAAAGTCTCAGAGGCAATGAGTGTTGTTTCCTTCTTGACACACAGTCTGCATAGAAGCTTAAGAGAAATTCACAAGATGTAACTTTAAAAGTCATTCAAGACAGAGAAAATTAGAGTGAGAAAAAAATGTAAATGCTGCTATGCCTTCAAGTTCTTATTTCAATAGAGCAAATACATTCTCAGCCTATTTTAAGTCCAGCTGCCCTTTCCATTGAACATGAAGAAAAGCACAATCTGCATTTAATAATAATTCTCTCACAGGGAAAGTTTAGAGCTTTTCATTATCCTTCCCACCTCCACCACTACAATAAAAATCTCTTAACACAAAAGGCCTAGTAAAAAAGAATAAAATCCTATGGTACCCAACCCTGAACACAGTAATTCAAAATATCAAAAATACATTGCTTTTCTTTTCTAGATTAAAAAAAAATAAATTCAACTTTCTGGACAAAGCACAATTCTATTGTCTTATATAATCACATTATCTGGTGAAGAAAATCAGTCAAGAGACTCCTTAGCTTTTTTAGGACGTTTCGTAATGCTAAGGTATTCTGTTTCTCTTATTAAATGATCTTCTGACTTGTATACATTACTTGAAATCCATTGTTGAAATAACTAGAACTGCCTTTTCAAACAGGGCATACTATACTTCCTATCAAGTGTTCACCACCAGAGGAACAAACTAGACATTCAGGAAGGTATCCTTTGGTCCTCAATTAAGTTTTTGAGGAAGTAAACCCTAGAAGAGGCTGCACCTTGAAGAACAGAATGACTACGTGGTGGCTCACTCTGCAACAACCTGGGCCTGTAGTATACCTCTCAGGGAACAAAGCAGGGAAGCAGGGTATCGTGGTCACCCATCCACTTCTCTCCAGACGGTCAATGGTCCTAGCTACATGTGGCAACCAAGGAGTCAGGTGCTGGTCCAGAAAGCCCCTGGGGTCCGTGGCTGGGTGGCACCTACGTGATGCTATTCTGGTGCAGTGTCTCCAAGGCAGTATTGCGGTCCTCGGTTGTGGCCCTCTTGTCCATGTTGCGGAAGCGTTCCATGGCCGACATGTTGCGCTGGATGCTCTGTTTTGGAAGGTCTAGTTTGGAGACGAAGGTCAAGCAGCCGCGGTCATCGTAGTTAAAGAGCATTGGGCAGCAGTCGTGGCCCTGAAACAAGATATCAGTCAGCCCCTGGAGTGCTCTCCGCCCACCTACAGACTCCTCAGCACAATGCTCAACACTGCAGACAACTTTTTCTCTTAAAAGCTAGTTTTGTTTCATCCAAAAGGCTGTTTGACTTTGTGTTAATGTCACAAAGCATGCACTGTTCCTGTTCTGGAGAATTACATACAGTGTACTACAAGGAAAAATGAAGAGAAATACTTACAGCAGCTACGACACTATTCTCGGAGATAAACGATACACTCAGGAGTGGCAGGAACTCCGTTTTCAGAGTTGAAACCCTGAACACAAGAGCACTTGTTAAACCAGAGTTGAAACAGACCACGCGGCAACTTACAGATGCAGAAGATGACAAAGGATCCATTCTCATAGGGCTTTCTGCATTGTAAATGGACACTTTTACAAGGAGCCCCATGACCCATCCTTTCAGCAAGCTCAAGTATGAGAGGGCCCAAGGGGACCTTCAGAAACCAAGGCCTTCCGCTTTCTCTCTAGCTTGTGAGCAATCCTTCTGAGGTCCCTCCGACTCATGACAAACTCATCTACAGCTGGGTCCCCAAGTCCCTTCCTATCTCTTGGCCTCTGCTCCCATGTCCCTCCACCCATAGTGGGATCTCTGCTCCCCTTGCTTATCTACAGTCTGCCCAGTCTTTGAAGCTCAGCTATAACTGGATTACCACCATGAACCTTTCCTGCACCACTTCAGCCGAAGATGGCTTTTCCTCTCTTAGAGGAAAACCTTCTAGAGTTCTTACTGTCACTGTCCCTCATGAGTGACTGCCTGACTCTGTGAACCTTCCCTCACAGTGCTTGCTGTAAGATCCCAGGGAGCTGGGGCCACATAAACGTTCACTGAGAGCCTATTCTCTTTTCTCTTCCAAGCACCGTGTCAGGTAGTAGGGCTACTAAGATGAAAAGGACACAGCCTTAGTCAGCCAGGAGCTCGAACTCAGTGAGCTCCATGTGTGTGTGGACATACATATCTAGATATGTGTGTATATACATACAAATGTATGTATATATATAACCACACATATACATATACATACATAAACATAAATAAACAGTAAGTGTATAGTAAAAGTTGTGAGCTTATAAAACAAAGATGCATAACATCATACAGGGCTTCTATACGGTATCCCACCACCAACACCTTGCATTGGTCTGAAACAGCTGTTACAAATTTATGAAAGAGCATAGTAAAAGGATTACTATTAACTATACCCCGTATCTTACATTTGGTGTATTTTTCCAACCCTCCTTATTACTATTTTTTTGTTCACAAACCATACAATTTATCTAAAGTGTAAAATCAATGGCATTTGGTATAATTACAGAGTTGTGCATTCACCACTTTAATCAATACTAGAGCATTTACATTACTCCAAAAAAATGAAAACAAAAAACAAATCACTATCATATTCATATGTTAGCACTACTGATTTCGTATCCTATGATGTGCTTTCACCATTTGTATTCATTTCCAAACATTTCCAAACAACTTTTACCAATTTTGCACAGATTAAACCTCAGCTTTTCATTCCCTAACCACATTCTATTCTCTGGTGACTTATAATCTAGCTATTAACTCCATGAATTTGCTCATTATATTTTGTTCATAATAGCAAAATCATACAACATTTGTCCTTTGCTTCACTCAACATAATGTCCTCCAGGTTTATTCATGTTGTCACATGCTTCATGACTTCATTTCTTCTTATAGCTGCATAATATTCCATTTTGGGGACACACCAGTTTGTTTATCTACTTGTCAGTTGATGGACACCTGGATTGTTTCCATCTTTCAGAAACTGTGAATAATGCCGCAATGAATGTCTGTGTGCTGATGTCTGTTCATGTCACTGGTCTCAGTTCTTCTGGGTATATAGCCAGTAGTGGTATTGCCAGGTCATGTGGCATATCAATATCTAACTTCCTTAGGAATTGCCAAACAGTCCTCCACAGTGGCTGTACCATACTACATTCTCACCAACAGTGAATAAGGATTCCTATCTCTCCACATCCTCTCCAACACCTGCAGTTTTCTTTTTTTTTTTTTAAGATTTTATTTATTTATTCATTTATCCCCCCCCGGGCTGCTTGTGCTCGCTGGGTCAGCTAACCACGCTGCGCGGGCGGGCTTGCCTTTACCAGGAGGCCCCGGGAACCGAACCCGGGACCTCCCATATGGTAAACGAGAGCCCTACTGATTGAGCCACAGCCGCTTCCCTGCAGTTTTCTGTTTTGTGGCCATTCTAATAGGTGTGAAAGGATATCTCATTGTAGCTTTGATTTGCATTTCCCTAATAGCCAGTGACACTGAACATTTTTTTCATGTTTTTTTTTTTTTTTTTTTTGCCATTTGTATTTCTTCTTTAGAAAAACGTCTATTTAGGTCTTTTGCCCATTTTTCAATTGGGTCATTTGTCTTCTTATTGTTGAGTTGTAGTATCTCTTTTTTTTTTAAAGATTTATTTACTTTATCCATTTTAAACCCCCCCTTCCCCATTTGCTGTTTTGTGTCCATTCGCTGGGCAATTCTCTGTCTGTTTCCTGCCATCTCTTCTCATCCTCCTCCTCCAGTCTTCACCAGGATTCGATCCTGGAGACATCTGATGTAGGAGAGAGGTGTCCTGCCACCCATGCCACCTCAGTTCCTGGTTTTTGGAGCTTTCGGAGCATCTCGTCTTGTCTCTCCCGTTACTTCATCATCTTGCTGCATGACTCCCGGGGCCTGGCGGCTCACCGGCACACACAGCCTGGAAGCCCATGTGCCTTCTATATATATATATATATATATATATATATATATTAAATTTTACCAGGAGGTCCCGGGGATCGAACCCAGGTCCCTCCATATGGCAGACGGACGCCTAACCATTTGAGCCACATTCGCCCCCCTGTAGTATCTCTTTATATATCATGGATATTAGATCCTTGTCAGATGCATGATTCCCAAATATTTTCTCCCATTGAGTAGGCTGCCTTTTTATCCTCTTTATAACGTCCTTTGAGGTGGCAGCAGCGTTTAATTTTGAGGAGGTCCCATTTATCTATTTTTTCTTTTGTTGTTCATGCTTTGGGTATAAGCTTTAAGAGATCCCCTCCTGGGGGCGGATGTGGCTCAACTGGTTGGGCGTCCGTCTCCCATATGGAGGGACCTGGGTTTGATCCCCGGGACCTCCTGGTAAAAAAAAAAAAAAAAAAAAAAGAGATCCCCTCCTACTACAAGGTCTTGTAGGTGTTTTCCTACATTATCTTCTAGGAGTTTTATGATCCTGGCTTTTATGTTTAGGTCTTTGATCCATTTTGAGTTGATTCTTGTATAGGGAGTGAGACAAGGGTCCTCTTTCATTCTTTTGGTTATGGATATCCAGTTCTCCCAGCACCATTTGTTGAAGAGACTGTTCTGTCCCAGAGAAGTGAACTTGATAAGCTTGTCAAAAATCAGCTGAGGGAAGCGGATGTGGCTCAAATGATTGGGCTCCCGCCTACTATACAGGAAGTCCGTGGTTTGGTTCTGGGTGCATCCTAAAGAAGACAGCGAGCTGGTGTGACGGGCAGGTGCAGCAAACTGACACAAGATGACGCAACAAGAGACACAAGAAGAAAAACATAACAAGAGACACAACAAAGCAGGAAGCAGAGGTTTCCGGTGCCTCCTAAAGAGGGTGAGCAGGATGGCAAGCTGGTGCAATGGGCAGGTGTGGCTGATGCAACAAGATGATACAACAGGAGGCATGAGGGAAAATATAATGAGAGACAACAAAGCAGGGAACGGAGGTAGCTTAAGTGATTAAGCACCTCCCTCCCACATCAGAGGTCCTAGGTTCAGTTCCTGATGCCTCCTAAAGAAACAAAGAAGATGAACTAACACAGCAAGTGCAAACAATGAGGGGGTGGAGGGAGATAAGTAAATAAAATAAATCTTAAAAAAAAAAAAAAAACCCAAACCAGTTGACCATAGAGGAGAGGGTCTATTTCTGAATTCTCAATTCGATTTCATTGATCAATGTGTCTATCTTTATGCTAATACCATGATGTTTTGACCACTATAGCTTTAGTTTCAAAGTCAGGAAGCATGAGTCTTCCAACCTCACTCTTCTTTTTTAGGATATTTTTAGCTATTCAGGACCCCTTTCCCTTCCAAATAAATTTGGTAGTTGACTTTTCTATTTCTGTAAAATAGGCTGTTGGAATTTGGATTGGTGTTGCAGTCAATCTATGACAGTTTGGGTAGAATTGACGTCTTCATGTTTAGTCTTCCAATGCATGAACATGGAATGTCCTTCCATTTGTTTAGGTCTTCTTTGATTTCTTTTAGCAGATCTTTTACATTTCTGGTTAAATTAATTGCAAAATATTTGAGTTTTTTGTTGCTATTATAAATGGAATTTTCCCCTTGCTCATTATTAGTGTATAGAAACACTACTGGTTTTTATTTATTTATTCTATTTATTTTTAGCATGTACTGAGGATTGAACCTAGGATCACATACATGGAAAGCAGATGCCCAACCACTGAGCTACAACTGCTCCCCAATGAGAGATGTTTTTTTTTCGTTTTGTTTTTACAAGGTACTGGGATCAAATCTGGGACCTTGTACGTGGGAAGCAGGCGCTCAACCACTTGAGCTACATCTACTTCACAACATTACTTGTATCCTGCCATTTTGCTGAACTCATTTCTTAACTCAAGTAGCTTTGCTATAAATCTTTCAGAATTTTCCAAATACAGGCTCATATCACCTGCAAATAATGAGAGTTTTACTTCCTCTTTTCCTGTTTGGATGCCTTTTATTTCTTTTTCTTGCCTAACTGATCTAGCTAGAACTTCTAGCACAATGTTGAATCACAGTGGTGACAGTGGACATCCTTGTCTTGTTCCTGATCTTAGAGGGAAAGCTTTCAACCTCTCCCCAATGAGTATGATGTTGGCTGTGGGATTTTCATACATACCTTTTATTGTGTTGAGAAATTTACCTTCTATACATCTTTTGAAGTGTTTTCATCAAGGAAGGATGGATTTTATTGAATGCCTTTTCTGCATCGATCAAGATGATCATGTGGTTTTTTCCCTTCAATTTGTTAATGAGGTGCATTATGTTAATTGATTTCCTTATGTTGAACAATGTTTGCATACCAGAAATAAAACCCATTTGCTGTGGTGCATAATTCTTTTAATATGCTGTTGGATTCAATTTGCTAGTATTTTGTTGAGAACTTTTGCATCTATGTTCATTAGAGAGATTAGTTTGTCATTCAATTTTTTAGTATCTTTATCTAGCTTTGCTATTAGAGTGATGTCGGCTTCATAAAACATGTTGGGTAATTTTTCCTCCTTTTCAATTTTTGGGAATAGTTTAAACAGGATTAGTATTAATTCTTCTTGAAATGTTTGGTAGAATTCACGTGTGAAGCCTCTGGTCCTGGACTATTCTTTCTTGGAAGATTTTTGATGACTGATTCAATCTCTTTACTTCTGATTGGTTTGTTGAGCTCTTGTATTTCTTGTTGAGTCAAAATGGGTTGTTTGTGCATTTCTAGGAATTTTCCATTTCATCTAGGTTGTCTAATTTGTTGGCACACAGTTTCTCCTAATATCCTGTTATGATCCTTTTCATTTCTGTAGTGTCAGTTGTAATGTCCCCCTATCATTCCTGATTTTATTTGCATATGATGACTCATGTTTTCTTATCCATTCTGTCAGTCTATATCTTTTGATTGGGGAGTTTTAATCCGTTAACATTCAATGTTATTACTGTAAAGGTAGCACTTGCCTCAACCATTTTATCCTTAGGCTTTCATATGCCATATCTTATTTTCATCTGTCTTTTTACCCTTTTGGTTCCCTTTCTGATCATCTTCACTTCTACGCTTTCCTCCAAGCCTCTCTCTAGTCTTTCCTTTTCTAGTTGCAGAACTCCCTTTAGTGCTTCCTGCAGTGCTGGATTCTTGTTTCCAAACTCTCTTAGTTTCTGTTTATCTGTGAATATTTTAAAATCACCGTCATATTTGCCAGATTCTTGGCTGGCAGTTTTTCATCTTTCAGCACCTTAATTATGCTATACCACTGCCTTCTGGGCCTCCATGGTTTCTGAAGAGAAATCCCCACTAAGTCTTAGTGGACATCTCTTGTATGTAATGTTTTGCTTCTCTCTTGCTGCTTTCAGAATTTTCTCTTTATCTTTGGCATTCTGAATATTATGTGTCTTGGGTTAGGACTATTTGGATTTATTCTAATTGGAGTACACTGTACTTCCTGGACACATATATTCATGTCTTTCATAAACGTTGAGAAATTATCAACCATTATTTCCTCAAATACTCATTCTGTCCCTTTTCCCTTCTCTTCTCCTTCTGGAACTCCTAGAACACATATGTGTGTGTACTTTGTGCTATCATTCAACTTCCTGAGCCCCTGCTCAGTTTTTTCCATTCTTTTCTCTCTCTGTTCTTCTCTCTTTTCAATTTGCGCTTTTCTGTCCTCTATGTTGCTGATTCTTTCTTCCATGATTTCAAATCTGCTATTGTATGCCTCTCGTGTTTTTAATCTCACCTACTGTGTCTTTCATTCCCATAAGCTCTGTTATTTTTCTATCCAAGTTTTCAAATTTTTCTTTTTTGTGTTCGCCCAGTGTTGTCTTAATGTCTTTTATTTATTTAGCCATGTTCTTCAATTCCATGATTTGATTTAGGAAATTTGTATGAACATCACTGATTAGTTGCTTCAAGTCCTGTGTCTCATCTGGAGCTTTGATTTGTTCCTTTGCCTGAGTTATGTCTTCCTTTTTCTTAGTATGGTTTGTAATTTTTTTGCTGAGATCTAGGCATCTGATTATGATGCTGAGTTTACTCTGACGTTCAGTTTCTCTCTCTTGCCTAGGCATTGACGATTGTGCTACCACTGTTCTTTGGTTATTGGATCAACTTTTCTAGGTATTTATGATTTCCCCTATGTGGCAGTTTGATGTAATTATGAATTCCAAAAATATAATTGAATCATGCTTGTAAACTGATCTGTTAATCTGGGCATGATTAGGTTAGGATTAGGGCGTTGAGCCCCACCCCTTGGTGGGTGGGGAATTGAATATAAAAGGCAAGGCAAAGGACAGTTGAAGCAGTCTTTTTTTTTTTTTTTGATATTATTTATTTATTCATTTATCCCTCCCTTGCTGCTTGTGCTCGCCGGGCCAGACAACCACGCCGCGCAGGCAGGCCTGCCCTAACCAGGAGGCCCCGGGAACCGAACCCGGGGCCTCCCATATGGTAAACGGGAGCCCCACTGATTGAGCCACAGCCGCTTCCCTGAAGCAGTCTTTTGAGAAGTAGTCTTTTGAGAAGCAGTTTTGATGTAGGAAAGAAGAGAAGAGAAGCAAGCTGTTCGCCTGATCATCTATAGCTGACCTTGTGGAGGAAATAGGAGCTAAGCCCGGAGAGAAATGCAGCCCCGGGAAGAGAGGAACCCCAGAAGCCTGAACCCTGGCAAACGCCGGCAACTGTCTTGCTCTAACACGTGGCAATGGACTGTGGTGAGAGAAGAAACTTAATGCTTTATGGCCTGGTATCTGTGGACTTCTACCCCAAATAAATAGCCTTTATAAAGACCAACCCATTTTTGGTATTTCACATTAGCACCCCTTTGGCTGACTAATACACCCTATTTAACTGCTCAAACCAGGGCTAAGGACCAGTAATGGGGTGTAGGTCAGTTTCCAAGGGTCTTGGAGAGGTAGGCAGTAAAGGCACCAGATTGCCTCTTTTATTCATTTCTGACTATTTTCCCCTTTGTGTGTACTTTCCTGGTTTGCCAGCAGATAATGCTCTTCAACAGACGTCTCAGCTCAGGCCCCAGATGCTAGGGAGGAATGAATTCACTGTAACCCTGCCTGGGTGGGCAGTGCAGAAGCAATGTCCTCAGGTGGGTCAAACCTCACAAACAAACTTTCTCAGAAGCTGTTCACCAGCCCAAGGCAGTAGGGAGGGTGTCTCTCAGGGCAAAGAATGTCATGGCCCCACCTGGCCTGCCTGGAAGTGTGTACCCTTCCAATGTAGCAGACCCAGTTCACAGACCAAAATTTGATTCTGCCATAGGCTGTGTCCCTCTCTTTCCCCTTCCTTGGCAAAGACGGCCCTTTCAACCCCTTCAGTCTGTACCCGCCTGCCAGGGCCCAGATGACCCAGTGCGGTTCGCTCCAAAGGTGGGGGGATAGGCACGAGCAGTGCTGCTGCAGCTTTACTCATGGAATTTTCCTAGCCAGCTGGGACTCCCTTCCTTCACCCCTCTCTTATGGGTGGTGTCTAGGCTTCACCTGGTGTCCTAAGTCCTAGAACAGTTTTCCAGACAGTTTCTGCCTGTCCTCTAGCTATTTTTCTGGGACAGAAGTGAGTCCTCTGCCTCTCTAATCCTCTGTTTTCCTGGAAGTCAAAATATGGTACATTTTGAGAGCTAACTCTGTATGTCTCTGGAAACCCTTTACAAAGATGGTATTGCATTGAAGGACTTATTCCTCATCCTCAGCCCTTACTGTGGTCTGCACTGGTTTTTACTACACGAAATATTTATGTTTGAGAAGGAGAAAAGTGGGGGATGTAATCTAACTGGCAACACTGGAGAAGTCAAATCATAAATCAATACAAGGACTTATGATTAACCATATTCTAATAGCTTACTATGTGTTACAATAAACTGCATCAAAATCAAATAACTATGGCATCAAAATATCATCAAAATATTATTAGAAAGCAAAAGACAGATTACTATACAAAATGGATAGCATAATACCATTTGGGTTAAAAATTAAAAGATATATGTGCCTATACATATATCAAAACCTGGAAGACTACATCATTTATAATTGGGAGCATTGTTTAAGAAGGGAAAAAAAGATTCCAATCTTCTCTCTTCCTCCAACACATACACAAGCAAATATTAATTCTGATGTCTGATAAGATCCCTCAGGTACTTTCTCTCAGGCTGCACAGGCTCCACTCAGAAGTGAGTCATTTCAAGTCAAGGTGTCCTAGCCCACACTAGAGGAACTGGTGTCAAGATTGTTCAAGCATTACCAGTAAAGTCCCAAATTAATGGAGACATTGTTCACTGACTAGACAAAGTAAGAAAACATCTCCTATTTGGCTGAAGGTGGTTGAGTGACATTT
Organism: Tolypeutes matacus; assembly: GCA_026826555.1. NCBI lineage: Eukaryota > Metazoa > Chordata > Mammalia > Cingulata > Chlamyphoridae > Tolypeutes > Tolypeutes matacus. The sequence continues at coordinate 878,830 of JAKSZT010053786.1, forward strand.
ACATGCTTTAGGGAATTCAGACTAAATTAGCTCATGTGAAGGGCCCCTTAACAGTACCAAACCAGGAGAGTTCATCAAAGGAATCACTATCAGGACTTCCATTAAGAAGGGTTTAAAATTTCCCAAAGTGGATGATTTAAAGGTGCTTCTGTAACTTTAATGGCTGTCTATGGCATTCTGGTTCAGATTTTTATGCTCATTTCCTATACCCAGCAAGCCTTATTCCATTTGTTCAGATGTCCTCTCCCTCCCCACTCCAAACAAAAGACAAATACTCACTGCACACTTTTTGAAGCATCAGCAACAGACACAGTGCTGTCGTGGCTGACCCAGGCCAGGCGGCTCCCACTGGCAGAGAAGCTGACCCCGTGGACCCAACCACCAGTGCCACTGCCACCAAATTCTGACATCAGCTGGCCAAAAGGCATCTTGCTGCCCCATGGTGTACTGGCTGGTTTTTCATCCACTTCTTTAATGTAGGCAGAAAACACTCTATAGTTTAGGGTACAGAGAGAGAAGAAAAACGCAAATGAAAATATCTGTACACAGAAACAGTCCACAGGCAGCGACAATAAGGTATCTCAGAGCACAAAGAAGTTCATACACACAAACCTCAGGACACAAAATGGTTCTAAGGGCTGCCTGAAGGCCAATACAAACTTGGAAATTCCACATTCAACCAACAAATATTCATAGAGCTCCAACTATGTGCAGGCACTGCTGTAGGTGTGTGGCTCTGGAGATAATGAACAAAAAAGCCCTTCCTTCCCTCATGGAGCAAACAATCTGGGGGGGTGGGGGTCCTTGCTGTCACATCCCTCCTTTGTCCAAATCAGACCTTGCTAAATGATTATAGCATTCTTTCCTGTCTACCTCACTGTCACTCCAAAAAGCCAGTGCAATCAAATGGTAGGAAAGCGGGAGCTATGTGCCACCCTGCAACAAACCAATGGTATTTTTTTAATTTTTATTTTTTTTAATTTTACCGGGAGGTCCCGGGGATCGAACCCAGGTCCCTCCATATGGCAGACAGATGCCCAACCATTTGAGCCACATCCGCCCCCCCAAACCAATGGTATTAACCCATTTAAAAAAAGATTAAGACATCCAAAGAGAAAGGCACCAGTGAGAAAGAGTGGGCAGGCTCTCCATGGTGATGTCATACAGTAGGGCTGGATTTACCCAATGCTCAGACCCATAATCCAGTATGCATATCAGGTTCACTCTGTCAGCCTAAGAGACTCGCTGGCTCAGAACTTGCTCTGTGTGTAGAAGGCAGCTCACAGAGCTCTCCTACAAAACACTGAGGGAAACTGTCAAATCGTGCTGCCTGGGGCAAGGAATTCTTGGCTGTAGGACATATAGTGCAGTGTCTGGGACCCTAAGGAAACTGTATAGTATAAAACAGGGGATTTCTTAGGGCCAACCACACATGCCCAAGACAAGATGCATGCACAGAAAGGACCAGGGAGGCCCCTACACTTTGGCCTAGAGCTATTCTCTCTACTCACGGTATGGATAAGCTCTGAAGGAAGAGTGTAGTGTTTGCATAGGTCAATCTACAAAGACTGGGAAAGGTGTTTCGTCCCTCCCTCTCTCTTTTTTTCTTTTGTTAGCTCCTGGCATTCAAGCTTAAGATAAAAGCTTAAGGAGCAGACCCCTCAAGGACAGTCTAAATTCCAATAACACATTAAATATTAGAATGGCCAGATTTCAATGCAAGATTACAAAACATACAAAATAAGCGATAGCTCAGGAAAAGGAGAAGATTAAAGGATTAGAAACCATCAAAGAGGAGGATCAGACCTGGGACATTCCATACAAAAACTTCAGGGAAAAAAAAAAAAAAAAAAAAAAAAGGTCCTAAAGTCCTAAACATGCTCCAAGGGCTAAAGGAAAACATGGACAAAAACTAAAGAAAATTAGGAAAACAAAAGATGAACAAAAAATATCACTAGAGATGGAAATTATGACCTCGAAGATAAGACAACTGAAATCATCCAGTCTGAGGAGTAGACTATCCCTGGTGCTACCTGAGATAGTAAATGAGAAATAACACTGTAGTTGAGAGAGAGAGTGCATACTAATCCTCCAGTCTAAATCATCAATAGTCTGTCTAAGGAAAACTCTCCTGCTCTAGCACCTAGAAATCCCCCTACTGCATTTCCAAGTCCACTTCTTTCTACCGTATTTATGCACTTGTTTTACTTCCTTTTCTAGATCACAAACTCATTTTATTTTTGAGTTCTTTGCAGTACCTTGCAAAGAAAAGGAAACTTATAAATATTTGTTGAAAGATGAACAATGAGTAGCTCAAGTCTGTCTACCAGTTCTCATTTGCAACCACCTGCATTTGAAGTCACAGGATCCTGCTGCCAGCAAAACATTGTTGGGATGCCAATCCAAGCTGAGCACCGTGGAACGAATAGGCTTTTTTATGTGCTTGCTTACCCACCTATAAGAGAAGAAAAGCCATTTTAGTTAACCCACACATCAAGCGGCAGTCCCCAAATGACCTACAGATGTGTGCCAGATGAAAACACCTTAGCATGGTTCTTCCACTGGCCACCAGGTTTCCTGCCAAGATGCATTTCTGAAGGACAGAGAGGAAGAAGAACCATAAACAGGCCCTTCTGTTGTCTTGTCTATTAGGCTTTGACCATCTCATCAGATCAACTGGTTCTGAACTTTTCCAGCTCCCAGGGGATACTCATTAATAAGTATACTTAGGAATTAACTCTGGCCCTGCTCCATGGAGTTGCAGATTATATAAGACTTTCACCTTTGAGATGAAAATGGAGGTTGGAAATTACTTATATTTTCATTATAAGTATTCAGTGATTTGTTATTTCTTTTTGGGCTATTTGGTTTGTAAGATTCCTTAAACTCCTTTACAAGTCTCCATTAAGTTGTAAATTCTTTTTTTCCCCCAGAGAAATCACAACCAACAAATTAGTAGAAACTCTTATGGGGAATCAGCCTCTAATTCTCTAGCTCCACTCAAAAAGGTTATTTATATCTAAGATCAGTCATTATTTTAACTTATCTGCGGTTTAAAATCCAATCATTTTGGATGTTCAAGAATTGAGACTTAATATTGAGCCAAATGCCTTTCCTTGAATGCTAAATTACTTAAAATCTTTTTCTTAGAAACCTTTCTGAAAAAGTTCACTCTGAAAAACACAGTATTTGGAATTGTTTTATGAAAGTTATTTTAAATTAAGGAAAGAGTGACAACTAAAATAAACTGTTCAGATGATTAAATTTTAGATTTCTAAGATGTTTAAAGTACTCACATCATACCAATAGCTTAGAAACTCCACTGAACATAAAGCATGTCCAAATTACAATCCAGTGAAGCCCAATTTACCTATATTTGGGACTCTTTTTAAATGAATAAAAATGCAAACAACCATGGGGGTTGAAGTTTATCTAGGAAGAAAAGTTTCCCACATAACTGAATGAGACTCCAGGGATTACCAACCAACATAAAGTTTAGCTCTATAGGAATATCCTGTTAATGAAGTTTGTTTCTCTTCTATTTGTTATAATGACCTTTCCAAATGATTTCTAATAGACGTTTTCTTAGCCTTCTTTTGCACATGCTTGAAAAAAAAAATGTCTTGAATTCATAATTCAATCTTGTCGCAAATTCACAGACTTTCTTTCCAAATAATAAAAATTTCTAAGATTTTACTAAATTACAAAAGGTAACATGATAATCTCCTCCTAAAAGATTAATGCAAAGAGTAAAGTGTATTCTGCTATTTTTGTGTGTGGAAATACAGATACTTCCAATTTTGTACTAAATGACAACTTCCTGTTGAAGGATATTTGCTATCCACTCTGCATGCATGGCAGGAAGAACACAGTTGCTTTCTTTTTTTTTTTTTTTTAAAGATTTTTATTTATTTATTCATTTATCCCCCCCTTGCTGCTTGTGCTCGCTGGGTCAGCTAACCACGCCGTGCGGGCGGGCTTGCCTTCACCAGGAGGCCCCGGGAACCGAACCCGGGGCCTCCCATATGGTAAACGGGAGCCCTACTGATTGAGCCACAGCCGATTCCCACACAGTTGCTTTCTTATGGCAGTAAACAGGAAGGAATAGTTAAAATAAGTTATTGGGACATAAATCTCCATATTTCGACTGGCTTAGCTATAAGTAATTTATAAAAAAATATAGGGGAAGCAAATGTGGCTCAGGCGACAGCTCCTGCATAACACATGGGAGGTCCATGGTTTGGTTGTTGGTGCCTCCTAAAGAAGACAGCAAGCTGGCATGACGGGCAGGTGTGGCAAGCTGACACAACAAGATGACTCAACAAGAGACACAAGAAGAAAAACATCATGAGACACACAACAAAGCAAGGAACTGAGATGGCTCAAGTGTTAAGGCGCTTCCTTTCCACATCGGAGATCCTGGGTTCAGTTCCCAGTGCCTCCTAAAGACATAGCACACAGCAAAGTACAAACAATAAGGGGGTGGGGAGAAATAAATAAATAAACCAACAGACAAATAAATAAAATAAAATAAAATAAATCTTAAAAAAAAAAAAAAAAAAAAGTATAGCAGCCTATTATTCCAAGATTCTGATGAATTTTTATTTCAATGGTTGTTTAAATATGCAAAATATTATACCAAGACACAAATTTAGTTAGCAAATAGATTTTAAAGAAAGGAGAACATTGCTATCTGAATCCTAAATATTTTAAGCAGATAGATTTAATGAGAAAAAATTATTTCTCAGGGCACTGAGAGTCTTCCAAGTTTATAATTTATTGATCAATGTTAAACAGCAATTTAGTCAGTATAGAGTGGGAACAGTAGTGCCACCTTATAAAACAAATTATAGGTCAAATCATGAAAACAATAGCTCTATATGAATATGGGAGAGACATAAGACTTGACTCAATGTGCTCATTAGAAGGAAAAATGGGGAAGCGGCTGTGGCTCAGTCAGTGGGGCTCCCGTTTGCCATGTGGGAGGCCCCGGGTTCGGTTCCCGGGGCCTCCTGGTGGGGGCGGGCCCGCCCGCGCGGCGTGGTTGGCTGGCCCGGCGAGCACAAGCAGCGCGGGGGGGGATGAATGAATGGATAAATAAAATCTTTAAAAAAAAAAAAGAAGGAAAAATGTTCAATCAGAGAATTTCAGAGGAAAAAAAAATCTCCAAATAAGGAAAAACTGAAGTTACAGGTAAGCCATCATCTAGCACCTTACCAAGAACACAGCAGTACAAACATATAATTCCATAGAAATAAAAAATGTTCAGATGTTGCTCACCAGTCATTTTCAGACTCGAAGTAACAAACAGAAATGAGTCGTGCTCCACTTCCCACAGCAAATTTGTTCTCTAGAGGGGACCACTTCACAAAAGTGGCTGCACGATTAATTCTCAGGATCACCAGGGTTGGCTTCCAGACACCATCTTTCTGACTCCAGACATAGGCATTGCGATCTGCCCCGCAAGTGACGATGCGGTCACTCTTGGGAGCCCAGTCAATACCTGCAAGTAAGATATGGTATTATCTACTTTGTCCCAGTCAAAACTGTCTGTGGCATAGGTAGGTGGGTACTGGCACAGAGGGACCAGATGGAAGGTGGTTACCTTTCTACCCAGCCCATCCTCCTCCCCACTCCTGTCTATGGTCCTGATCAACGCCTCACACAAAAGCATGGATGTTTCTTTGCAGAGTTCCTGGGACTCTATGAAGGCAGGTAGAACAGAGCTGTTTTATAATGCAGTTTTTTAATCGCAAAGATTATAAAATTAAGCAGGGACGTTCTTTCCATTCATTCACAGGTCTCTAAAGATCTGATTTGAAAATTTGTTTGTTTTTTCTTTCCTCTTTATAATAGACTTTATTTTTAAGTACAAAAGCGATATCCATTCATGGCTATGAGACATCACAAAGGGACATGCAGAAAAGTCAATAATGCCCTGCCCCTTTCTTTATATCCATATATATCACCCCCTTTCCCAAATGATATTAACACCATGGTAAATATTTTCCCCTGCTTTTTATAAATTCATAGTGGTTATATATTTCAGAACACTGATTTTATAATTTCCTAAATCATCTTTCACATTGTTGAACAATTTGTTAGCTTCCAGGCATTTAATGATAACAAATATTGGAATAAGTAGTCACATACTTTTCTGCTGTTAAAAAAAAAATTATTGGGAAGCGGCTGTGGCTCAATCAGTAGGGCTCCCGTTTACCATATGGGAGGCCCCGGGTTCGGTTCCCGGGGCCTCCTGGTGAAGGCAAGCCCGCCCGCACGGCGTGGTTAGGTTAGCTGACCCAGCGAGCACAAGCAGCAAGGGGGGGATAAATGAATAAATAAATAAAATCTTAAAAAAAAAAAAAAAAAATTATTTCCCTATGATAAATTATCAGAAGTGGGATGCAAAATGTTATTTGTATCAATGTCTTATTTTCCTAATTTGATTACAAACCATTTGACAATAGGAAGCAAGTCTTTGAAACTACCCTGGTAGAAGGACCCAGGGGTGGTCCTATGATCCAGCCTCCTGGTGTTTACACTTTGTGTGATTGCATCTTCTCGCATGTGGGCCAAGCCTATGACTCACTACTAACCACTGGAATGCTGGAAAAGTGATGGGATATAAGTGATTCCATCTATACGATCACCTAAAAGTATAGTGCCTGTCTTGCTATATAGACTTTCTCTCTCGATTGTTGGTTTTGATAAACAATCTGCCATAAATCTTATAGCCACAAGGAAATAAATTCTGCCAACAACCTTAGGGTGTATGGAAGCAGACCCTTCCCTAATCGAGCCTAAAATGAGACCCTATCCCTGGCTGATACCTTGAGAACAGCTTATGAGATCCTAATCAGGGTACCCAGTGAGGCTGTGCTCAGTCTCTGGGCCAAAGAAATAAACGAAGACAAATAAATGTGTCTTGGTTTAAGCTGCTACATTTGTTACACAGCAAAAGAAAACCAATACACCTTCTAAAATTCAGAAATCCCCTTGGAATGAGAAAGAGCTCATTCCAAGAGTGATTTTTAAAAAATCACTGTGATTTTGATATTCTCAAATTTCATCCCATATCCCATACACTGCTCTAATTAACCACATGTGTTTAATAAGAATTCCTGAGCACTGCATAAAGTGCTAAAAAAATTTTTTTTTTAATTAATAAAATCAATAGGCCCTTACTCTCTAAGAAAACTATGAGGAACTGCCTTCTGCTTGGTTTTATGGTTCTAAGTCTATTTCTATATCCACACCTTTCATTAGAAAATGGAAGCTGTAAAACCATAGTCATAGCTTCAACTATTGTAGATCACATGAACCCTTTTTAAACATTTACTTGTTAGAGAACTTTGAAGAAAAAGGAGAGGAATCAAACATTTACCCCATCTTTTCTGTATCAACTGTATCTCAGAGTAACCTAATAGCAGAGGAAGGTAAGTGTCTCTTTTATAAAAAGTATTCCAGCTAAAAGGGGATAAATGATTCAGATTTAGAATATCACCATTTTGCAACTCCTACTGAATTAATGGACAAAGGCAATGATCATTAACAGTTGATAACATCACACAAAAAAAGACAACTAAACATTATATACCTCCTTGATAAAAGAACCTACTGCCTCCTAAATCCAACTGACAATTTACAGGAATACAGAGGATTTACACTCAGTAAAATCTAGGCTCTGGGAAACACTACAGGACAAAAAACCCAATTTCTTAATTTTCTTAACAAATAAATTACAGAGGAAAAAAAAAAGAGAGATTCTATAAATCAAAAAAGACTTAAGAGACACATCAACTAATCACAATGTGTGGACCTTCTTTGGATCCCAATTAAAACAAACTGTTGAAGTAATTATTAAATAGAACAGCCCTTATCTTTAGAGAAACAAACTGAAATATGAAATGATAAGATGTCTAGGATGTGCTTCAAAACGGTAAAGGAAAGGGGAAGGTGAATTGAGAAGAACAAGATTGGCTTTGAGCTGAATATTGTTGCATGTGGGTGGTGGGCATATAGGCACTTGATATGTTATTCTACTTTTGTTATCTGAATAAAAATTTCCATAATAGAATTTTTTTTAAAGGAGAGGAACAATCAAGTGCTTCACACAAAAGAATAAACTCACAGGGAAAAACAAACAAAAAAGGAACTCTGTCATCCCTTTGATGTTTGCCATACTCTTTTCCTCTGTAGTAATGACTAGCCTTTTCCTCTAGAAGACTTCATAAGATATATATATTTTTTCTGAAGTTACTATCTTTCAGAGAAAATATGTCTGATCCCTGGTCTCCTGCCACAATTATATTTAGATTCTTCCAACACAGTTTTTCCATGTCTAAAAAAAAATGTCATTTGAGCATCTGCACAGAAAACAGGTCCAAATTCAAAAGACCTCAAAAAAGAAAGTAAGTAGAGATTCCAATTTAAAATATGAATGTTCTTATTCTTAGGCCATAAGGCCCACCAGCAAAGGGACTTAAAGTAAATAAGCCAAATCTAATAGAAGTAAGGTTGTGGGAAAGCAATAGCAACAAAAATAGGAATCATGTCTTTGGTGCTGGTTTGGTCACATACTTGGCTCCCTGTGCTCACTGGCATCACATACAAATCGCGGGTAAAATCAAGGAGGGCTGATGATAGTTTTTTTCTGGAGAATGCAAAGACAACTTCTGTAAAGGGTGCAGAAGGTCAAAGCATATAAGTTAATGAGTATTTTAGGAGAATAGAGGCAAAATTCCAGGATCCAGAGCAACAGTAACAAAATGACTGTAATATAAGTCCCTTTGTTGCCACTTAAATGCAAATGTCATTGTGAGGAAAGGGGAAACTTTTTCACTATACTGAGAAATTCAGGTTTGAAAAGTTATGGAGAATAGTTGAATAGTTTTGATGTGCTCAGATTGTTCAAAGGAAGTGGTTGGTCAATTCTGCCAGAAAATAGGATAAAAAGGAAACTCTAGTTGTAAGGATCAAAGAACAAAAGTTCAGAATAGATCAATATATGAAGGCGGGTTAAAAAAGAAAAAAAAAAGCCAGGCAATACTTAGAGCAATAAATTCTCTTGAAATTTGGTATCAGGATTTGGTTCACTAACTTCGAAAATCGTAAAAAGTTTTCCGCTTTTATCTCTTATTCCTCCTACTCCTTTATTTGACAGTTGCTTAATAAAACTTAGCACTGCTCTGCTTCCCACCTCTATTTATCTGTTTGTTAATAGTTTTTGTCAAAGACAAAAGTTATTGTACACTCAGGAATCTTCCTCAGAGCCACATGCTTTAGGATCTAGCCTTCTACAAACCAGTAAGAAAAAGACAAAAATTCAATGGAAAAAATGGTCAAAAGAGTTATGTACAGGAAAGTCACAAAAGAGAGAATCCAATGGCTAATAATGTGCTCAACCTTAATCAGGACAATGTAACTTCTAGAGACACCACCTTTTACTCATCAGTCAGACAAAAACTGATCACAATCTGATCATATCAAGTTGATATGGGATATGGGAAAATAGGCACTCCCATACAGGCCTGGGGGGAATGAAAAAAAGATTAACAGTTAATTACAGCTGTCCTGTCTAGTTTTGCTTTCATGTCTCACCTTCTAACCGATTCTTTAGTCCTGAAGAATAGGTATAGTGCTTTCCATAACAAAGTAGAGTGCATAGTATGAGCTGGGGTAAAAGAAGTGCTTAAAACTGAGATCATTATTATGATATTTTCTCAAAGTTTCCAAAGAAAATTCAGAAATGGTGGACTACTTTAAATTTATGGCACTTTATTAATTTAAACAAAACAGTGTTGAATTTGGAAATGTGGTACTAAATTCACAGCTGTCTTCCTTTACCTGTGATGTGTCCATTGTGCTCCTTGAGTTCATGCGCTTTTACCCACTGGCTCCCATTCTTTTTATAGATGTGGACTTCGTGGTTATTGGGGCTAAGGGCAATCTCTGGAGGAAAAAGTGAACATAATTAACACATGAACTTGAAATTGTCACCAAAAAGGGGACAGACTGAAGGAAGGAATAGGAAAGCTGTGACAAAGTGGTTCCTACTATTTACCCCCCTGGAGAACTCTTTTTATTATTTTTACTCCAGCTTTTTTCCTTTTTTTTGAGGTACTGGGGCCAGGGATTGAACCCAGGACCTTGAATGTGGGAAGGTGGTGCTCAACCACTGAACCACATTGGCTCCTCTGAGTTGGTTTTTTCGTTTGTTTTGTTATTTTGCTTTTTCAGTTTTTGTTTTTAGGAGGCACTGGGGATCGAATCCGGGACCTCCCATGTGGGAAGCAGGCACTTAACTGCTTGAGCCACATCCATCCCTGGACCCAACATTTTAAAAATGTTTTTATGAACAAACTAAACCTAAAAAATTCACTTTTCCAGAGACACATAAAACTCTCAGTTAAAGCAAGAAATGAGCAATGTTACTATACTTAGCTAATATAATTTTAGCCCAGAGTAAAGATATTTACCATTTTAGTTTGTCTGTGCAACATTATTAGAGATAAATATTTAATTTGTTATACTTTCTGAAATGTTGAAAATAGCTGATAGTTTCCCCATGGAAAGCTTATGAACCACTAGTTTATCAGAAAAACTGGATTCTGCTGATAAAATATATTGAAGCTCTCCTTTACAGTAAAGCCAATATAGATCACAAAACAAAATTCTGTTTTCAAGAGAAATCTCCTGAAACAATAAAAAAATACTCAAAATTCATACATATGTGAGGAATTAAAAAAAACAACTCATATTGATATATCTTTTTTATCCTTTCTAGTTCATTAGTTTTCCCTTACCCCCCCCCCCTTTTTTTTTAAAACACTGATTTCTTAAAATGAAAATTAGGATCTATGATCCAAACCTTAGGTCAATCATTTCCCTTCTTAGGAAAGCCACATCAGGTTAAAATGTAGAACTAGAAAAATATCTGGTTCTAAAATCCTAAGATTTTAAGTGCTTTTTAGAAACTATTTTTTTAAACTTCTAAGATGCATATTGAGATTTCAAAAGTCAAATTCAAATTTAAATCTGGGAAATGTTATAAATTTCAAATTATATAATGTGGCATAAAAATTTTGACTTAATACTTTTATCAAGTAGTTCAAATGATGACAATAACTTACACCTCTATTAAACACAATCAGGGAAGCGGCTGTGGCTCAATCAGTAGGGCTCCCGTTTACCATATGGGGGGCCCCAGGTTCGATTTCCGGGGCCTCCTGGTGAAGGCAAGCCCGCCCGCATGGCGTGGTTGGCTGACCCAGCGAGCACAAGCAGCAAGGGGGGGATAAATGAATAAATAAATAAAATCTTAAAAAAAAAAAAAAAAATAAATAAATAAAATAAAATAAACACAATCAGAGGAGAGCGGGTGTAGTTCAGTGATTGAGTGCCTGCTTCACATGTACAAGGTCCTAGGTTGAATCCCTGGTACCTCCCAAAAAAAACCAAAACAGAAATACTCCAACAACCAATTTTTAAATGGGAAAGTGGAGACAGAATATATAGGAAACTAAGCAATGTGAGATGATCACAAAACAGAAGTTCTAAATTCACAGTCCTGCCATGTTACATATTTTCAAATCCCCAGTACAGATGGTTATATCTAGATCTTCACTTTACCCAACAATAAACTGAAGTGAGTTCTTTCTGTGATGAAAATGTTCTGAAATTAGATAGTGGTAATGGTTGTACAATATATACTAAAAACCACTGATTTGTATACTTTAGAAGGTTGAGTTTTATGGTATGTGATTTATCTCTCAATAAAGCTGTTATATTAAAAAAAGATAGTGACTATAACTTAACATTAAAAAAAAAATAACTCATGGGCATAATAATATAATTCTGTTCCTCTTTTTTAGATTGTTTTGCCTCAGTAAATGATTGTTTGCTAATTCATGACTGATCAGTAAGCCTTGTACCATAAATGCTTGACCTCTTCTCCTAGAAACCTGTAAGAATATCTGTTCTTACTGTAAATATGTAACTTCTGTCCTACCGAGAAACACTGCAAAGGTTACCTGCCAGAACACTGTATTCTAGAAGTACTGCTGCCCCTCAAATGCCTTTCCCATCTGCATATAGACATACAAGAGACCCCTCTCATTTTGCACTGAGAGCAGTCATGCTTGGAACTGTCATCTCTCCTCCCGCCACTGAGGACAAGGACCCCATGTTAACAATCCCACCCCCACCCCCCCGCCAAATGTTCATTTACTCGCCAAGCTGGACTTGTCCGAGTTGTTCTTTGGCCTGACATATCCCTCTCAGTTCGGCAGGAAGCTGTCATTTTATACAGCTCCTTGCTATACTTAGAACACCTTGTCATATCATTTGTCATTTTACTTGCTGTATTGTGCCTACTTCTAAAAAACTTCTCCATTCCTTTCTGGTTTGCTTAAACTAGAAAACTAGAAAATCAAGATTATTATGAACAAGACAGTAAATATTAGTTAATACTGCTCTGAGCACTTCAGGAGTAAACTACAGGTCTCTGTGTCAGCTGATTTCTAGGTCCCAGTATTCCGACTAAACTCTGGACGAGTAGGGTATTACTACACAACCCTTCAAGACATTGGGTCTCAGAGCAATGAAAGATGTCTCTGAAATAAATGGTCCTCCAAGTGGTAGTGTACAAAAAGAATTGGACAAGGAGCCAGAAGACTTGGGTACTGGCCCTGGCTCTGACAATAATTTGTTGGGTAACCATGGGAAAGTCCTTCTATCACTCTAGGCCTCAGTTCTCTATAAGTAAATTGAAGGACTGACTTAGTTCCCTTCTTCCCCCCCCAAAAAAAAAAATTTATTTACTTTTATCCATTTTAACATCCCCCTCCCACCCTGGTTTTGCTTTTTTTGTGTCCATCTGCTGGGCAATTCTCTGTGTCTGTTTCCTGCCCTCTCCTCTCATCCTTCTCCTCCTGTCTTCGCCAGGATTCAATCCTCGGAACCTCCAATTTGGGAAAGAGGCGTCCTACTGACTGCGCTACCTTAGTTCCGGGTTTTTTGGCGCATCTCATCTTGGCTCTCCCTTGTGTCACTCTCTTGTTACATCATCATCTTGCTGTGTGGCTTGGCGGTGCACACATGCATGGGGCCTGACGGCCCACACGCCTTCTATATTTTTTTTTTTTTTTCTTTTTACCGGGAGGTCCCAGGGATCAAACCCAGGTCCCTCCCTATGGGAGATGGACGCTCAACCATTTGAGCCACATCCATCCCCCAGCTACATCACTTAAGGTTGACCAAAGATACCCAGAGTTATAGTCATTTCCCATACAGGATGGACATAAAATAAGTCAGACTTGGTTTATTACCAGCATTCTATAAACCAGACCTAGGGAAAAAAATTAGGTCTGGGGACACATGCATGGTTTCTAATATAGTGAATATTTAGCCTACCCTGATTATCACAAAATCAGGACAGCGAGAATATTCGCATGAGTTCCCTTCTTAAATCGTTGTTAATACAGTTATGTCCTTTTGACACATGACAATGAAATATGTGATTCCCAAAATTACCTCATTCTGAAAAGTATCAAAGGTGCCAAAAAAAAGAGGAACAAAATTATGAGCACACTTACGTGTACGATCCCTGTTCCAGGCATGACAGGTGATGGGTTCTAGTAAAAACTGATGCAGAGACATTACTCTCAGTGTTTTCAAAAGGTAGAAAGCTGCATGAGCAAAAGAAAAAAAAAGTTATTAAAAATGACAGGTAACCCTTATTTAATAGGTCTGAGGATCTCGAAATGTTTGGAGATAAATGAAATATTTTTCTCCCATTAAAAAAGAATCAGTCTCAGTGTCAAAATTTAATCATTTAAACACAACTGGCATTGTAATCACCAATGTATAACTTATTCTGGCAAGGGCTATCGGACTCTAAAACCATTGGTTAAAGATTGTTGAGGTATGGGTCATTCACACAATCTCAAAGTATTATCCTGCAGACTACTTACTGATTACAAAGGTGAAAACATGCCTTTGCAACAGAAGAAATCTGGTAGTCATCACCCTAAGTAATCAAACTTAGTATCATAAATAGTGGAAAAACCTAACACAATGGGCCCCCTGTTGGAAGGCAACATGAAGTACACATCACTTATAAATAAAGAGTAAACATTTAATTCATCATCCAGACCAGAATACTTCTGAGAGCAAAAGAAGACACTATTAATAATCATGCTAAGACAATAGGCGTAAGCCATGACAATTGTGAAAAACCCGGGCATACTGTCAACCTACTAAGATGTACTGATGTCAAACATATTCACTCTGAATCCAATCAAGTTCCAGACCTGATTTCCAATTTATAACAAAAAAGAGGAGAGGAACACATTGAACAGCACAAAGAAGAAAAACAGATGAAGCCAGGATGTGGGTGGTTCTATAAAACAAGTGACCTGGAGTATTAAAAAAAAAAAAAAAAAAGGATATATGAGGGGGGAAGTGCAGACTGTTCTAGATTAAAAGAACTAGGAAGGTCAAATTTGATGCATGAAACTTGATTTTGTTCTATATTTTACAAAATAGTCATAAAAGACATTTTTTGTACAATAAGAAATTAGAATTTGGACTACATACTACATGACAATATGAAATTACTTTAATTTTCTGAGGTATGATAATGGTAGTGCAGCTAGGTAGGAGAATATCCTAGTTCTCAGGAGATAAAGATGATGAAGTATTTAGGGGTGTCACCATGTCTTCTGTAACATATTCAATAGTTCCAGGACAAAAAGTACATATTCAGAGGACAAATTTGGCAAAATGTTAACACTTGGTGAATCTAGATGCAGAGTATACAGGTGTACTATAATAATTTTTAAACTTTCCCCCCATCCCACCTACCAATAATATCATTTCCAAGAAGCACTGTCACTACATTCTTTAGTTTGGATACACTTAAGTACAAGTCATGTTACCTTAGGGTGGAGACTGAAATGTGAGATAGGAATTCTGATGCAAACAGGAAATGAATGGAAAGGCCACCAGAAAGTTGTGAAGTGAACAATGAAAGTTCAGCTGACAAGGCAGAATTCAATATGGATGGAAAGTAGAACTTTCTCAGATAATGTTGTAAATGAACCCAAAAGTCAAGAAGAGTTAAATGCACCCTTAAATAGGACATCTGATACCTTGAACTGGAGAGTGATGTCAGTGTTTCACATTCTATTGGAAGAGTAAAGATGTTTAGGTCACTATTATTATTTTTTTCTTTTACATGGTCTAGAAAGCAAATTGCAACTCACAAAGAACAAGACCTAATTGGAAATTAAGGAAAAAAACAAAACAAAACAAAAAACTAAACTAAATGAATTCAAATGAGAGTGCTTTTTTAAAAAATGAACTGCCAGATGCTCACTCCATGATTCTTTCTTTATGTCTGAAGCCAGATGCTTACCCTCAAATAGTCACTCACAACACAACTCACAGCTATTCAAAATACAAGCTATGTCACAAATATCTCCTTAATAAAACTAATTTAGTTCAAAAGCCACATTTTATAGGCTCATTGTTAACTGAAACAAAATTGGTCTGCAAATTAATAATTTAATACGAATATCTATGTACAATAAAAACATTTCACACAGAGTTAAAAGAACAGCGTAGCAAAGGCTTTCTCATTCTTCAGATTAGCTTAATAAGCAATGTAGCAAAGGCTTCCAAAGAGGCAAACAGTCACAGAATGGCATAATTACTTCAAAAACTGCATTTCTAATTTTGTTAAATCATTCTAGTTCCATATTTGGACACACACTCAGACCTGTACTTCTTTTACAATCATGTGGCTATTTTAAGACTTAAGTCAAGACAACACTAATGTTTGTCAAATTTATAACGTACCCAGTAAAACAGCTTGTATTCCACCAAACTCAGTGAATGCTGAAGAAATCCATTTTTAATAATACCCTGAATTTTGTACCAAGAAAAAGATACCATCTGTCTAAAGGTGATAATTATAATTTCTAAGCTGTGATTAATATTAAAGTGAAATCTGCAAACCTATGTCTTAGTGGGGCTAGAGAGGAGAAAAAGGGACAGACAGAAAAGTGGTGCCATTAAATTTAACACTTTTTTTTTTTTTTTTTTTTTTTTTAACTGTCTTTCATTATCCAATGCTGAGGAGGATAAAAACTATATATGGCATAGTATGATTCCAAGCATCCTTCCCCTCCCTCCCAATCCCCTTTCATTACTCACTACTTTGAGTACAGAGGTATTCTGATTGTAGGGTTACCCAAAGGCTCTGAAGCCAAAGGGCCATGGGGTAGAATCCTGGCCTTGACACACAATAGCTGTGAGACCCTGGGCAAGTCACTCAGTATCTCTTTTTTTTTTTTTTTTTTTTTTTACCGGGAGGTACCGGGGATCGAACCCCGGTCTCTCCATATGGTAGACGGACGCCGAACCTCTTGAGCCACATCCGTTTCCCTCAGTATCTCTAAATCTTGGTGTTTTCACCTGTAAAATGGAGATATCGCTGACAACAAGGCTGTTGGTAGGAGGATTAAATAAGATACCATATGTGAAAGCACATATTTTGAGCTTCGCCCAAAATAGATGCTCAGTAAGTTCGCTTTCTGCTTTCCCTTTACTCTAAAAGCTTCTGAACCATCCCTAGAAGCATGTGCCGGTTTGCATCTGCTGAACTGGAATAGTTTATGTATGCATTAAATTCTTGGCTCTCCTCCTCTGGAGCTTGAATATATTCACACAACTGGGAGTTTCCGTTGACCTCTTTTGGAGGGTCAGTTTTCAAGGCTGTGATTCATCCTGCTTCTCAATTGCTCTCATTGCCCAACCCAGCAACACCAGGTAGTCCAACAAGGTCACCACACCCTCCGGGCACTACAGCGGCAGGATCCAACTCTCGACAACAGCGTTCCCAGCAGACCATCATAAACTTCTTGAGGCAGAACTTGATTCCTCACAGGATCAGATAACTAGATCACAATACTGACTATTCTGAGCAATTTATGCAAATAAGCTCGTTCTAGTCTCAGAAAAACCCTGAGAAATGGTTAATGTAATTACTTTCCCATTGCGGATGAGCAAACACAGACACAAAAAAGCAATCTTCCCAGGGTCACCCCGAAACCAGGGGTGGTGACAGGATTTGCAACTTTAGAGGTCCGATTCGAGGGTCCGAACATGAAAAATGCTAACTGATAAAAGATTCTAGAGGGAGGTGCGCTTTTGACTTGAGCATCTTAAAGAACTCAGGGGAAGATTTTTCTCGAGTTCGGGAGGGCTCCCCCAAAACTGAAAGAATGAGGTCTGCCCTAGACGGGTGCCAAACATTCCAAGGGCGCCACTGTGAGTAAGGACCTATCCTAGACGCTGGAGAGAGAGATGGTCCTCGATTAGGGAGAGGTTATCCCATTTATTATCAGTTTTACACAGACTGTGATAAATGCCCACAACGAGGTGCAAATAGGGCTATGGGGGCGCAGGAGAAAGAGCTGGTAATTCTGGCATCGGAGGCGGCTTGGAGCTCGAAAATCTTGGGAGAAGCGACCAGTGTGTGTGAGGACCCCACGGAGGAAGGGGATTCCCCGCCTCCTCAGGAGGCCCGGGAATGGGGACCCGGCCCGCCCCTCAGCCTCCCGGCCCCGCGGCCTAAGTCCCCGCCTCGACGCCCCCAGAGCTGAAGCCCGGTGCGAAACCGCAGCAGTGGAGGCCGACAGCATCAGAAGCTTGGTACCCGTTGCCCCTTACCTGGGGCCGGGGCAGTCCGGATGGTCCCGGAGCGGAGAATTCGCGGACTCTGGTCAGTCGACGCGAACAGGCTCCGGCTGGCTCGGGCGGAGACCGAGGCCGGGAGGGAGCGGCTGACAGATCCCGGAAATGGCCACGGCGCTTGCGCAGCGCGCCCGAGAGGGCGGTCCGCGCACGCGCAGGGCTCGGGCGCGCGTTCCGGGGTCGCGGCCGCCGGCGGCTGGGGAGGGTCTGGCGTTGGAAGCGCTGGCCCATTAGGAGCCGCCCCATGAAGTGTCTAGAAGGTGATGGCGAGACGGCGTGGACCCTTTCCTCCTTCTGTCGAAAAGGTTTTCTCACACTCGCAAGTCGATGTTTGAACTTTGCCGGCTTCCCAAGTGCTTTTGTCACACAGAGGAATTAGCTAAGAATTAACGTGGACCGGACGAACGGATAAGTTTTTGTTCCTTCAGAGAACCCCCCTCCCCCACCTCAGTCAGAGCCAGTGGAGCTGTGCTCGGCCTCCTGCAATGCTTTGTGACTGCCATGTCCTTCTAGCAGCACCGGTCCCCGCCTCGGTCTTGCTCCCTCTGGAAAGCCTCTGGGGCCCTCTCCTAGGAGCCTTCTCGACCTTTCCTCCATCAGAATCACTTGCTCCTTACTCCTAAGATGGCGCTAAAGGAAGGAGAAGTTGGAGATCTTTAGCACCCCTCCCCCCCCCAACAAAACAAAACACGGAAAGACCATGTGCTTGCTGTGCATCTTCGAAGAAATACCCTGGACCTCACTTGCAAATAGATGCCGCCCTTGAAGCGTTGGCAGTTCTGGAGCATCACTTCTGTCCTTTGTGCCACTACAGGTTGCTAAGTGTTTATTGTGTTCCCTCTGGTGGTTTTCATGTTTGACCCAAAGTCTTGATTGCAAGGTGACCTTTACAAAAGTGAATTTGTTAACTTCCGATTTCAGAGCCACACCACAACTGAAATTAGTTATTCCGGCTGTTCATGTAGCACCAATGGACTGAAGTAATTGGTTTTACATTGTCCCATGGCTACAAAATCTTTGGTCATAGGTAGATCGAGGACAGACAGAGAGGGTGGAAAGATTATTTTAAATGAACGACCCCTCCAAGAGACAACATATTAGCAAGGGAAAGATATCCATGGGAAGCAAGGATTCCTGGTGACTGCAAGCTACACAAGCCAAGCCCCAGTTAGGTAGAGTTGGTACCCAAAGGAAAAATATTAACAGTATTCTTTCTAGATTCCATCTCCTTACAAAGGACAGATCCGTCTTTTAAGAAGATTATTACCTGGGGAGAGAAGAATAACATAAAAATTAATACCAAACTCTTTATGATAAATAATAAGAAATGATAGGCCTAGGAAAATGCCAGTAAGACACATTTAATATTAATCTTTGGTTCTATCACTTAAACCAGCATTTTGTTTTTAGCCTAAACAAAGCTTACTATTTGATGCATTTCAGTGGATAGTAATCCTGAAAGGGATTTTGTAAGTTAAACCACCTTATTCTTTGAGGAAATGGGCTGAGGATTTTCAGACTTGATTAAGGTTTTTTTTTTTTTAAGATTTTATTTATTTATTTATCCCCCCTTGCTGCTTGTGCTAGCTGTGTCCATTTGCTGTGTTTTTCTGTGTCTGCTTGTCTCCCTTTGTTGGGTCGTCCTGCTGCGTTAGCTCATGGCGCTGCGTGGCCTGGCTTGCCTTCACCAGGAGGCCCCGGGAAGCGAACCCGAGGCCTCCCATATGGTAAATGGGAGCCCTATCGATTGAGCCACATCCGCTTCCCTTGACTAAGATTTTAATGGAATTCAGTGGTAGGGCTCACCTCCTGATGCCTTGTCCAGAGTATTTCCAATTAACCCCCATCATGCCCTTGTATAGAAGCCATTGGCATTTCCAGAAATATGAGTTATTTTTAATGTTTTTTTTTTCAACGTGCAATTTGTAATACTGATTTAGTATCCATAAGGAAGCCTCTGCCTTAAAAAAAATTTTTTTTTAAATTAGTACCAGAGAAGGCAATAAGAAGTGGAAGGAAGAGAAGGATTGGACACTGCTGTGGGTTGATTTTGTTTGCTTTATTGATTTTATTGGAATTGGATTGAATTGGGATTTGGTTAAGATTCAATTCATCAAATAGTTAATGAGTGTTCACCAAGTGTCAAATATTGTGTTAAACATTTCATGCACTGTCCAGAAGAGTTGACTAAAATCCCTCTGTCCTCAAGGAACTTAGTAAGATAAGACCAGTTCACAAATAATTTTAAATACAAATAATTTTGCACAGTGCCTCAAACTTGGAAGATCTTATTTATGACCATGTTCTAAGTCCTTAACAGATTTATAATAGCTACTTTAAAGTTTTTGTCTTCAAATCGCCTTTGTCTGGGTTATCTCAGAGCCTGTTTTTAAATTGGCTCCTCTTTTTTCCCTGCTTCTTTGTAAGTCCAGTACATTTTTATTGTGTGTATTGGACATTGTGGATAATCTATTCTTGAGGCTCTGAATTCTGTTATCTTCCTCTGAAGAGTTGATTTTTGCTCCTGCAGGAAGCTGTATTACTGTGTGATCACCTTTATTTATTTATTTATTTATTTTTTTTTTTACCAGGAGGTCCTGGGTATCGAACCCAGGTCCCTCCATATGGGAGACGGACGCCCAACCAGTTGAGCCACATCCGACCCCTGTGTGATCACCTTTAATCTGTGGAGGCTTGGTGTCTTAGTTTGTAAGAACCACTATAAAAAATACCACTCAATTTATTGGCTCATGGTTTTGAGGCAAGAAGTCCAAAATCAAGATATTGGCAAGACTTGCTTTCTCCCTGAAATCTATAGTGTTTTGGTGCCAGTTGCTGGCAATCCTTGTTCCTTGGCTTGTAAGTCAGCCTCCACGCACATAGCAATCTTTCTCCTCGTTTCTATGCTTCCAGTTTCCTCTGACATCTGGCTTCTTTCTGTGTGGCCTTCAACTTCTGGCTTCTGGTTTCTTCTCTTTATAAACCCTCCAGTAATCTGGATAAGACCCACCCTCCTTCAGTTGGCCACACCTTAAGTAAAAATAACATCTTCAAGAGATCCTGTTAAAAGCCTCGGGTGTTTACCAAACCCTTCTAATTTGGAAGGTCCCAAACTGCAAACTCTATTACCCCTGCGGTGGTCAGCAGCTGAAATCTCTGGTTAGTTCTTTTAGACTTCGGCTATTTTACTACCAGGTGGCTCCTTGTAGTCTCCCTCATCAGCACAATTCAGTGGTCAGAGCAGGATTTGAGGGGAGTTTATACACAGGCTTGCAGGCTTTCTGGAACATAGCTTCTTCCTTTCTGGGATTTCCCATCTCACTTCCCAGATACTTTAAAACTCCATCCTCTGACCCCTCAAGCTGGTAAGACTGGCTTCTGCTTGAGATCTAGTTATCGTGCCCCTGTGGGCTGGGACATGTCTTCAAGGGAGAGCCATATAAATAGGATCACCACCCCTTCCTTATTGCAAGGGTTGAGTCTCTCATGTTCCTGTCTGCATTTGGTTGTTCTCAAGTGCCTTCAAATAGTTGCTTTAGGGAAACGGATGTGGCTCAAGAGGTTCGGCGTCCGTCTACCATATGGAGAGACCAGGGTTCGATCCCCAGTACCTCCCGGTAAAAAAAAAAAAAAAAAAAAAAAAAATAGTTGCTTTACATTTTGTCCAGAGTTTATAATTATTAGCTGTGGGAGGGTCAGTTCAATACAAACTATTTCACTCTTAATGGAACTGACACCAATTCTACTTTTGGATGTTTCTTTTGGGGGGGGGTATTTTAATCAATGCTGCAGTTTATTACTGTTGTATTGGTCATTGTCCCTAGATGCTACGGAATTCCCTTCAAATAATTTAAGCAGAAAGAGATTTAGTAAAGGCTTGGTAGCTCACAGACTTGTTGGGAGGGCTGAAGAAACAAGTTTTAGGCTCATTTTCCAGAAATGACTCCTAGAACCACATACAGAATTGGCCTTCCAGAAGAGCAGCTTCCTGTCACGACCAGGAAGCTGTCAAACCACAAAGCTGGTACCACAGCTTCTGACTCCCTAGCTGGTATCCTCACCAGCAAGATGGGCGCCTTGGACCTTGTCTTTGCATGTTAATCACTTACAAATAAACTCATGCAGTTACCTTGATTGGTACAACTTCAATCACACAACTGCACTCTAGCAGCAAGAGAGGCTGAGATGTATAGGTTTTAGAATTCTAGATTGGAAAGATGGGACTTTCACTGTGGGGAACTAACAACATGTAGAGAAGATATTGAAAAGTTTTAGGGGAACCATGAATGACAGACATCTACTACAACTGCATAGGTACTCCCTTCTCTTTCTTCTTTCGAGTTATTTCCATAAGATAAATTCCTAGGAGTGGAATTAGTGGATAAATTCCTCAAAGTTTATTTGAGAATTGCTTTAATGATTCTGTAAAAATGTTACATTTTAAGGGGAAAAATTCATAAAATAGAAATCACAGCAAATCCCATGTAGTGTAACTACTGTAACATTTTGGTGTACCTCTTTCTAGACATTTTTATGCATATATAGACATACACATGTATATATACATACATAAAATAATACACACATATATATGTGAAGTATTACATAATTGGCATCATACTGTAAGTGTTGTTCTGTAACTCACTTTGTAACCACTGTGTAACCCAGAGAGAGTTTTATTTTGGTTTGTGTGTGTCTTCAGATTCACTAATCTTTTATTCTACAGTAATACACTAATAATTTTTTCCTTAAAAGTTTGAGTTGAGTGTTTTAAAATATCTTCCATGTCTCTCTTTAACATGCTCATACTTTCTCTACCTTCTTGAACATATGGACTATATTTATAATAAATGCTTTAATGTATTTATCTACTAATTCTACCACCTATGTTATTTCTGGATCTGTTTCTGTACATTGATTTTACTCCTCATTATGGGTCATGTTTTCCTGCTATGCATGGCTGGTGGTTTTTGATTGGATGCCAGATACTATAAATATCTCTGATGTTGCTGTAAACTCGATATTCCTTTAGATGTTCTTGAGCTTTGGTCTGGGATGTAGTTAAATTACTTGGTAACAGTTTGAAACCTTAGGGCTAATTTTTCTCCACTGCTGAGGCTTCTGAATATTTTCCTCCTTGCCCATATATTAAAAGTTTTCTCCCACTCTGGCTGGTGAGAACAGGAACTCTTCCTGGCCCTTCATGAGCTTCAGCAATTGTCTGCTCCTTTCTGGTGGTTCTTTTCCTGACATTTATTTAGCTGAAGAGTTGAGGAACGCTCCACATAATCTCTGGAGCTTTCTCTTTGTGCAGCTCTTCTCTCTTGGGTACTCTGCCTTATGAATTCTAGACACCTTTTCCTCCCTGAATTTTTTTTTTTATTTTTTAGGTACTGGGACCAGAGATTGAACCCAGGACCTCGTATGTGGGAGGGCCAGTGCTCAACCACTGAGCCACATCAGTTCCCCTGAGTTGGCTCCCTCATCTGCTTGCTCAGTGTTTGCTCATTGTTTTTGCTCGTTGTTTGTTTTTCTGTTTGTTTTTCTTTAGGAGGCACAGGAAACCCAGGACCTCCCATGTGGGAGGTGAGTGCTCAACTGCCTGAGCCACACTCACTCCCTCCTTGAATTCTTGATGTCCTCAACTCATGAAGACTGCTGGGCTCTCTTTGGGTTCCTCCTCCCTGCGCTGCAACTAGAAACTGTATCTAAGCCATAATCCAGGGCAATTGTAGGGCCCACTTTATTTGCTTTCCTGCTCTTGGAGATCAGTGTCCTGTGCTTGCTGTCCGATGTCTGAGAATCATTGTTTCCTATGTTTTGTCTGTTTTTTTAGTTAAGTGAGGAAGATAATTCCAGTCTCTGTTATATGCATCTTTGCTGGAAGCAGAAGTCCCCTCTGTAATAACCTTTAATTGAAAAAAAAAAAAAATATATATATATATATATATTTTGTAATCACCTTTTAAATGCAACAAAATTTCATGAAAATTTTTTCATGTCGAGAAATATAGATTAATGCTGACTAAAATTTTTAAAATTAAAGTCCAAGAGATGACATAATTTGAGTTGATAAGTACCTTTTAAACAATATCTTACTTTTTATTGTAAAAAGGAGAGGCTTTTTTTTTTTTTTTTTTTCAGGGGGTACCAGGGATTGAACCCAGGACCTGGTATATGGGAAGCAGGCACTCAACCACTGAGCTACATCTGCTCCCCAGGAGAGATTTTAAAGAAAAGATTTTAAAACCTTAAAAATCACCTATGGTCTCTATACTTTGACACAATAATGATTTTCATTTTTAAAATAGTCTTTTCCAGTTTTTGTCCTTAAGCAGATATATTTTTATACATTCCTTACTGTCTGAACTCTCACTATCTGAATATCTGTTATTACAACCTAAAAACAATTTTTTACCTAAAATTCACTATCTGAAATGAAAACCTGGTGTAACGAATGAATTTTCACTCACCAATAAAAACATTTGTTTTATATGAGACTGAGTGAGCGCATGTAGCCTGTGTTATCTGTCCTGTTTTAGTTGTTCTCCCAATAGAATCACATCTCCTGCTCTTATTGTTAAAACATCTGTCTTCCCCACATTTAAAATGAGAAAGTCTTCTAAGAAAGTAGAAAAACCTGTCAAGGAAGCGGACACTTTCTGCAGACATGGAAATCAAAAACTCAGGCATTAGTTGTTTCACTGCCTCTCGCATCTATTCTTTTTCTCATGTTTGTCCGTTGCAGTGATCATTTCCACAAGCTAATTTTTTTGGCTTTGTGATCTTCTCTATAGCATGTTTGTTTTTTATTTCTCCTTTTTTGGGTTTATTTTGCTTTTAGTTTTCTATCTTTTATATCACTGCTTACTTTATATTAACTTTGTCACTTTTTTCTTTTGTAATGTATGGATTTAGACAGTATATTTCCCTGTAAGCACTGGTTTAAATGTAAATCTCAAGTTTTTATTTATTTATTTATTTTTTTATTCCCCCGCTGAGATGGCTCCCACATCTGTCTGCTCAACGTTTCTGCTCGTTGTCTGCTCACTGTGTCTGCTCCCTGTGTCTGCTCATTGTTTCCGCTCATTGTCTGCTTGTCTTCTTTTTTTTTCTTTAAGGATTTTATTTATTTATTCATTTATCCCCCCCTTGCTGCTCGTGCTTGCTGGGTCAGCTAACCACGAACCCGGGGCCTCCCATGTGGTAAATGGGAGCCCTACTGATTGAGCCACAGCCGCTTCCCTGCTTGTCTTCTTTAGGAAGCACTGGGAAATGAACCTGGGACCTCCCATGTGGGAGGTGGGCACTTAAATGCTTGAGCCACATCTGCTCCCCCTCAAGTTTTGATATGTAATATTTTTATCATTCAGTTAAAAATATTTACTGATTTCTATTTTGTGTGTGAGTGTGTGTTTTTAATGGATAGCTTAGAGTGTTTTCTTCATTTCCAAACATGGGACTTTTTAACTTACATATATTTTTATTGACTTCTAGTTTAATCACATAATTTATAGCTTAACTAATGATTTGCTTTTGTTTGCTTATTCTTTCAGTTACTAAGATTTGTTAATATTTCCCAAATGATTATGGATTTGTCTATTTCTCTTATAATTCTGACATTTTAAAATGTATTTTGAGACTATATTATAGTTTTCTCTGTGTTATAGAATTGTTACATTTTCTGACAGATCAGACATTTGGGCATTATGAAGTGTTCCTTTTTTTTTTGATGTACCGGCACTGGGGATTGAACCCTGGACCCTCATATGTGGGAAGCTGGGACTCAACCACTGAGCCACACTGACTCCCCTGAATTGGTTTTTTCATTTGTTTGCTTGTTTTTGTTTTGCTTTGTTTTGTTTTTAGGAGGCACCGGGGACCAAACCTGGGACCTCCCATGTGGGAAGTAGGTGCTCAACTGCTTGAGCCACATCTGCTCCCCGCCCCCCTTTTTTTAATTATCATTTTTAAAGATTGATTTATTTATTTACTTTTATCCATTTTTACCAGCCCCCCGCCCCCCGTTTTTGCTGTTTTTGTTGTTTTTGTGTCCATCCACTGGGCAATTCTTTGTGTCTGTTTCCTGCCCTCTCTTTTCATCCTTCTCCTGTCTTCACTGGGATTCGATCCTCGGAAACTCCAATGTGGGAGAGAGGCATCCTACTGCCTGTGCCACATTAGTTCCTGGTTTTTCAGTGCATCTTGTCTTGGCTCTCCCTTGTGTCACTCTCCTGTTACGTCATCATCTTGATGCGTGGCTTGGCGGGGCCTGACAGCGCACCCACATGTGAGGCCTGGGGGGCTCACCCACTTGTGGGGCCTGACGGCGCAATCCATGCATGGGGCCTGGTGGCACGCGCACCTTCTATATTTTCCTTTTTTAAATTTTTACCGGGAGGTCCCAGGGATCAAACCCAGGTGCCCCCATATGGGAGACGGACACCCAACCATTCGAGCCACATCCGCCCCCCGCCCCCTTTTTTTAAAGCAGTTTTATTGAGATATAGCCACATACCATGCAATCCATCCAAAGTGTACAATCATTGGTTTTTAGTATAATCACAGAGTTATGCGTTCATCACCACAAGAAATAAAGTGTTCCTTTTTTTAAAGATTTCTTTTATTTATTTATTTCTCCCCCCACCCCTCGTTGTTTGCACTCGCTGTCTGCTCTCTGTGTCCATTTATTGTATGCTTGTCTTTTTAGGAGTCACCAGGAACCAAACCTGGGACCTCCCATGTGGGAGGGAGGCTTGAGCCACCTCCGCTCCTCGCTTCTTGTGTCTCTCATCGTGTTTCCTCATTGTCTCTTTGTTGCATCATCTTGTTGTGTCATCTCATTGCATCAGCTCACCATGCCAGCCTGTCATGCCTGCTTACTGTCTTGCTTGTCTTCTTTTTTTTATTTCAAAGATTTATTTTTATTTCTTTATCCCCCCTTGCTGCTTGTGCTCACTGTGTCCATTTGCCTTGCATTTTGCTGTGTCTGCTTCTCTCCCTTTGTTGTGTCATCTTGGTGCGTCAGCTCACCGCGCCGCGCAGGCCGTCAGCACACCATGCTGCGTGGGCTGGCTTGCATTCACCAGGAGGCCCTGGAAGTTGAACCTGGAGCCTCCCATATGGTAAATGGGAGCTCAACCAATTAAGCCACAGCCGCTTCCCCCTTGCTTGTCTTCTTTAGGAGGCACTAGAAACTGAACCCAGGACCTCCCATGTGGTAGACAGGAGCCCAACTGCGTGAACCACATCTGCTTCCCAAAGTGTCCTTTTTAATAGTACTTTTTGCATTAGCATCTACTTCCTCTGATGTTACTATAGCTATACCAGCTGTCTTTTGGTTAGGTTTGCCTAGTATATCTTTTTCTTTCCATTTACTTTCAACTTTTCTGTGACCTTATGTTTTTTGTTGTTTTTTTAACTTTATTTTGTACATTTAATAATTGGAAATATAAACAATTAAAAACTAAAAAGTAGGGGGCGGATGTGGCTCAAACGGTTGGGCGTCCGTCTGCCATATGGAGGGACCTGGGTTCGATCCCCGGGACCTCCCGGTAAAATAAAAAACAAAATAAATAAATAAAAAAAACTAAAAAGTAAACACAGATGAATAAATATATACATTTCTCAATTAAATATAATGGATACATGTAAATTTTTTTTTTTTTGAATCAAACAATATATTACACAATATATTTGGTTCATAGTAATGCATTCATACAGTATTTGTCCTTTTGTGTCTGGCTTGCTTCACTCAACATAATGTCCTCCAGGTTCATCCATGTTGCCGTATGCTTTATGACTTCATTTCTTCTTACAGCTGCATAATATTCCATCGTGTGAATAGACCACAGTTTGTTTATCCATTCATCTGTTGATGGACACCTGGGTTGTTTCCTACTTTTGGCAATGGTGAATAATGTGGCTATGAACATCAGTGTGCAGATGTCTGTTCGTGTCATTGCTCACAGTTCTTCTGGGTATATACCCAGTAGTGGTATTGCAGGGTCACATGGCAAGTCTATATTCAACTTCTTTAGGAACTGCCAAACAGTCCTCCATAGTGGTTGTACCATCCTGCATTCCCACCAACAGTGAAGAAGTGTTCCTATCTCTCCACAGCCTCTCCAACACTTGTAGTTCTCTGTCTTTTTAATAGTAGCCATTCTGATAGGTGTGAAATGATATCTCATTGTAGTTTTGATTTACATTTCCTTAATCATGAGTGGTATTGAGCATTTCTTCATGTGTTTTTTTTGCCATTTGTATTTCTTCTTAGGAGAAATGTCTATTCAAGTCTTTGGCCCATTTTTTAATTGGGTCATTAGTCTTTTTATTGTTGAGTTGTAACATCTCTTTATATATCCTGGATATTAAGCCCTTATCAGGTATGTGATTTCCAAATGTTTTTTCCCATTGAGTTGGCTGCCTTTTCACCCTTCTGACAAAGTCCTGTGAGGTGCAAAAGTGTTTAATTTTGAGGAGGTCCCATTTATCTATTTTTCCTTTTGTTGCACGTGCTTTGGGTGTGAGGTCCAAGAAACCACCACCTACTACAAGGTCTTGAAGATGTTTCCCTACATTTTCTTCCAGTAGTTTTATGGTCCTGGCTTTTATATTTAGATCTTTGATCCATTTTGAGTTGATTCTTGTATAGGGGTTGAGATAGGGGTCCGCTTTCATTCTTTTGGTTATAGATTTCCAGTTCTCCCAACACCATTTGTTGAAGAGACTGTTTTTTCCCATCAGCGTGGGCTTGGTAGGTTTGTCAAAAACCAGTTGACTGTATAGGTGAGGGTATATTTCTGGATTCTCAATTCTATTCCACTGATCGATATGTCTATCTTTATGCCAGTACCATGCTGTTTTGACCACTGTAGCTTTGTAATATGTTTCAAGGTCAGGCAGTGAAATTCCTCCCACATTGCTCTTCTTTTTTAAAATACTTTTGGCTATTCGGGTGCACTTACCCTTCCAGATGAATTTGATAATTGCCTTCTCTAATTCTGCAAAGTAAGCTGTTGGGATTTTGATTGGTATTGTATTGAATCTATAAATCAGTTTGGGCAAGATTGACATCTTCATGATATTTATTCTTCCAATCCATGAACACGGAATGTCTTTCCATTTGTTTAGGTCTTTCTTAATTTCTTTTAGCATTGTTTTGTAGTTTTCTGAATATAGGTCCTGTACTTCCTGGGTTAAACTAACTCCTAGGTATTTGAGTCTTTTTGTTGCTATTGAAAATGGAATTTTCCTCCTGATTTCCTCCTCAGATTGTTCAGTACTAGTGTACAAAAACATTACTGATTTTTGCGTGTTGATCTTATATCCTGCCACTTTGCTGAACTCATTTATTAGTTCAAGTAACTTTGTTGTTGATACTTTAGGATTTTCTAAATACAGGATCATGTCATCCGCAAACAGTGAGAGTTTTACTTCCTCTTTTCCTATTTGGACGCCTTTAATTTTTTTGTCTTGTCTAACTGCCCTAGCTAGTACTTCTAGTACAATGTTGAATAACAATGGTGACAGTGGGCATCCTTGTCTTGTTCCTGATCTTAGGGGGAAAGCTTTCAACCTTTCCCCATTGAGTATGATGTTGGCTGTGGGTTTTTCATCTATGCCTTTTATCATATTGAGGAATTTTCCTTTTATTCCTATCTTTTGAAGTATTTTTATCAAAAAAGGATGTTGGATTTTGTCGAATGCCTTCTCTGCATCTATTGAGATGATCATGTGGTTTTTTTCCTTCAATTTGTTAATGTGGTATATTACATTGATTGATTTTCTTATGTTGAACCAGCCTTGCATACCAGGAATAAATCGCACTTGGTCGTGATGTATAAGTCTTTCGATATGCTGTTGGATTCGATTTGCAAGTATTTTGTTGAGAATTTTTGCATCTATGTTCATGAGAGATTTGGTCTGTAATTTTCTTTTCTTGTGGAATCTTTATCTGGCTTTGGTATTAGGGTGATGTTGGCTTCATAAAATGTGTTGGGTAATTTTCCGTCCTCTTCAATTTTTTGGAAGAGTTTAAACAGGATTGGTGTTAATTCTTTTAGAAATGCTTGGTAGAACTCACCTGTGAAGCCATCTGGTCCTGGACTTTTCTTTGCTGGGAGATTTTTGATGACTGATTCAATCTCCTTAACTGTGATTGGTTTGTTAAGTTCTTGTATTTCTTGTTGTGTCAGTGTAGGTTGGTTATGAGTTTCTAGAAATTTGTCCATTTCATCCAGATTGTCTAGTTTGTTGACATATAGTTTCTCATAATATCCTCTTATGATTCTTTTTATTTCTGTGAGGTCATTTGTAATTTCCCCCCTTTCATTTCTGATTGTATTTATTTGCATCTTCTCTCTTTTTTTCTTTGTTAGTCTAGCGAGGGGTTTGTCAATTTTATTGATCTTCTCAAAGAACCAGCTTTTGGTTTTGTTGATTTTCTCTATTGCTTTTCTGTTCTCATTTTCATTTATTTCCACTCTAATCTTTATTATTTCTTTCCTTCTTTTTGCTTTGGGATTGGTTTGCTGTTCTTTTTCTAGTTTCTCAAGTTGTTCAGTTAAGTCTTTGAGTTTAGCTCTTTCTTGTTTCTTAATATAGGCATTTAGGGCTATAAATTTCCCTCTCAAGACTGCCTTTGCTGTATCCCATAAGTTTTGATACATTGTGTTCTCATTTTCATTTGTCTCAATATATTTACTGATTTTACTTGCAATTTCTTCTTTGACCCACTGAATATTTAGGAGTGTGTTGTTCAGTCTCCACACATTTGCAAATTTACTTTTTTCCTGTCTGTTACTGATTTCTAGTTTCATCCCATTATGATCTGAGAAGGTGCTTTGTATAATTTCAAGCTTTTTATATTAATTGAGAGCTGTATTGTGACCTAACATGTGGTCTATCCTGGAGAAAGATCCATGGGCACTTGAGAAGAATGTATAACCCGCTGAGTTTGGATGCAGTGATCTGTATATGTCTGTTAGGTCTAACTTGATTTTCATATTGTTCAAGTTCTCTGTTTCCTTGTTGATCTTCTGTCTAGTTGTTCTATCTAATGATGTGAGAGGGGTGTTGAAGTCTCTGACGATTATTGTAGAAATGTCTATTTCTCCCTTCAGTTTTGCCAGAGTTTGTCTCCTATATTTTGGGGCACCCTGGTTAGGTGCGTAGATATTTATGACTTATAACTTCCTGGAGGATTGTCCCTTTTATTAATATATAATGACCTTCCACATCTCTTATCACTTTTTTGCATTTGAAGTCTGTTTTGTCTGATATTAGTATAGCTACCTCTGCTCTTTTCTGTTTAATATTAACATGGAGTATCTTTTTCCAACCTTTTACTTTCAGCCACCTTGTATCCTTGGGTCTGAGGTGAGTTTCTTGTAAGCAGCATATGGATGGTTCATGTTTTTTTTTCCCATTCTGTCAGCCTGTATCTTTTGATTGGGGAATTTAATCCATTCACATTCAATGATATTACTGAAAATGCACTATTTATTTCCTCCATTTTATTCTTTGGTTTTCATATGTCATCTTATTTTTGTCTCTCTTTTTACTCTTTTGGTTATCCTTTCTGCTTTTCTTTCTTCTATACTCTCCTCCAAGTGTCTCTCCCCTGTCTTTTTCTTTCAGGTTCTAAGGCTTCCTTTAATATTTCTTGCAAAAGTGGATTCTTTTTTGCAAACTCTCTTAGTTTCTGTTTGTTTGTGAATACTTTATATTCACCTTCATATTTGAAAGACGGTTTTGCTGGATAAAGAATTCTCGGCTGGCAGTTTTTCTCTTTCACTTTCCTAGTTGTATCATACCACTGTCTTCTCGCCTCCATGGTTTCTGAAGAGAAATCTGCACTAAGTCTTACTGGACGTCCTTTGTACGTGATTGTTTGCTTCTCTCTTGCTGCTCTGAGAATTTTCTCATTATCTTTTACATTTGACATTCTGAATAATATGTGTCTTGACGTGGGTCTATTTGGATTCATTCTTATTGGGGTACGGTATGCTCCTTGGACATGTAAGTTCATTTCTTTCGTGAGAGTTGGGAAATTTTCAGCTATTATTTCCTCAAATACTCTTTCTGCCCCTTTTCCTTTCTCTTCCCCTTCTGGACCTCCCATGACACGTATGTCTTGCATTTTGTGTTGTCATTCAACTCTCTGAGCCCCTGCTCAATTTTTTCCATTCTTTTCTCTCTCTGTTCTTTTCTCTCTTCAATTTTAGCTGCTCTGTCTTCAGTATCACTTATTCTTTTTTCTATCATTTCAAGTCTGCTGTTGTATGCTTCAAATGTATTTTTGACTTCACCTCTTGTGTCTTTCATTCCCATGAACTCCGTTACTTTTCCGTTCAGGATTTCAAATTCTTCTTTGCATTCACTCAATGACTTCTTGATGTCATTGATCTCTTTAACTATATTCTCTTTCATCTCATTAATTTGATTTTGGAAATTTGTGCTCATCTCACTGATTAGTTCTCTCAAATTCTGCATCTCTTCTGCGACTTTGCTGTATTCCTTTTCTTGGGCCATGTCTTCTATTTTCTTAGTATGGCTCGTAATTTTTTGCTGGTACTTAGGCATCTGGTTAGGTTGTAATTTATTTAGATTCTCTATCTCTTTCTCTTTTATAGGGTTTTAGTGGCAGGAGGCTGTGAGTTACCACAGCTCTTTGATTTTTGGCTCAACCTTGATTGTTAGGATTGTTCTGCTGGTTGCTCAAAACTGGGCACTGGACCCAGTAATTTGTTATAGAGTTGTTTCCTAGGGCCTTGGGCAGGGAGGCTATAGAGGCCAGGAAAAACCTCTCATTAATTTTCTTATGTGCACTTCCTTGGTCTGCCAGGAGATGGCGCTCTTTGGCAGCTTTCAATTCAATGCCTGGTCGAGCGTATTTGTTGTGACACAGACCAGGTCAATGTGATAGAGCTTCCTGTCTGGGGACTAAGAGCCCTGTGATTCAAACTTTCTGAGACAGTTCTCCAGACTTCTCTCATAGCGCCCCCCTTTTCCCAGCTAGGAAATATTTCCACTCCCTTCTGTATCCTCATCAGTCCCTGTTAGTATAGGAGGAGATTGGGAGGTTTATATATCTTTAGCCCCTTGCAGGCTCCAAGGGCAAACAATGGCGCAGCCCCACCCAGCCTGGAAGGGCTCTCGGGACAGGGCAGACCAAACCCAGGAGTCAAAAAGCAGGGTCAGCCCCAGGCTCTCCCTCCCATCTCCTGTGGAGTCCTCAACAATTAGTCCAGGGTAGAAGAGAGGGAGGTTGCGAGGGTTGGATTTCTCCAGTCCTTTCTAGGCTCCTAGGGCAAACCGCTGTGTGGAAGGGTCTGTGGGGCTCCGCAGCCCAGATTTCAGGTCAGAACCTGAGTCAGCCTAAGGCTGTGTCCCTCTCTCTCCCCTTTCCGGGAGTGGCAGATCCCTGAAGCCCCCTTTGTCTGTGGTCGCAGGCCCAGAGGCCCGAGAGTTCTGAAGAGTGTGGGGGAGGGTGCTGGCAGCAGCAGAAGCTGCTACTTGCAACTCACGGTTCTGTTGTCGCGATTTCCCTCTTCTGTCCCTCTCTCCTCTGGGTGGTGTGCAGCCTTCACCTGCTGTCCTATACCCTAGAAGATTTTTTTCGGGGCTGTTTCCGCTTGTCCTCTAGCTATTTTTCTGGAGAAGAGATTTCCCGTGTCTTAGTAGTCCGCCATCTTCCCGGAAGTCTCTGTGACCTTATGTTTTTAGATGTGTTGTTTGTAAACAACATATAGTTCCATTTTATTTTCATAGTATATTTTTCTTTTAACTGGAATATTCAGTTCATTTACATTTAATTACTAATATATTCGAGTTTAACTCTACCAGCTTACTATATGCTTTCTTTTTGTCTTGCTTGTTGTGTTTCTTTTCCTCTCCTTTCTTGCCTTTTGGATTGATTTTTTTTTTTTTTTTCTATTTCAAAGTCTAATTCAGAAATCTGCTGATGTCCTTTCACACTGGCTCAGGAGTTCTCAATTCCATGTTCAGAGATTTCACCTTGATAGCTTGAAATCGGCCATGCTCGAAGCATTTATGCCATAGAAAGCATTAAAGGTTACAAACCAGAGCTTTTGTCCTCCAGAGAGCTGGTTGTTAAACATTTACCCGTACACCAATAATTAGTACTTTCTCTCCCTTCCTGGATACTGCAAAGGTCTTATAATTCTTATCTTTTTCCCAAGTTACGTGCTATTCTTGTCATGCATTTTAATTCTGTAGTAACTGTCGTGTCTTTGCTATTTTTTGAAGCTCCTACGTGAGCTTCATGTTGTTTCAACTGGTTCTCCTTTATATGATCTTGTCTTCTCATGTACTTGGTTATCAATTTTGTATCTGACGTTCTATTTTAAAAATTGCGTAGGACTAATTTGAGAGCTAAGATGTTTTTATCTTTGCCCAGGTAAAATATTTTCATTCTCATTTTGCCAGATGCTCAAGGGTGTTGGCAATCTGAGATTGCCTTAATCTCATTTTAGCATTTGAGATTTTCTGGGCCATCCAGATGACTCAAAGCTGGCCTCCAGGCCTTGGGAAGGCCATTCTTCTTCTCATTTAGCCTTACTTGTAGAGGGTAACAGTTTGGGATCCCAACCCAAAGCACAGGGATTCACCAGGTCCTTATCTCTGGGGGATCCTGGATTCCAACTTTTGTCTCTCTAGAGACAAAAAGACTGTCTAAAAAACTGCTTAGGCTCTCAGCCACCTATTCTAGAATCAGCAAATAGCCTTTAGGGAAAAGCAGTCCAAATGCTGAGCTTGTTCTCTGATTTTCTCTTGGATGTTGACCTGGTAATTATTTACTACCTTGTTAGGACACTCTTATCTTTAAGTAGATGTTTTGTATTTTCTGTCCACTTTTCTAGTTACCATTAGTGGGAGGGTTTCTGTCACCCTGGTCCTCCATTGCCAGAATAATTTGGTTAAGTAACCATTTAAAAAAATTACCCTGTTTTATTTTGCTAAATCCTATTACATTAATTATACAGTTTAACACGTTATTACATTGTAGAGAAAATATTTAATTCTCTTTCAATGTAGTACATATCACTGTGTACTACATGCAAACATAATCAGTGTGGAGTTCATTAAATGTTAAATAATTAATTGGATAATTAGTGTTTCACATGTTTATATTATGTAGAAGTGTTTGAAGGATTGTTTTATAGGTGTTTAAGAGGCTTTTATATAATCTAAGCATCTTTTAAAATATTAATTAAAAAAAAAGGCAGTGAAGAAAAGTCAATTTCTCTAAGGATTAATTATGAGAAAGTTTCTGCTCATGTAATGACAACATAGTCCTCCCAGCAGTCTAGTAAGATCATCATAGGAAAGAAGCATGTTCATTTGGATCAACATGCTTTCATATAGACAAATGAAGGCATTTTTTAAAGGTTTAAACTTGATGCTGGTTCTTTAAACACAGTTTAACTCTTTCAGATAAGTTAATTGCTTAATAAAATTATTTTTTAAAAAGAGGCTTTTAGTGATATTTGGGGAAATTGGTTGGAATTTTTGGATAGCTAGGAACACATTCTTTTTTTTGTTTTTGTTTTTTGTTTTTGAGGTACCAGGGCCATAGATTGAACCCAGGACCTTGTATGTGGGAAGCTGGCACTCAACCACTGAGCTACATTAGTTCTCCTGAGTTGGTTTTTTTGTTTGTTTTGTTTTTAGGAGGTAGCAGGGATCGAAACTGGGACCTTGTATGTGGGAAGCAGGCGTATGTGTAGCTTGAGCTACATCAACTCCCAACACATTCTTATTTAAAATAATGTAAAATAGGCTCTTGTGATCTGAAACTTTGTTATACAACATGTTTTCAGGAATGGAGTAACCTGGGATGCCTGCAGTTCTAATTGCAGCATATAGCATGCCTCTGATTTGTGTATTTATATCATAAATATCTTTGTGGGCTTCCTACCCATATCCCACTCCCAAATGAAGATGGTGGCAAAAGTCAAGTAAGCCCACACCCAGAGCAAAGTTATCCAATGCAAAGAGTATCTCTCCAAGAACAAATAAAGTGAAAGGAAATTGCAAATCTACTGATTATTTCTGTAAGAACACTCAGTGAAATAGCTAGTTTGCTCATGAGCATGACCGTTCTTTTTTGGTTCCTTTTTCTGCTGGTCAACCCCAGATTCTGCCTCCCACCATACTTACCCCCTAAGTGATCTTACCTGCTCTTGGTTTTAGTTATCACCCACAGTCTGCTGGCCCTCCTCTGTGTGTTTCTAGCCCACCTCATTCCTGACTCTTGATAGTTCTGACACTACTGAGCTTCTCCACCCTGTGTCTCATCAGCTATTACCTCAATTCAATATATATGGTGCCCAAGTTGTTATTTCCCATTCCTTCCTACCCTCGGCTTGTACTCTTCTCTCTACCTTTCAGTTCAAGGAATCAGCATCTACCATAGGCTGATTACTGGCTCCCAGGCAGATAGCCACCAGGTCATAGCAAGCTCTACATCCCAGAAAAGCTCTCAGACCTACAGAAAAGTTGCAAGAATCATACAATGAATATCTATTTACCTTGATTCACCAATTGTTAACATAGTCATATTTGTTTTACCTCTCTCATACATAATAGCAATACTAAAATAGTTATTATTTGTTGAACCATTTGTAAGTTACAGATATCATGACTCTTCACACCTAAATGCTTCAGTATGTGTCTCTGAAAAACAAGTATCTTATATAACCATGATATAATGATCAGATTCAGGACATTTTACACTAATTCAATATTATTATTTACTCTAATAAGAATTGACATAAGCTAATTATATAACTTATACAGGTTAATTATAATATAAAATATTCAAATTTCACTAGTTGTTCTAATGTCCTTAATAGCAATTTTTTTTATCCAGAAGCTAATCAAGATCACTTTGTTGCATTTAGTTGTCTTGTTTCTTTAGCCTATATTAATCTAGAACAGTTCCTCAGCCTTCTTATTTTCCTTTTATGACATTGACAGTCTTAAAGAGTCCATCGGTTGTCTTACAGAATGTTCTTCAGTTTGGGTGAGCACTGTCTTAATCAAGTGATCAAAGTTAACATCATGAGTAATGGGAAGCTTGGCATCACATGTCTTCTGATACACCTGATACACAACTTCCTTTATGACATATTCCTACCATATATGCAGGACCTGAATCGAATCACCAGGAAGCCATCAGACGGACCTCCCTTGCTGTCAGAATAAAGTCCACACTTCACAATGAGTCTTCAAGTTCTCTCATGATCAGTTCTTCACCCAGCTTGTCATCTTCATCTTTCACCACAATCTTTGTCAGCAGACACTGGTTTATCCACACAACGCCTTTCCCCCTTTGCTTCCCTAATTTGGCTCAGGTGGCCTTGGAAAGCTGTGTCCTCTTCCAGCCCAGGGGAGGAACCATGATTGGTCCATGGGTAAAGTGGCGATCTCAGTCCCACTTGCTGGTTTAGGGATGGGCCTGTGACCCATTTCTGCCAATCAGTACATAAGAGGAAGTCTCCAAAGGAGCTTCTTAGAAAAATTGTACTCCTTGATGAAAAGGATGGTGAGAAGGCCTATATCTTTTCTGTCTTGGACATGGTTGTAGGAAGACATGGTGCTTAGAGCTGTGGCCACTGTCTTGACGGGCCCAAGTATGTAGAGTCACAGTGGTGAACATAAAGGTGGAGACCCAGGTCCTTCACACTGTGCTCGTTCTGAAACTGCCTGCAACTGCAGGTTGACATGCAAGATTCTTAAATGTCTTTTTTGCTTGTGCCACTGTTAGCTCAATGTGCTGCTGCCTAATACGCCTTGACTGCCGCCTCCCCACTCCTGCTTTCTGATCCCTCGTGCTTTCCCTCCCTTTAATGACTGGCTCTTGCTAATCCTTAGTCTTCAGCAGAAACATGATTTTCTCCAGGACATCTTCCTTTACCTTCTGAGACTGGGGTGGGGGCCTCTCCTGTAGCATCCTGTACCTCCCCCCATAGTAGCCTTCCTAATTGCCAAACCTAATTTTCATATTACAGTTTTCCCCTTGCTCTAAATGTGTGATTACTTTATTGCTGCCTGTATTTAAAAGTTGGTTTTAAAAATTGTATTTAAAAGTAGAGAAAAGTTTTATGGAGACACTGCTTGCAAAGCCACAGGAATACATTTTTCATTGGCCTAAACCAAGGTACAGGAAGTAGTGGAAAGACTAATCCCTTATAAGAGCCAACAGGTTCTCTTCCAGCCTTGTGACTTTCCGGTAAACTCAAGGCTGGCCTTTCACAACACATCTCCAGCCTCATTGAGGCTTGTGGGTAGAAGGGTCAGGGGTCATTGTGATGATTTCTTGATGCCTGGAAATGCCCACAGGTGCGTTTCATGGGGAAGATGCAGAACCTCCTGGGTTCCCTACAAAGACCTAGGTTGGTTTACGTATGCATGGAGCATGAAAATAATTGATGATGCAAGATTTAGAAACCTTAAAACTAGCTCAAAACATTTAGCAAAAGCATTCAAATAGCCTTCAGTCCTTTTACTCTGCAGAACATGGTGCCAGTGCTCTGATTCTGATCATCGTGGACACCAACTAATGCTATTTTGCAAGGCCATATGTATATCCTTCAAGGCCTTCAAACCACTCTGGAATTACATGGCCTTGGACACAACATATGTGGCTAAGTGAAGTTCCCTTATAAATACTGGATCAGAAACTTCACCTCGTCTTCACACAGGAAGTGCCTGGCTCTGTCATTGACTGGACAGAGTTG
Organism: Tolypeutes matacus; assembly: GCA_026826555.1. Taxonomy (NCBI): domain Eukaryota; kingdom Metazoa; phylum Chordata; class Mammalia; order Cingulata; family Chlamyphoridae; genus Tolypeutes; species Tolypeutes matacus. The sequence goes on from JAKSZT010053786.1 coordinate 917,364, forward strand.
TGCAAAGCATCGCACCTGTCTACATCTCTATGCCCCCCTGCAGTGTGAAGGGCTGCTCTGGACTTCTACAAGTATGGGGAGACCACGGGGGTGCTGTCCTCCAGGAGACGATGAGATTGTAGCACTTGACGAAGCACCCTCGTTTCTCCTCTAGTGGACTGACAGGCCTGGCAAGCCTCCCTGGAGAGGACAAGGTTGGAGCCCAGGGGATGGTGGAAGAAACTGGCAGGGATCTAACTGTCCTGCTCATGGGCTCTGTGCCTAGTCGACTTGTTTAAACTTCTCGTTCCTTTGAGGCTGATGCTGTTGTTATTCCTCGGCTAATAGTTGAAGAAACAGATTAGATGGTTACGTTGCCCAAGGTCACACAGCTGGGAAAGTGAGCTCCTGGCTTTGATTTCAGACTGTAAGGGTTAGACTTATTTTATGTTATTAAAGAACAAAATAAGGGAGACAATATTGGAGACACATTCTGGTTCAATAATAGGTGGAACTTTTTTTTCACTGCGGGAATTATGTGCAACACTAAATTTCCCACTTCAGCCATTTTTAAGTGCATAATTCATTTTCTTTTTTTGGTAAAAAATATAAGGAAATTGGGAATAAGTGTTCATATTATTAAAAGATTTTGAAGTCATGGAAGCACAATTCATTTTCAAGTGCATGATTCACATTCAGAGTGTTGAGCTCCCACTGCCCCCAAAGCCCCTTCAATGAGGTGGGACTGAAAAACTAATGGGTTGACTTTTTTTTGATGTAGTAAGGTTCCCATCAAGGGAAGGGTTCAAGTAGAAGTTGGCTGACCAATTTTTTTCAGGGATGTGATGGAGAAGAATCCCCAGCTGGTTGAGAGTTGGATGAGATGCCCCCTGAATGTCCCTTCCAGCCCTAAAATTCTAATACTGTATAATCCTTTGATTCTGTGATTTGTCTCCCCTGAAATCCACACACGCAGCAGTTGGAGACCCTGCCACCAGAGGGCAGTGTTTTCACATCTGGTCCAGCCGCACAGAAGGAACAAAACCAAGTCCCTTTAGGAGCTGCCTGGAGAGCGCCAAGTCTAGAACCATCACAAGGGTGCTGTGGCCCTGCGTGAAGGTGGATCCACCAAGGAAATATTAGCAGCCCTCCTCCACGACCCTGAATAACGGACTCTACTTGGATTTTGTCTCCAAGTGGATTGGAGAGGGGTCAAAATGTTGAAGGTCAAAGGGAAGACATGCCGTTTCCAGAGAACCCGGGAAGCACGTGTTCCAAGGGCTGTGAACCGGCAAGGAGTCCTTGCTCACGGCGCTGTCCCCACCTGACGGTCCTAAGACTAGGGGAAGGGTGAAGGACCCAGGAACATTCAGCCTGGAGACAGAAAACTCGGAGGGACCCTGAGAACTGCCTTCCAGGAAGGTTGTTCTGGAGGGCCCTGGGCATCAGGTCTCAGCTTGGTCTGTCAAAGGCAGGAGACTGCCTTGGGAGGCAGTGTGTTCTCCATCATTTGTCCATGCCCACTGCAGGCCTGGCGCTGCCGAGTAGCTGCGGGCATGGCAGTGAACAAAGCACACAAAACTAAAACTGCCTCCCCGCCTGCAGCCGACCTGCTATGTCTGAACCTCCTGGGAGATGCTGAAGCAGAGCCTGCGGGGAACGTCAGTCTGGCTGGACCGTAACATCCCTTCTGACCTGACAGTCTCGGAGTCCACAGTTCCTTTCTGCCTTCATTTCTCTGATAGACCCTCTCAGAATTTGGAAAGAACCTCACTGAGGCTGCACAGTTTTCTTGGTTTCCAATAGAAACAAGCACCATGAGTTAGGATGTAGGGACACCAGAGCGCTCTGAGATATTGTAATTATAAACATTGCCTTTGGATGTGGAAGTCTTAGAAAAATAAAATTCTTCAGTTGAGGACAAACTCAGGCTCCAGCCAGGTCTATTTTGCACGTTTCTTTTATTTGAGTTACACAGGGATGAGTTAAACCTGTCCAGGAGAGGAATTGCTTCTAGAGAGGAGCCACGTCGCACACACAGTACCCATCCCGTCCTTGACATGAACATGCAGGAGCTCAGCTGAAACAGGCCCAAGGTTGCTGCCACCCGACTCTGAGCCCTCTGACAGCTGGGCACTTACGCCCCCAAGCTCACTTTCCCCAGAGCGCTCCTTATTCTTCGGTGCCTGTCTCTCTGTCTCACACTTTCCTTCACATGAACATTCTCAGAATAGATCCAGTTTTCCATTTTCATATTTTCTTCCTTTCTGTGGGCTGCTGTTGAGATCTGTGTCACCCTGGAAAGAAAGAGAGAGAAGGAGAGAGGGTGAGAAAGTCCATATGGGCTAGAGCTGGGATTTCTGACAACTTTGTCCCCTTCTTTTCTTGGAAGACAGTGCCCCAGAGGCATGGGCTGCTTGCTTATGACGGTCACCTTCGAGTCATCCCTGGCTCGTTCTGCACGAAGTTCTCAGGGTTTTGAGATGCTTTCTTTGGGCTTGACCCTCCTGCCTGGGCCTAAACTCTCTGCAGCCATCTAGAGAGCCAGGGTGCAGGCCGCTGGGATGCTGTGCCTGCGTGAGGCTCGTCTGAGGTGCCTTGGGTTTCCAATAGAAGACCTGAGCGTCTTCCCAAGAAAGAGAAGCTACTGCCACAGATGGACTGTAAGAATGAACAGGATTTCACTGTTGAGGTTATGGAGTCCCTGCCCCAACTAGGGCCCTTCCCTGCTCACCCTTGCTTACCCTGCCAGCTTCTGCTTCCTCTACTGTCCAGCTCTCCCACCTCATGCTGGGTCCCTCTGCTCCAGTCATGCCACACCCTTGTGCGAATCCCACCTCTGCACTTTCCCTTGTTCCTGGAATTCTCTTCTCTCCTCTGTTGAAGGATCCATCTAATTCTTTTTAGGTGCAAATCTGAAGGAGATGGGTGTTTTGTAAAAGATACCAATTGTCCACTTGGATGTCCTGGCACTGTCAGCTGCTATAAACATTCCTAAAAACTTCCTCTCCGTTCCTGGGCTTATGTTGGCAGGGACAGGTAACAAACGGGACCCCACCTTGAGCAGCGCTGGCTTCAGGCCATGTATAGGTCGTCCTCTGTGGAGCTGCCCCACCCCCTGGGGCTGAGCCCACCGCTCTCCTCCATGCTCCCACCCCCTGAGATACAAATGCCATGTCCCAGAACGCTTGCCCACAGCTATGGGTGCCTCTACCCCCGCCCAGCCCCCTGCCGGGTCCCGAGCTCCATGAGGGAGGACCTTTCTTAGTCATATCTGTATCCCAGAGCCAAGGACTGGCCCAGCCCATATTCAGAGCTCAATAAATATTTGCGGGACTAGGTAATATTTCTCATGGGAGAGCTGAACTCTGTGGCTAGTGAACAAGAAGTCAGGGCCCCGGCTCAGTTTTGACTGATGCACTTGTTTCCTTAAAGCATCCTATGGCCCCTGATGGCACATCTACCCTGTGACTGACAAGAGGAAACAGGATGAAAGAGTGAGGATGGAGCGGTCACGGAGAGCAGCGTCACCACGTCTGCAGCAGAACCAGCTGCATGGAGCGGAGCCACAGGATGGCAGAGCAGCTAGACCAGGCCCATGGGCCCCAGGAGTGAACAGGCGCCAAGCCAAGTCCCCACCTGGGCCACTCTCAGAGGCGTCTAGACCTGGAGGCGAAGACGCAGGTGGTGGGAGGGGCTGGACCAGCTCAGTGAGGAAGCCACACAGGGCGGGGCCCAGTGGGAGAGGTCCCTTTCGGTGTGGCCCTGAGAGGAGGGTGCCCCCTCAGCTGCAAGTCTCACCCAGAGGCAGCCACTGTGTCCTTCACTTCCTGAGCTAACTGGTGGAGACCTAAGACAAAGGTGCCCGGTCCCATTTTTTGTTTTCTCCCTAGGAAAATGTAAGCAAAGGCTCAGTTTGAACTCAGAGGTCAGTGGGTTATCACTGTTGGTAAAACCCAGTCTGACTGCCAGCCTTGGGAAGCAGAGAGCCGGAAATGAGTGGAGGAAGCTCAGCCTGGCTGAGCACTGGTTCAGGAGACCGTAAACAATTGCCAGCCTCGGGAGGCAGCACAACCCCATTAGACTCCAGGAGCCCCAGCCTGAATGAGGGCTTGAGTCTGAGCTGTGCTGGTTAATCGCAAACAAAGGGCAACCTTATCAGTTTTTGTAGCAATGACAGGCAGGAGGTCGCTTTTCTCTACCCCAGGGCTTGTGACCTTGGGCAAGTCATTGAACTTCCCTGAGCTTGTTTTCCTTCCCTGAGCGGGCTATTTCTACTCCTTCATAGGGTAAATGAGACATGAAAACAGCGTCTGCATGCCTGGCTCTGTGAAAGTGGGCGAAACCTCTGTCCCTGGCTCCAGGGTTCTGTAAGGGGAGGTTTCTGCTAGTGGTCGTCACACTCGAGCCTGCGGCTGAATTACCTGGAGGAGCTGTTGGACCTCCTGTGCCGGGACCACCCCCAGAGCTTCTGGCTCAGCAGGTGGTCCCAAGCGAGGCTCAAGGATTCACATTTCTAGCAAGTAGCCAGGTGATGCTGTGTTGTTGGTTCAGGGGGCCACATTTGGGGAACCATGCTCTAGAATAATCATCTTTGCTACTCCCCTTGCCTTTCCCTTGCTCCTCTCCATGGGAGGAGGAGTGATAGATCCTGTGTTTGGAAGAAGGAACCAGAAGGTGGGGCTGAGCCCCCTCCGGTCTCTCCTTTTGTATCTACCCACAGATGAGTCTGGGTCCTTCCTCTCCTTGGAGAAGGGGCTGCTCCCCAGAAAGCTGACCTGTGGTTGTTCAGTGCTGTGGGTACATTTAATTTTGGGGTGAAGTATTAGGATTCCCATGGTGAATACCCATTAAAGCCACAGCCTCCATCTAGACTTATAGCATAATCAAACTGGCATTCTGACTTTTTATAGTTGTCTCCCGTATTTTTCTCACTTGGTTTTGAATTAAGAACAAAAAAGGACTATTTTAAGTCACTCCTCTAAAATTCCCACCTGCACTTAGTGCTCGATAAATGGCTACTGCAATCATCATCATCATCAATATTTCCTTCATGTTAGAAACCTAAATCCACCCAGTATTGGTGGAATCTCAGTCTCAGCAGAATAACGGCATTATGGGGAATGTGAGGGGTGAGCTCGCACTGCCTGGCCCCTGTAGTTCTCCATGGCAACACTGTGCCAGGCCTCGCGCCAGGACTGTGGGAGTGCCAGGCAGCATCCGACACGGAACCTGCCTCCAGAGGGCTTCCAGTCAGATGCAGATCCTGACCACCAGCCCTCGCCATGTGGGTGGACGGCATTGCACCTGCGGGCCACGAGGACACACGGAGTGCCCGGGGTTCCCATGGCATGAGATCAAGGCACGGTAGAACCGGGGCGCTGGGGAGCCCAGAAGGAAGGAGCAAAGCAGCTACAGGGCAGGTGAGCTCAGAGCGTGGGTGCCCACACCTACCAGCTGCAGCCGAGGGCCTCACTCCTGGGAAAGGGTTTTGGAGGAGCCCATCTTGGACACCTGGATGATCTCCACGGAGGCAATGACTTTGCTGGCCACGCGGTGCCTGGTGCCTGGTGTTGAGGGCGGTCTCCGCCGTGCCCACCCTCCCCTCAGCATCATCCATCTCGTGCACCATCTTCCTGTATGGAGCCAGGGTCTGGGTGGACTGCTCCTCCTGCCAGAAAGGCACGGCGGGAAAGGGTACGACGGCATGGCTCGTGCTTTTCACCGTGTGTAAGAGTCCACACAGGCATGCGAAGAGTCCAGTCATTCCATGAGGCTTGTTATAAACACAGCAGTCCTGGGGGGCAGCCTTCCACTCCCCAGGAACAATTCTTAGACAATTCTTTCTGGCCTTATGCCCACATTGCTAAAGGAAATGTGCTTCTATTACTCTTTCTGTAATTTCTGGGTTCAGGCAGCATGTGTGGGTGCCCCGCCATGGAAGGTGAGGATCTAGAGCCTTCCCCCCGCTGCCACCATTCCCCATCCACTCATCTTCCCAAAATAGTGAGTGTAATTTCGGCTAGAACCATATTTACTGTGATCCTTGCTTTTATCAAGCCTTTTGGGAAGGGCGTTGGGTGGTTGGGTGGCTTATGGATTCCTTGTGGTGGCCCCAGAGCCAGGTGTCTACTTCCTGGGTGGCAGGTGGACATGAAGTATAGGGATGAGGCTTGAACCCGCCATCCCCCAAAAATCTGACCTTGGCTTTGACGCTTGCTAACCTAACAGCAGTTACCCCACTCTGAGTCTGTTTCCTTACCTACGAGATGTAGTGATAACCTCTGCCTTCTGCCTCAGTGTGAGAAGGTGAACTAAGGGAAGGTTCTTGGCCAATAGTGCCACCCGCAAGGAGAGGCTGTCCCTGCTGGAAGCCGCAGCATCGGCGAAAGCAGAGCAGAGGTGACAAAGCTTCTCCCGGGATTTGCCTTGCACTCTGCTGCAGTTATGTTAGTTAAGGTGCGTGTTCTTGGGAGAAACATGTTCCTTGTTACATGTCATTTTCTTTCTTTTTTTTTTTTTTTTAGGCTTGTTATTTTTAAACAATTTATTGAAGTATATCATTCATATATGAACATTCATAAATAAGTGTTCAGTAAACATTGTGAACTTACAAAACAAACATGCATGACATCATACACGGCTCCCACATACCACCCCACCACAAATACTTTGCATTGTTGTGAAAAGTTTGTTAACAAATTATGAAAAAGCATCGACAAAGTGTTACTGCTAACTATAGTCCGTATCTTACTCCCTTATACTTTTTTTTTAAGGATTTATTTATTTACTTACTTTTATCCATTTTTTACGCCCCCCTCCCCCCATTTTCTTGGTGAAATGTTGGGTCCCCTTCCCTCAGTAAGGACAAGGTGACACGGACACAAGGCTGGCAGAAATCAGATTTTGGCCAATGCTTTCCTCCCTGTGGTTAATTCCAACTATGCTTGATGACCTGGCCTGGGAAGCAAGAGGGAGGGAGGAAGGGAGGAGGGGGCCATGCGGCGAGCACCGACTGGCGCCTCCATCTGGCGCTTGTACCCCATCAGCTTGTTCTGCAGCCTCTCCACCAGCTCCTGCACGCGCTGGTTGGTCTTGTGGTCCTCCTCTGTCTGGAAGACCAGCTCCTCGAGCCGGCGCTCATTCTTGCGCAGCATCTTCACCGTCTCCACGTGCTGTTTCTGCTCGCCCACGAGCTCCATCTCTTAATTCCTTGATCTGAGGGGGGAAGAGAGGAATACGGCTGCGTGGCCATGTGCTTCTGAACTGCAGAGCACCCTGACCTGGGGCAGGGCTGTTGTGGCTGTAGAGTCCACTTACTGCACAGGCGTGAGCCAGCAGAGCCCTGGGCGGGAGACTTGGGCCACCTCTGCCTGCTGTGGCCGTGCGGTAGGTGTCAGGCAGTCCCCTTCCCCTGAGCCCCAAGATCCCTCCTCTGGGCAATGGGAGAGGCTGCGAATCAGGCAAGGTGACAGAACCTTCCAGTCCCTTCCAGCTTCGATGTTCCATGAAATAAAGGCTGAGGCTTGTTTTCTTTATGCAAGTAGTGAGAGAGAGAGAGAAGTTACGTTGGGAAGGGAGACTGGGAGAGGAACTGCTCTGCTTTGGGGCTCAGAACACTCTGGTGGGAGAGGTGACAAGGAGAAGAGGAGGAGAGAGTAGCACTTTGGGAAATAAGGTAGAGCCATTGCCTCCATTTCCTTTTCTTTCTTAGCATCGGCATGACCCAATCCCTCATCAAATGCAGGGAATGCTGTTCCTGACACAGCCCCAGCCAGATCTCCTCTGCTCTCTCGTGGCTTACTTCAGCGGCGCCTTCCCCTGGCCTCCAGCTTCAGGATGGTGTGCTAGCCCCCCTTGAGAGCCAGCGGCTCGGCCTCCTCCAGCTTGGCCATAGGTCTTTGACGGTGACCTCGTAGTTCTTGATTTTCTCCAGGTGCATGCAGTGGTCCTGCTCTTGCCGGAGTTCTTCTGTCATGTGGGCGGCCTGGGGGAGGGGAGGGGAAGAGCTGAGTGGGAGCTGGACGCCCACCCAGGCTCCTACCACCTTTGGGAGAGGAGGGACCTTGGAGATGGTTTCTGGGGAACCAGGCAGTTGATGAGGAGTGTGCTGCTGGGGCTCGAGGGTGTCCTCAGATGGAAGGGGATGGAAGGGGAGGGGGCAGTGCACACACACATGACCTGGCCTCCCTCCTCCAGGGACCCCCCACCAGCCTGTTCCACTCAAGCCTAATTCTTTGCTGTTCCCTCCGTGAGGGGCACATGGCAGAGAAAAGACCAGAATCTGGAGCTGGAAGACCTAGGTCTGCATCCAGCCACCATGCGGCCTCCAGCGAGTGGCTGGTCCCCACGGAACCACCTCGTTCTGGCATTCATGCAACAAATATTCACAGAGGGGCTGTTGAGTGCTGGGCAAGGCTACCCTTTCAGGGCCTTGCACCAAATCAGACCAAACAATGGAATTTCCATCAAGTGGGAGGTGCCTGAGAGTGAAAGTCTCTATTCCCTGCTGTCCAAAGCAGGAGAAACAGCATCTGCCACTCACGTCCAGGTGAGGCCCCAGAGGGCTATCGGAGTAAAGACACGTGACCGTGCATCCTGCCTGGCTCCCAAGGCTGGGTGAAGGCTCCCCCGTGCCAGAAAGCAGCTCGGTGGCTCCTGGACCCAAGGCCCCTGGATGCCTGCCCTAGTCTTTCACATGCTCCTGTTGGCCTCTGGGCTCCTCCGGAGCAGGGACCGCATCCCACATTGTCTTAGGGGAGGGGGTGGCCTTCCCTGTCCCTGCTGGTCTGGCCCTGGGCACACCCATCATGCCCAGGCACCTCCCACCCACAATGGCAGGACGCCCACTTACGTCCGTCATGGCTTTCTTGGCCCTGTCTTCGGCCAAGGGGAACTCACTGATGAGCTCCTCGTGCTCGTTGGAGATGCACTGGACATCGGACTCCAGCTTGCGCTTGACCACTAGGAGGCTTTGGTTCTGGAGGAGAGAACTAAGACATGTCTCTGAGCCGGGAGTGTGCAGCACCCCTCTCGTGGTAAAGAAAATGACCCACCCCAGACAGGCTTTCCAGACCACCCCCCCAACAGGAAATGAATGGCCTGATGCCCTTTACTTGGGGTGCGGGTCTCTCCCCTGCACTTATTCCCTGGGTTTTAGAGCAGAGCTGGCTTGCATGTGAATAGCCCATGAATAGCCTGGGAGGAGTGGCAGCTCTGGGGCAATCCTGGTTCAAGCCCCAGCGCCCCACCCCTTTGGACACATTCCTCGCCTCTTTGGGCTTTGATCTGCTATCTATAAAATGGGGTTGGAGTCCTTCCATGGCCCTGGTACATTTTCTCCTTTGGTGAGTTTCCATATGAGGGTAAGTGGGAAGGGATCTGGGAAAGCACATGGTTAAGGCAAGCAGCACTGGTGTATATGGCAGACGTGGGTCCCGGCTTGTAACCATGGTTCAGCTTTCTTGGCCCGTATTTTGTGTGTAAAATGAATATCAGACTATGGAATATTCTAGTTCCCTTTCATTTCTAAAGTTCTATATCATCAGCTACACTGGGGATACATCATCAAAACCTCTTGGGGGCTTCTAAAAATTCAGATTTCCAGGCCTGTGCCCCACAGCCCCATTGGATCAGAATCTCTAGGGGAGGGCTCTGAAAAACTATCTTTTAAAAGCTCTGCAGGTGGGAAGCAGATGTGGCTCAAGCGACTGGGCTCCTGCCTACCACATGGGAGGTCCCAGGTTCGGTTCCCGGTGCCTCCTAGAGAAGGCAAGCTGGTGAGGCAGGCAGGCATGGGAGAGCTGACATAGCAAGATGATGCAACAAAAGAAACACAAAGAGGAAAGACAATGAGAGACATAACAAATCAAGGAGCTGAGGTGGCTCAGGAGATTGAGCGCCTCTCTTCCACATGGGAGATCCCAAGTTCGGTTCTTGGTGTCTCCTAAAGAGAAGATGAGCAGACACAGAGAGCACACAGTGAATGCACACAGAGCAGACAGCGACTGCAAACATGGAGCAGGGGGCATAAATAGATAAAATAAATCTTTGGAAAAAAAAAAAAAAGCTCTGTGGGTGAGTTGTTCTGAGGCTCTGCCATGAGGGGGGGCACTGCCTGCCGTGAGTTTGAGGGAAGCCCACGTGGCTTGAGCACTATCCCAGCCTCTCCCCAGCTTCCGAGCATAAGTCCACGTAGCATGGGCCCCGGGGAGCTGCCGCTGAGCTGCCGAATGTTGCCTTTCCTGGATGTCGCCTTTCCTAAATGTTGGCCTACCCGGATGTCCCTTTTCCTGGACATTGTCCTACCTGGATGTTGACCTCGTTGTGCCTCTGGGTGATCTCCACCACCTCCTGCTCCAGCAGCTTGAGGGAGTGCTCACTGCCCTCCAGGCCTGAATGCACCCCCTCCAGCTCTGTCTGCAACAGGCTGAGGCGCCGCTCCTGCATGTCGTCCTTCTTCCGCAGTTCCTCGTGCTGCTGGGTGTCCTCGTCCATCTGCACCTGCAGGTCCAGGGGGCGGAGAGAGGGCACAGCCTGAGCCTCACAACCACCATGGGCCAGGCTCCGCAGAGAGCTGGGGGTGCCGTGGGGAAGTGGGGTCTACAGAGGAGAGAGGGAGGTGCTGACCTGCCCCCAGGAAATTCCCAGTCTGGCTGTGGCCTCGCTAGACCGGGGCCCAGGTGTCCTGAGGACTTGTCCGATGGGCGGTCAGCGTGAGGTCTTCGTGATGGCAGAGTGCCTGGTGCTTCCAGCGGGGCCTTCTCAGGGAGGCCTGCCCTGTCCCCCCACTAGTCCTCGTCCCCCTTCCCTGCTCTCCATAGCATTCAATACCGTTCTTAACACTCCTGGGCCACGTGTGCCTGTTTTGGCCACTCTTGTTCCCCTAGCACCTCAAACAGTGCCTGGGCGGGCCAGGCCATCAGTGAGCACGAGCTGAAGTACGCATCCAGCTGCATATGCTTGAAAGGCCAGTTCCAGGACGGAGTGCTGTAAAGGAGGCTTCAGCTCTATCTGTGCTTATTTCTTAAGGTGAGTGGTGGGTACATGGATGTTTGTTATGTTCCTTATTTTTCTATGTTGGAAATAGTTTATAGAATATTAAAAATGACTTTAAAAAGTCAAGGCAGGCCCAGCTTCCCATTTTCCTCCTTTCTTCCCTGTTTCCAATTGTCCAGGATATGGACTTTGGCAGTGGGGCCACTCATTTATACCATCCAAAGTCACTTGCTCCCTGGGACAGGCAGCCAGCCCAGGTTCACACTCTCATTCCTTCATCTTTGCTGAAGACACGGGTGGTTAGTCCCGCTACACTCGTGGGCTGGCGGATGGCTGGCTTTGGGATTTGTTCCTCCTGCCCCCGGACTGCTACCTTGATTTGCTGTTGCAGCCTCTTCAGGGTCTACCCGAGTTCACAGTTATTCTTGTTGGTGTGGTCCAGCTGGATTTCCATCTCATTCAGGTCTGTCTCCATCTTCTTCTTGAGCCAAAGCGCCTCTGGCCGGCCCTTGGCCTCTGCCTCCAGGCTGGCCTGCAAGGACTCTACTACCCGCTGGTGGTTCTTCCTGTAAGTTCAAACAGAGAAGACCCTGGGCCACTGGGCGTGCTGTTCTGTCTATGCTAACCCTCTCTAGATAAGAGGCCTCTGCGCGTGCTGTGAAATTTAACATGCCAGATCTTTCCTTAAATCATCTGCGTGGCTGAGCACCAACTACACTTTGGAAAAAGGGAGGGAAGCTCATATTTACTGAATTTCTACCACATGTCTTACGTAGTCTCAATTCATTTAACGTGCAAAACAGCCCTGCAGGGAAATGGAGGCTCTGACATGCTAAAAAAAAACATGACAGAGTTCACCCGTTTAGCCCACAGTGGGGCTGGGATTCACTAGGTCCCTGTGTCTTCCATTATACATTGTGGGCTTAGGCCATATAAGTCGGGTTTATCTTTTTTCAAAACAACAGTTAATAATTGATTGTATTTAATATACAATAATTATAATGAACATAATATTTATTTCCATAGGGGAGTGGGTGTAGCTCAGGGTTTGAGTGCCGGCTTCCCATGTACGAAATCTTGTGTTCAATCCCTGGTATCTCCTTAAAAATAAATAAATAAATATTTCCATAAATTCCCTGTAGCAGTTTGATATTATTTATGAATTCCAAAAAGAGATATTGATTACGTTTATAAACTGGTCTCTTCCTCTGGGCATGATATCCTTTGATTGATTTAAATTCAGAGGCTTTATGTTTACTTGATTAAATCAAGATTAGGGCTTTGATTTGACCAGATCATTTGGGCATGCAGCGTTGAGTCCCTGCCCCCTTGGTGGGCTGATAAAACAGATTCTCACACAGAAGTAGATACACAGAGAAGAACATAGAGGAAGAGAGACAGCTCATTAGACATGGCAGAGCCCTGGGAAGGGAGATGAGCCTGATAGTCTACAGCTGACCTTGTGAAGAAACCAGAGCAGCTGAGCCCTGAAAGAAATGAGCCCCAGGGAAAGACATGAGCCTTATGCCAGCCTACAGCTGAGATCAGAAGAAGCTGGGACCATGAAGCCATAAGAGGAAGATGGAAAGCTGAACCCTTGCAGATATCACCCACCATCTTCCTTCAACACGTGACCAATGACTTTGGGTGAGAAAGTACCTCTTATGGTACCTTGAGTTGGACTCTTTAGGGCCTTGTGACTGTAAGCTTCTACCCCAAATAAATACCCTTTATAAAAGCAACAGAGTTCTGGTTCCTTGCATCAACACCTCTTTGGCTGACTAAAATATTCCCCATATAAGCTGTATTAACTTCCTTTCATAGGAGACCAGAGGAGTAGATTTTGGTGTCCATAAACTTTTGTTGAACCAAGGCAAATAAATATTTAGCACTATAAGGGTCCTGTCACCTGCTCTTTCAGAAGCCCCCAGCCCCGCATTGGAGTCACCTCAGCTCAGCTGCTGAAAGCCCACCACCTGCAGGCTCTTAGCTGGATTTGTAGCGCCTTGTGATGTACCCAACCTCCAGTTATGGGAGAAGGTGTCACAGCATTCTCAAAAGTGAATAGAATCATGATTCACTTTGATTTAAGAATAAATGCAGGGAAGCTGATGTGGCTCAGTGGTTGAGCACTGGCTTCCCATATATGAGGTCCCAGGTTCAATCCCTGGACCACAGTACCTCAAAAAAACAAAACAAAACAAACAAACAAACAAAAAAACAATAAATGCAAGCAAAAGCTATAAAACATTGTTGAAAGAAATTAGGGGCTCTAAATAAATGGAAAGACATCTCATGTTCATGAATTGGAAGACTTAATACTGTTATGATGGTAATACTCTCCAAATTGATCTACAGATTCAGTGAGATCTCTATCAAAAGCTTAGCTGGCTTCTTTACAGAAATAGACAAGTTGATCCTAAAATTCATATAGAAATGTAAGGAACCCAGAATAACCCAAACAACCTTGAAAAAGAACAAAGTTGGAGAACTTACTTCTTGATTTCAAAGCTTAGTACAAAGTTAAAATAATGAAGAGAGCATGGTCCTGGCATCAGGGCAGACATACGGATCAATGGAATAGAACTGAGAGTCCAGAAGTAAACCTTTACATTGATAATCAATTGATTTTCAACAAGGATGCCAAGACAATTCAATGGGGGAAAGAATAGTCTTTCCAACAAATGGTGCTTGGACAACTGAATACCCACATGGAAAAGAATGAAGTTGGATCCTCTCCTTCACACCATCTAAAAAGATTAACCCCAATAGATTAAAAAACCTAAATGTAAGAACTAAAACTATAAAACTCGTAGAAAGAGACACAGGCAAATATCTTTGTGATCTTGGATTTGGCATTGGTTCCTTAGGACGCTTAACACACAAGCAACCAAAGAAAATATAAAGTGGACTTCATCAAAATTAAAACTTTTTGTGCACCAAAGGTCACCGTCAAGAAAGTGAAAAGACAACCCCCAAAATGGGAGAAAATATTTGCAAATCATATAAATGATAAGAGTCAAGTATTCAGAATAGAAAAAAAAAAACTCTTACAACCCAACAATAAAAAGACAAAAAATCCAATTTAAAAAATGAGCAAAGGACTTGAATAGACATTTCTCCAAAGAGGCCAATAAGACACAAAAGATGCTCAGCATCATTAGCCTTAGGGAAATGCAAATTGAAACAACTTCACACCCACTAGGATGGCTATAATAAAAATAGATGGACAAATCCGAATGTTGGCAAGGACACTGAGAAATTGGAATCCTTATATGTTGGTGGTAGAAATGTAAAACGGCGCAGCTGTGGAAAATAATTGAGCAGTTCCTCAGTCAAACATAGTGTTAACATATGACCCAGGAATTTTACTCCTAGATATATACCCAAGACAAATGAAAACATATGTCTGCACAAAAACTTGTATGTGAATGTTCATAGCAGCATAATTCAGAATAGCCAAAAAAGTGGAACCAACCCAAGTGTCCAGCAACTGATGAATGGATAACCCAAATGTGGCATAACCATACAATGACAGAGTTTTCACCAATGAGAAAGGATGACGTTCTGATCCATGCGACAACATGGATGAACCTTGGAAGCACTATGCTGAGGGAAAGAAGCCAGACATTAAAGGCCACATATTATTGGATTCCATGTCTATGAAATGTCCAGAAGGGGCAAATCCATAGAGACAGAAAGATAGTTAATGGCTGCTTAGGACTGGGGGACATGGTGGGTTAGGGGAGTGACTGCTAAAAAGCATGCGTTTTCTAAAATGTTCTAAAATTGTGATGACTGCACAACTCTGTGAATATACTAAAAACCGCATAATTGTACCCTTAAAATAGGTGATTCGTGTGGTATGTGAATGACAAATGCACCTCCCACAAACCTCATATTGCCGCAGTTAGACATTTAGGGTGGGGGTCGGGTTTAGCCCACTGCCTGCCATCAGTGGAGTCTCTTCCCAGTGGCTCTGCCTGTAGCCCGCTTAGAAGAAGGGTTTGTGGGCATGTTATAAAATCAAAGAAGCGACAGTGTGGGAGGATTTCCGGAGGGTCGCCTGCTGCCAGGCAGACAGCTCAGGCACGGCGCCAATGTGGATAGTTCCAAATGTGACGGTCTTGTCAGAATCACAACAAATCATATTTCTGTAAACTAAAACCTAGGAACGAGTCCAACATTTTCTTGAAACTAGGAAATCAGCATTGCTGGTGACTGAATTAAAGAGAAAGCTCTACATCCAGCAATCCTTGGCAAATTGCTTCTTTTCCGTGACGCATGTGTATGTTTTCCTAGAGTTTGTTAATATCAGTGGCAACTTATATCTGCATTGCTTTGCCAGGTCAAACGGGCTTTTGTATCGACAGTCTCATTTAAGCACCCCATCTGGGAGAGGTGGTGAGGTGCCATCATTATTACCGTTTTACATTTGGGGAAACTGAGGTTTAGAGAGGTTCACCTCAACCGCGCCGAGTCTCATGACTAGTCGGTGGCACGGTCCCAGGTTTCCTGACTCTACTCCATCATGCTGCCAAAAAGTCAGCCTCCATCTGCCCCATACCTGGTAGCTTCAAATTCCTCTTCTTTCTTGTGGATTCTCCAGTCTATATCAGCTTTCACCTGAGCCAGTTCCAGCTGAATTCGAATCACCTTGCTTTCTTCAACCTGCTGGGAACATAAACATCAGTCTTGCTGGCCAAGAAAGTCCAAGGTCCTTGACCAGGGGTCCAGACCCCAAGACGGTGGCCCTGTGGTTACCTCCAGGGAAGACTCAGCTTCTTCCAGGGCCACCTGGAGTTCTTCCTTCTCGATCTCCAGTTATTCAACTTCTGCAGCTCATGCACACTCCGTGCCCCCCTTGCCCAGCTGATCTATCAGGTCCTTTATCTCCTCTGAGAAAGGAACATTCTCATTAATAAGGCCCGTGGGGACCTTCCTGTCTCCAGGGCCGTGGCACATGGCACAGACATTCCTCAGTGGCCTAAGAAGCAGGCACTCCTAGCTTCACCATGTCAAAAGGGAAGCACTTTTCTCCAAGTCATATCAGGACTTGGGCACTGGAGAACATTGAATTCCAGCTCCTCTGTTCATCACTAAATGGGGGCATGATTTTCCAAAGTATTCTAAACGTGGAAAATGATTCCTGCAAGTCCCCTGGATGCCACACTCCAGCGGTCATTGTCTAACAGGCCCACCTAAGGAGGGATTACTTCTCTAAGGGGATGCACCTCTGTCTGACTTCCTGCAAAGTTAGATGTCAGCTTTGTATATTGATGATTATTGATATAATGATATACTGGTTGTATTAGTCAGCCAAAGGGGTACTAATGCAAAATACCAGAGACTGGTTGGTATTTATTTGGGGTAGAAGTCCACAGTTACCAGGCCATAAAGCATAAGTTTCTTCCCTCACCAAAGTCCGTTGCCACATGTTGGAGCAAGACATTTGCCAGGGTTCAGGCTTCTTGGGTTCCTCTCTTCCCGGAGCTGCATTTCTCTCTGGGTTTAGCTCCTCTGTTTCCTCCACAAGGTCAACTGTAGACTATGAGGCTCTCTAGGCTTTGCTTCTTTCCACAAGGCCAGCTGTGAACTCTCAGGCAAATGGCTCATCTCTATCCCAGGGCCTTCTCTCCAACATCAAAACTCTAACATCAAAACTGCTCCCTCTGTCTTTTGCCTTGCCTTTTATATTTGATTCCCCCACCCACCAAGGGGTGGGGCTCAATGCCCTACTGACGTGGCCCAATCAAAGCCCCAATTATAACTTAATCATGCCCAGATGAACAGATCAGTTTACAAGCATAATCTAATATAAATTTTTGGAATTCATAAATACATCAAAACTACCTAACAGCTACACTGTTATAATGATAGTCGTGAATTATTTTTGTCCTAGAGGTGCAAAAGACTTCTTCTGGTAGAGAGAAAAAGCAACCACAACAAGAAAACCAACTCCAGAGATTATGGTCTTATTGTCCTGCAGGACGCTGACCGGTTGTACACCTAACTTAGCAAAGTCACCTTAGCATTCCTTTCCCAACTACGCCAGTTGCTTCCCTGTGAATGCTCTTTGAAGGCAGCTTTCGCGTTTTCCAGGCTCCTTCATTCATGACTTCAGTAAATCTCTGGCACACGTTCACTTTATATTCCTATGCACGTCATGACTTAAAATGTTTGAAAATCATATTTTGGCAGCACTGATGCGCCTCCTGCTGATTTCACAGGGAGACTGAGAGACCGGATGTGAAAATGCTTTGATTAGTTTCCTGCTCTACTTGACTCTGAATATTCAGCGGGTGCAATAGTCTCCTTGTCTCATCACAAGGGGATTGGATATGAATTTCTCAAGGCCAAGAAAGCCCTGGAAAGGGGACCTGGGTGTCTTCTCCTCTGTTTCCTTTCCATGCATGGGTGAACGTGGGGGTGGGGTGGGTGGGTGTCCCTGATGGCATTGATTTCCGCCTGGTTTCTCTCCAGCTTGGCCACCTTGGCGTTGGCTTCCGCTAAGCTATCTTCCAGCTTTCCAATGCGGTCCTCGGCGTTCAACTGCTCAGGAGGGAGGAACCCAGAGGGGAAATGAGGACGCCCAGGCCAAGCCCTCCCCTTGCCACCCAGACCCTCGCCCTGCTGCACGTTCCATCCTTCCAGGGTGCAACCCCCCCGCCCCCCCCCCAGGCTACAGCACCCAGTCCCTCTAGAAGGCAAAGCCCACCTCTCCTGATCGGCTGACCATTTTCTCTCAGCATAGCCAGAGCCTGTGGCTTGGCACAGCCCCTCCCTGTCTGGCCCTTTTGTAGGGACCCCAGAGCCCTGCAGACCACGCCCAATGGGAACAAGGAGTGGCCCCCTTGGCAGACGGCACTGGCATTAGTGCAGGGGTCTGCAGAGCAAGCAGGAACTACAAAGAAGCCTTGTAAGGGTCGGAGGCTGGGAAACACGTGTTGGCTGGGACCCCCGAGGCATCGGGTACCCTGCTCCCCTGTGGAGCCCCCTCCCCTGGTGTGCTGAGAGGGCTGTCCACGTAGCATGTGCTCGATAGGTACAGGTTGATTTTTTTCTTGTCCTGTATCACTTTTTCTTTGAATTGTGGCAATTTATGCATTTGAATGCTCTCTCCTGCTGGTCTCTAACTCCTTGAGATACAGTCATAATAATGTATTGACATTGGTAAGAGCTAACATTTATTGCGCTCTTCTTATGTGCCAGGGACTTGTTACTCTCCCTTCTTTACAGATGAGGAAACTGAGGCACAGATGGGCCACGGTTGCAAGTGCAGCCGGCAGGGTCTGTGATGGGTCCCCTCTGGGCCCCCGGGGGCTCCATCACCTTGGACTTCTGCATGGTCTCCATGCTGGCGTTGCGGTCATCGATCTCAGCCTTCATGACCTGCTTGTCCTTCTCCAGCTTGGCCTTGACCCTCTGCAGGTTCTCCACGTGTTCCGTCAGCTCGGCCTTGGAGTCTGTGTGCTTCCTATGCAGCGTGGAGGCCGTGGCCTCGCTCTGCAGGACCGCATCCTCCAGCTCCTGCCGCAGCTTCAGCAGCTCCACTTTGCACTTGCGGTTCTGCTCCATCTGGGCAGGGGAAAGCAGCGTTCAGCAGGACTGGCCGGCCTCCGCATCCGTGGGTTGGACACTGCCCACCCGCTCAATGGTCCCCAATGTTCCTGCGCCCCGCTAAGAGAACGCCCCGATTGAAATATCAATCCTTGGCCTCTGCATGGGTTGCCCATAGGATTCGTTTAGCTAGAAATGATGGACCCCTCTCTCTCTCTCACCTTCCCCCTTAAGCTGGCTTTGAGGTCCTCTCCACTCCAAGCGTACCATGGGCCAGCAGCGCCTGCAGCCCCAGGAGCTGGTCAGAACCACAGGGTCTCGGGCCTCACCCAAGACCCGTTGAATTAGAACCTGAATTCTAAGGAGATTCCAACGGTCCATGTGCCCCAGAGTTGGGGAAGCCCTGAGCTGCCCTGGGTTCCCGCCATCACGTGCGCTGCTTGTTCTCCACCTGCCTCCCTGACCCGGTCCGCGCTCCCCTCCCTGCCCTGCCCAGTGCCCTGCGAGGCTGACCCTGAGGGCCACCTCTTCTGGGCCCCCTGCCTTCTGGCTCCCTCTCAGGCTTGGCCAAAGGGAGAGACCAGGAGATGGTCACGGGGTGGAGAGGGGGTGGTCGGGGTCTTCCGAGCTTCCTCCTGCCTCGGCATCTCCATAACTCCAGCTCCCACTGGGCAGGTCCCCCCCCCCATGGCTCCAGCACTCCAAGCCCTAAGCCTGCTCCTCTCATCCTCTGGCTCAGGGGTGGGAATGGCACCCATTCTTGCTAGTCCCTCTGCACCTGGCACCCCTTGTGGCTCTCATAGCCCCCCTACCCTGCTGTGAGTAATCCCTTTTATGCTTCCGTCAAACCACGTGGGGTGGCTTTGTCTCCCGCCAGCACCCTGACCTGGGCCTGCCCCCCGTGAGGACTCTGGTCAGGAGGGGGACGGAGGGGGCCCAAGGATGCTCAGCTTTCCAGTGGTTTGGAAACCCCCGGCCCTGCTTTCTGTTCTGGCCACAGATCTGCACTTGTAGGAGCGCGACCACCAGCCTGGAGGGGTCGTCTAAAGGGGCTTCTGCTGGTGTCTGTGGCCCCTTCATGTGAACTAGGGAAGATGTCTTCTTGGCTGGGATGCCAGCCCCACTCGCCTCTCCACCGGGTGCCCTTGGCATGCCATGGGACACCCCACCCTCTGCATCCACCCATTATCCTGCTTCCACCAACCCCACGGAACCAAGGAGCCCCAGGAAAAGTGGACCCTTGTCCTTGACTGATTCCTCCTTGAGTGAGACCTCAGAGGGACTCAGCAAGAGATAACAGCTCTTTACCCCACTACTCATCATCCAGCATCTTTCCTCCCTGCAGGCCAGGCTTGGGGTGTCCGGAACTCCCAGGGTGGGTACCTGAGTGGATGTGGCTCCCCTGGCTTCTTCCAGCCTGTCACTGAGGTCTTCGAGGTCCCAGGACAGGTCGATGCATTGTTTCTCCACCTGGGGTGAGATGCGGAGAAAAAAGCGTATTGAGTTAGGCCATCTGTGTACCCCTCTTTCTCCAGTAAAGGCTGCGAGGTCGGGGACCTGCGTTTGGGTAGTTCTGATAACCCATGTGCTCAGGGAAGGACACCAGCCATCCTCCTAACCCCAGCCCAGTGTGGCTGAATTTGGAACCCACAAGCACGCACAGGAGAGGCTGCCTGCAGAGCCGAGGCCATTGTGATTTGTCTCCTACCACCTTCCTGGCCTCACCCCTCTCTAGGCTCCTCACCCTCAAGCCTAGCTCCCCTCTCTGCTCTTCCTAAAACATGCTCTTTACTTTTACACCTTTGTACCTGTACAGGTAGGTGCAATTTTATTCCCTTTGCCTAGAAATGCCCACCCCTCTTGTCAGACTGTTTGAACTCGATCTTCAAGTTCCCATTGGATGCCACTTCTTTGCCTGCCCCAGGCAGAATACTCCTCAGCTCCTCTGGGCTCACAGCACAGCGTCTTTGCATCTTACATCATAATTGACGTGTGCTGTAGGACAGTACCTGGCACATAGTAGGTGCTCAAGAAACAACTAGACCTTTCCAGATGGAAACTAGTTCTCCTCCTGGCTGATTTTCTGAGTGGAACTTTCTGCTTATGGCTGGATTTGTGGCTGGAGTTAGGTATTTGGACTCAAGAAACTGTATAAGCATTTTGTTTACCTTGGCTCTCATTGCCCTCTCTGCTTCCAGTTCTTCCTCCAACCCTTGATTCAGGCCTAGGAAATACATAAGCAAAGGGAGATTCATCTCTCCAGTGTGAAGGTAGAAACGATGCATTTGGCCTTTTAGAATGGAAAGAGAGAAAGGAGCTAAGCATATGATGGCCACTATGACAAACAGAGAGAAGTGGGGCACAGAGAGCATGTGCAAAGGCCCTGAGGCAGGAGGGAGTCTGGCATACGTGAGATCCAGCAAGGAACCAGAGCGGAGGGGGGAATGGTGGGTGACAGAGTCAGGGAGGGGTAGATTGTGGGGGGTCCTTGTGGTCACTGTAAGGACATCAGATCTGACCCTGTGGAGTGAGCATGGGACCATCTCCAAGGCCCCGTCCAGCTCGGACAGTCTGTGACTTTGCACAAGTCTAGCTCCTCAGGAAACCGCAGCAGCCAGTCAGCCAATGTGAACAAAGGGTGCAGGGAAGTGCATTTCAAAAGGCGTGTGGGCTTCTCTTTCCAAGACATACCTGGTGTTCCTTTAGTTTCTGCTGCAGGGTGGCATTAAGAGGCTGCTTGTCCTCGTAAATACAAATTGATTTCCATATCCTGCCCGCAAGACAAGGTTTGATCTTCTGGGGACAGGCTCTCAGGGTAGACCAGCGAGCCAGAGAGGGAACTGACTGACTGCCTCAGAGGAGACCTTGAACCTGCTGAAACCCCCTACCCAGCCTTCTAAAGTAGCCAGGAAATGACCTTCTCACCCTACAGAGGAGTCAAACCCAGAATCTGCTCCACAGGCTTTTCATTCATTCACTCATTCATTTATTCATTCACACTTTTATTAACTGGACACATGTTTATCGAGCCAGATGCTGTTCTGGGCTCTGAGACACATCAGTGAACAAATCAGCCAGAAATCCCTGCTCTGGTGCAACCTTAGAATCACAACGATGCTTTGACTTTGGGGGAAACATTTTCTTCCAAAAACTTTTCATAAAAGTCTCTGTCTCCTTCTGATGTGTAAGTTCCACGTTCAAGGAACCCACAGGCGAGAACAAGATGCCAGAGACCAAGTGGATGAAGAGAAGGGGCAGAGCTGCAGTTTCTCGGCTTGCCATTGAAGAAATGTGTCAAAATATGGACTCAGCTTCACATGCCCCTCATAGCGGTCAGTGCTGTTTCAAAACTGCAAAGAGGTGTTATCCAAATTCCACTACCTAAAAGCTTTCCTTAGCTGATTCCTCCTTATCTCCACTCCCCTGGCCACTTAGTTCAGGTCCTTGCCTGGACTATTGCAGTAGCCAATCATCTTCATGTTTCCAGTTTGTCTTCATTTCAGCTGCACTCCACATTATTGCCAGAGTGATATTGATAAAATACCCCCTCGACTCCTTGTTTTCCCTGAGACCCCCAGCTCACAGGCTTCTAGAAGCCTCCCTGGCCCCTGGAGCAGGTGCACTGCTTAGATCCCCACGTTTCCAGAGCATTAGGATGAGTCCCCATTCCAGCATCCACAATGCACTGTGTGAGGTTGGGAGCACCTTGCAACAGCGCAATGTCTACTCTCCCCAGTGTCCCCAGAACCGGTCACTGTGCCTGGTGCCTAGCAGGAATACGGGACAGGAGTGAATGTATGTGAAGCATGCAGCACGGCGTGGTGCCCAGGCAATGCTCATTGCTATTGCTAAGGAGGAAGTGGAGGATGGCATGGACATACTTTTTCACCACTTTCTTTGGGTTTAGCTTGGACCTCTCCATCTCATTGAGGTTGTCAATGGTCATCTTCAAGTCACTCTCAGCTTTTCGACGAGTCTTTTCCACCTCTGCCCGGATTTTCTTTTCTTGCTCCCAGTTATCCTCCAGCTGTGGAGACCAGAAAAACAAGAGAAGGTAGAGGAGGGGAGACTGTGGCCAGGAGGCAATGAGTAACTGGGCAGAGCCTAATTCCTTTGCTGTGACATCAGAGAGGCCTCACGCTCTAGGGGCTGGGTCAGCCCAGACCCCACAACTTGTCTGCAGACTCTGTGCCCACAGATCCTCCTGACCCCGCGTGGTAACAGCAACCCTGGCACCTGGGCGGTACCTCGTGGATCTGGGTGCTGCACTTGGTCAGGTGGTTCACCTTGTCTTCCTCGGTTGCAGGTCGCCCAGGGTTTTCTGGAAGGGAAGAGACAACCCTGGGTCCCAGCTGAATGGGCCTGGTTGTCAACGTCCCTTCTGATCTGGGGCGTCCCCAGCCTCCATGTGCGGCCCCTATGGTGCTCAGCTCCACCCACTCCACTGAGGGGGCCAGGGGCCGTGTCCACCTGGGGCAGCCCCTCCAGGGCCCTCTTCTCTTTCTGGAGCTTGGCGATAGACTTTTCACAGAGCAAGAGGTCCCCCATCAGGGTGCAGACCTTGTGATCCAGGGCCTGGAAACTGGGGCAGGGAGAGGCAGGGTCTTTTACAGCTGGAAAGACCCCCCATGAGGAGGAGAAGCAGGGCACTTGCTCTTTGACACGGCTGCACTTGAGACAATCCCAATGCCCAGGCCATGCCCCAGACCAACTAAGTGGAATCTTGGGGGTGGGGGGGAAGGGAGCAGCGAGAGCCCCAGTTCAGGCCTTTGCCCCTCGGAGCATGGGCTTCCGACGGTCAGCAGGGGTATCTTCCGGGAGCATCCTGAAAGCTGCCCCTTAGCGGGATCCTGGCTGGTATGTGTGCACACCCGAGTCTGAGAAGCAGGTTCTACCTCGAGAAGCAGCATCTGCTGTACCCAGCTCCTGACGCCAACCTCCTGTGTAGATGGGAAGGGGGCCCAGGGCCAGGAGTTAGCCAGATGGCTCTAGGAGCCAGGGGCACCCCAGGAAACTGCTCAGAGGGGCAGCAATTTGCTTGGGCAGAAGCCCAGCATCTAAGGACCACCCACCAGGGAGGGGGAAGGGTGCCGAGGGAAGAACGTCCTGTGAGGCTGAGTGGGCAGCAGGCCGGCCCAGGGGTCTGGCCAGTGGAAGGGTCCCAGCTGCTGGGAGCAGGCCTGAGCTTGTGTTTGTCTGGGTGTCACCATGGCAGGAATAGCCTCCAGTGCCCCTTGTCAGCTCCGTGCAACAGAACTTTCTGCCTTGGCGACCATGTCTTGGTCCAGGCTGGTTAATGTGGCTCTAGCCATGCGTGGCTATTGGGCACTTGGAATGTGGCTAGTGTGAGGGAGGAGCTGCCCTTTCAATTGTACTGAATTAATTTATCAAGTCCCCTGAGGCCAGGGGCTGCCGCACAGCACAGGGCCCTTCTGGGGGGCTCCAGGTGTGGCACGTGCTGGCAGACTGGCCCAAGGGCTCCCCACCTGCTTCTCCTTCTCTGTCTTGGCCAGCGTGGTCTCCAGGCCCTCCAGGTTGTGCCTCCGTCTTGCACTTGGCGGTGCTCAGCGAGGTCGCCATGCCCTCCTCCTTTTCCAGCCGCTCCTGCATGTCTGAGATCTGGCTCTCCAGCTCCATTTTGGTCTTCATCATTTGGTCAGGTACTCCTCTGCTCCATCAGGTTCTCTCGTTTCTGCTGGAAGAAGGCGGGGGTCAGTGAAATCCCAACTCCAGGTACCTGCAAGGGACCCAGTGACAGTCACCAAGATGGTGGGCACAGCTTGGGCTCACAGCCAAACAAGTGTGCCCTTGGGGCTGGACAAGATGCCGGGCTATCTCTGAGCCCCCCCTTTACCCCGAGCCTCCTTAAGTCCTCTTTATTCTGTGGACAGTAACAGAGAGGGGCAGGGGCTGCAGGGGTGGCCAGTGGGTCACAGGCACGTCCTGGCTACACTTGGCCAGCTCCACGGGATATGCTTGGGTGTCAAGTCCTATACTGTCTGGGATGCAAGGGACTCTGGGCTCGTCCTCGCAGGCCTCCCTTGTTCAGTTTGGGACTCGGCGGTCCTCCCTGAGCGTGACACTGCATGACAAGTGTGGCGCTGCGTGGCCCGGGAGACCCTCGCCACTCAGGCTGCGGCCCTGGACCCGCAGCTGCAGCCTCCCTGGGAGCCAGCCTGGATGCTAGAACCCACCCTGGCCCTACTGCTTCTGAATGTGCATTTGAACCAGACCCCAGCCGCGGTGGTCCTGAAGCTGGGACCCCCAGGCAGGATGCACTGTCAGTCTGGGCTCGGCCCTCTCGTGCGTCTGCCCGGGGTGTGCCTCAGGCTGCCACCTGTATGACACCCAGCCCTGCCCTGGCACTTTGGTGTTAACACACCTTTTCACCTCCACTGTGCATCTGCTCACACCTCTGGGAAGCAAGTGATGTGAGTGTTACAGCGAGCGACAGGTTAGGGACGAGGGAGCTGAAGCCCAGAGGGAGATGGAGACCCCTTCAATCACACGGACAGGAAGCAGCAGAGGGTGAACAATTTGGGCCTTGCAGCTATGAATCTGACTCTCTGCAGCAGGGTGTCCACTGGGGTCTCCCCAAGATGGGGGTCAGTGGTGTGAAAAAACGCTGGCCACTAAAACAACCCGAGACCAAAAAAATGAAAAACACTAGCCACAGAGTCAAGAGACAGACAGGAAATGGCATAGCTTTACTGAAATTCGTTGTTTTCTTTTGTCTGCAAAATAAGGGAAATAATCGTTATGAGGTGGGGAAGGGGCAAAACATGTCAAGGTGCTTCTATAAATGGAAGATGCTTTGATTGCTGTTGTCTCACTGGGCTTAGTTTCCCCAAACAGAAAACAGGGATATCAGCTTGAACCACGTTTCAGAGGTGTCAAGAGGACACAGAGACGTGAAAGACAGTGCTGGGGAAAACGGAAGCGAGACAGGTGCTGGACACTGGCCCCACCGCTGAGCGGAAAGGACTGAAGGTGGCAGGGAAGTGGATGCTCAAACAATTGAGCTCCCTTCTACCACATGGGAGGTGCCGGGTTTGGTTCCTAGTGCTTCCTAGAGAGATGAGTGAGACAGTGAGCTGATGTGACGGGCTGGCACGGCGAGCTGATGCAACAAGATGATATAACAAGAGAAACAAAGAGAAAAAACATAATGACAGACAACAAGCAGGAAGCGGAGGTGGCTCAAGCAATTAGGCACCTCCCTCCCACAAGAGAGGCCCCAGGTTTGGTTCCCAGTGCCTCCTAAAAAGGAAGACTAGCACACAATGAACAGACAGCGAGTGCAAACAACAAGGAGATGGGGAGAAATAATTAATCTTTAAACAAAAACAAAAACAAACCCTGCCAGTCTTGGACCTTGATCAAGTCTCTAAATGCCCATCAAATGGAGTTTTCTGCTCTGTATGGTGCAGTGAACATCAAGTATCTTATGGGGTGGGTGGGATCACAGAAAGAACGGGAAAGCTCTTTATAACTAGAGCAAGTTGCCAGCTAGGAGCACGGGGATGGTGGGGGCATTCGGTGGGCGCCAGCTGGCTCTGTGTGGGAACGATTTCATTTCTTCTCCCCACTGTGTTTCCACCTGACGGGAGAGGAAAAGGGGCTCAGAGCGGTGAGTAATTTGCTGAGGTCCCGCGGCAGAGCGGGGCCCCGACTCCAGGGGGCGCTCTTTCGGCCGCCATCCCTGGCCAATCCCCAACTGCGCGTGCCCAGCCTGCTGCTGGGGGCAAAGGTTGGGTCAAGGGTCACGCTGTCATGAAGTGGGAAGAGAAGGCTGGGGATTTCTCCAAGATCCAGGGGGACATGGCTTCTCAGAAGAGTCCTCCCCTGCCTTCCTCCCTAGGTCTGCCTGGAAATGACTGTGGGGTCTGGGCCGCTGCCAACGCCCCCAGCCTGCGCCCTCTCCCCGCGGGGGGACCCCACGTTCTGCCTGCGGCTGAGGACATTCTTCTTCTGGCTGAGCGTGGCTGTTTTCTCCTCCAGCTCCTTGACCTTGTTCATCAGTTCCTACGTCTTAGACACGGCTTTCCTCAGCGACTCCTCCTTGACCTTCATCTCCTCCTCTTACCGAGCTATGTTCAGGAGCGGCTTGACCTGGGTGACGAGTGGGCTTTCCCAGAGAGCAGAGTGGTGGGGTGTGAGCCTCTGGGCTCCCCCAGGTCTACCCTTCAGGCCTTCCCATGCTGTGCAGAGCAGTCCCTCCAGCCGCTGGGCAGTGGGAACCCCTCTCCCCAGACGCTTTCAGGCCAAGCTCCTTCTGTAAACCATCCGAGCCTCAACAGGGCCTTGATCCTGGGATGGACCTGAGCGTCTAGAGGCACCTCATGCCTCCCGCTCCTCCATAAGCCTGGCCATATGCACCAGCCTTGCCTTCCCTCCCCTTTCTCCCTCACCAATTCCCTCTTCTCTCGCTCTCTCTCCTTTCTTTTTCTTTTTTTCTTTTTTTTTTTAATAAAGATTTTATTTTTATTTATTTATTTATTCCCCCCTTGCTGCTTGTGCTTGCTGTGTCCATTTGCTTTTGGTGTTTTTCTGGGTCTGCTTGTCTTCCGTTGTTGAGTCATCTTGCTGCATCGGCTCACTGCGCCGTGTAGGCCAGCTTACCTTCACCAGGAGGCCCCAGGAATTGAACCCAGGGCCTCCCATATGGTAAACGGGAGCCCAACCAATTGAGCCACAGCCGCTTCCCTCTCTCTTCTTTCATCTTCTCTGCAACACCAAGTCCCAACTCTCAGCCTGGCCTTCTGGGCCTCCTGTGGTGTGGCCTTGTCCTGCAGCCCCCTCTCCGGGAGCTGTCACCTGCTCTGCACCAGTGTCTACCTGGACCTCTCAATGCACCTGGCACTGCTCACCCTGCTTCAGAGCACCTGGATCCATCAGGGTCTGTAGCCTGTACCCCTCTGCCCTGCTAGCCCATGAGCCCCCCGAAGCTCTCCCTCCTGCCCCCTCTGTGTCTACAGCACCAAGCGAGCAGGTGGGACTGACTCTCTGAATATCTCCTGAGTCCATGGATGCATTTTCCAGGAAGGCAAACACTGTGGAAATGGATTTGGGAGATGGGATCACCTCTCTCTGAAGATGACAGATAAACCTCATTCATTGTCAGCCTCGTCTTTGGGGTATCTGGGGTAACTCACTCGCAAAGTTGGCATGAAAAGGTTCTAAAAACACCTTGACTCGTGATGAACGCTTTTGAGTCAGTGGAAGCCTACCACAAGTTGCATTTTCTTTTCATGGATTCTTCCCATCTGGCTTAGTTAAATAGGATTAGAGCTTAGTTAAATGCCTACTAGTAAAATACTCTTTTTTTTTTTTTTACTAGTTGAAATAGGGCCTTGCTCTATTGTGTTTAATTAGTGGCATTTTACTTTACATTAATAAGCAGGGCAGTTCACAGGCTCAGCCTTCTTGTCATCTGCTGTCACTGTCCTGGCCAAGCACTGCCCTCGATCAGCAGGAATCTTAAAGCTGGGGGTCCCCAAAAGGGAACGTGTATACCAAGGGAGCAGGTGAGGTGGAGACAGGGAAACCTTTTCATTTGAATTGTTACAGAGTTACCTTAATGGGTCATCGGAAAAAAGGAAAAGGAACCCATCAAACACAATTTTACCAATAATGTTTGCTTAGGATGAGATTGAAGTAAAGATACAAAGTTTCCCTGTAAAATAAGGCTTTA
This sequence comes from Tolypeutes matacus, assembly GCA_026826555.1. NCBI lineage: Eukaryota > Metazoa > Chordata > Mammalia > Cingulata > Chlamyphoridae > Tolypeutes > Tolypeutes matacus. Next base: position 945,595 of record JAKSZT010053786.1, read on the forward strand.
AGAAGAATAAAGCAGGGAAGCGGTTGTGGCTCAATCAGTAGGGCTCCCGTTTACCATATGGGAGGCCCCGGGTTCGGTTCCCGGGGCCTCCTGGTGCAGGCAAGCCCGCCCACACGGCGTGGTTAGCTGACCCAGCGAGCACAAGCAGCAAGGGGGGGATAAATGAATAAATAAATAAAATCTTAAAAAAAAAAAAAAAAAAAAAAGAATAAAGTGAAGCACGCTGCAAAATGGATGAACGCTGAAGACATCGTGTTGATTGACGTAAGCCAGACAACAAAGGACAAAGACTGTATGATCTCACATGTATGAAATAACTAGAAGAGGCAAACTCACAGAGCCAGAAGATTACAGGTTACCCGGGGCAGGGGGCAGGGTGGGGAGTGGGGAGCTGGTGCTTGATGGGGACGGAGTTTCTGTTTGGGATAATGGAAGTGTTTTGGTAAAGGACGGCAGTGACGGCAGCACAATCTCTTGAGTATAATTAAACTACTGAAAAGTGGCTGAAATGGGAAATGTTATGCTGTATATATGTTGACACAATAAAAGTATTTAAAAAGTTAAAAAAAATTTTAAATAAAAAAAAGTGAAAACTGAGTTAATGGGAAGGAAAAAGGTTAGTAACAGAGGTGGTAAAAGTCACGGTGGTGCCAGCAAGGACAGGAGTTTGAGAAGTGCTGACCCAGGCTGCTCTCGATCATGGGCTTGTGTTACGTTTTTGATCAGCTCCGATTGTTAGAAAGTTCTTTCCTGCGGGGAGTGGAAGGAGCTTTTGCCTGAGCCATGGGGGGCTCAGGGGCACAGGAGGGGTCTCCAAGCCTGTTCCCACTTTCCACACGGCTCCCCCGAAACACCAGCCCCTGGTGACAGCACTGTCCCCCCGTCGCCCCCTCCTCTGTGTGCCCAGGGGCACATCCCTTCTCGATGGTGGCCCAGAGCAGGATGCCGTGACCTTCCGCAGTGGGCTGGCTCCCTGCCTCCTGCCAGCCAGGTGATCGGGAAGCCCTCAGCCCCCCCCCCGCCACCCGGCTGACTCACGCCGACCTCACTCCTGTCTGGGAAGAACCTGGGAAATGAGAGGCCAGATCCCATGATTTCTGGAGGCCGATGACTCACAGAAGGAGCTGAAAATACTTCCACACGGCCAGGGCCAAACCCTCTCTATTCTACGTGGAGTTCACGTTGTCTTATTGGGTTCACATATCTATATAACGTAAAATTTGCCTTTTTAACCATTTTTAAGAGTGCCATTCAGTGGCATTAATTCCACTCACAATATTGTGCTGCCATCACTGCCATCTATTTCTAAAACTTTTTCGTCACCCCAAACAGACACTCAGACCATCAGTCAATAGCTCCCTGTTCCCCCTCCATTCCCCCAACCCCGGTAACTTCTATGCTACTTTCTGTCTCTATGGATTTGTCTATTCTAGATGTTTCATCTGAATGGAATCATACAACAGCCGTCCTTTTGTGTTTTGCTTCTCTCACTCAGTGTGTTTTCCAGGTTCATCCGTGTCGTATTGTGCATCTGAATTGCATCCCTTTTTATGGCTGAATAATATTCCATTGCATGGATGGACCACTGCTAAGTGGATTCCATTTGAGCGATGAGATGGAAAGTGGGGCGATGCACCATAACTTTTCTGAGGGAGGAATTAGCCCCTTCTGGGAGGAGGCGAGACTCCTCCATCTCCACGGTGCCCTCATTCTCAGATCGTCTCTGTGGCCTCGGTGCCTCCCAGCCCCCGTGTCCTGTCCCCCTGCCCTCACCTTGTTGTAGAGCTTCCACCAGCCCCAGAAACACAGCTGCAGGAACTTGCGCACATTCCGCTGGATGACTTTCAGGCCAATTCTGCAGAAAGAACCCGGGGTGGCATGGGTTAAGAGCAGGTGTCAAGACCTGGCCTGCCCAGGGAAGGGGGCCTGGGGATGGGTGCTTGCCGTGGGTGGGAGCCAATGCGTCCTCTCTGTCCAGACACCAAGGTGCTTCCTCGAGACCCAGCATGGCCATGTTGTCTGGGTAGAGACAGTCTGGGGTCGGAGTCAAGCAGTTGGTGGCAGGTTAAGACTCCTGATGGAACCAGACATCCCTCCTCCAAGAATAGAGACCTCCCATGGGGTAGGTGGGAGCCCAGTGGCCTAAGCCACATCCGCTTCCCTGCCATTTTAACTTATAAATGGAAGTCAGTTCGTGCTTAAAGCAATCCCTTCTGATATGCTTTCTCGAGTGGGAGAGAAAGGGGACAGGTCCTAGCTGGCGAGCAGGATGCAGAATGCAGGAGCCTGTTGCCAGGATAACGCCACCGCCCAGGGTGTCTCCAGAGCAGCTTTCTCAAGCGCGGCGCTACCACCCTTGGGGCTGAATCGTGCTTTGTGGTGGTGGTGGGTGCTGTCCTGTGCGTTGTGGGGTGTTTAGCCGCATCCCTGGCTCTGCCCGCCGGTTGCCAGTAGCACCTCCGTCTCATGGAAACAGCCAATAAGGTCTCCATTGTCAAATGTCTCCTGGGGGCAGAATCACCCCACTGAGTACCACTGCCCTAGAGGAAACAGCTTGCGTCCAGCTGTCCTAATCACTGCACAGCCATGCCCTGCCCTGCTCCAGAAGCTGCCTCCAATGGCCCCCACTGCTTATGGGGTCATCAGTGTCCAAACTGGACAGTCAAAGCCATCCATGACACGGCCCTTTCTGTCTTTTCCCAGGAACTGCCCTCAAAGCTATGAAACGACGCATCCAGGCATACACACCTTCCCCCCTCACAGCCCAGGTTTGCCCTTTCCTACCTCCAGCCCTTGGCACAAGCTGCTGCTTCTGCCTGGAACGTCCTTCCCTGTGCCCCAGCCCCATCTGTCAACATCATGCCCCCAAGAGCCTTCTCAGGTGCTCTCAGGATTGGTCTCTCCCCTTCCTCCCATTTCCCAAGACCCACTGTGCCTCTGTTGTAGCAGTTGCTACAGACAGGCCAGAGCTGGGGTCCGTCATGGCCCTGATGCCTGGGGCGGGTAGATAACCTGGTCCATGCTTCATCCAAGGCCACTTAGCAGCAACTCAACAAAAGCGAGTTGAATTACCTTGAGAGAGTTTTGAGTTAATGTTTTCTAAGTCTCTTTCTGATGCCAACATGCTAGAGCTGGGGTGAAAGCATCTGTGGCTGAATGATTCGCCTAGCCTGCCCAAGCTTCTGCCCATGCCCAGCAAGGCTGGACCAAGGTCTTCTTGAATCACCGTGCTAGGGAGATGGCTGAAAGGCACGATTCCAAGGGTGGGGATTTGGAGGGCAGAACTCTGGGTTCTAATCCTGACTCTTTTTGCCTGAACCTTAACCCCTTCACCCCTCTGACCTCAGTCTCCTCATCTGTAAAATGGAAGTGCTGGTCCTACCAGGCTCCTCTCCCAGCATCATCCTAGGGCTCAAGTAAGAGGAAGGCTGGGAACGTGACTTGTAAACAGTCAAGAGCAGGAGTTGTTGTTGGTCCCCAAACAGGGTTCCTTGGGCTACCAAAGACGCTGACCTCCAGCCCTCATCCCACTGACCCTCCTGTGTGTTGGGGCAGGGGCGTCCCTCCTCACTGTGGGCCTGGCGGCTTCACAGTCCTGCCCTGTTGGTGTCTGTGAGTGGTACCTTCTTTCCAGCATCTTCTTTTTTTTTTTAACTTTATTTTGTACATTTAATAATTGAAAATATAAACAATTAAAAACTAAAAAGTAAATACAGGTGAATAAATACATACATTTCTCAATTAAATGTACTGGATACATATAAATTTTTTTCTGAATCAAACAATATGTTACACAATATATTTGGTTCATAGTAACACAATCATCCAGTATTTGTCCTTTTGTGTCTGGCTTGCTTCACGCAACATAATGTCATTTCTTCTTACATCCAGCATCTTCTTGAACTCCACCCTCATGAGGAAACCGCAGAGCCGACACTGAAGCATCGTCATGACCTTGGCCAGGCGCTCGTCCCGCATGTCCTCCAGCTTAGGCAGAATGCCCGCTAGGAAGAACACCTGGAGAGAGAGATGTGCATTGGAAAAAAGCTCAGCCTTCCCCCAGCGGCAACCACCTGGTGGCGTTTTAAAGAACCAGAGGGCCAGGAGGGGCCTTGAAAGTCAGAAGGTCCAGCCTGAGGCTCCTTGGAAACGGCCGCTCTCAGCCTGGACACGTACCACAGCGGAAGCTACCGCCGGCCACAGTAGAAGCTACCGCCGGCCACAGCGTCTACTTTAAGTAGGCTTGTGAGCTCTCGTTTTGTGTTTCATAATGTAACGTACTTTTGTATGCTTCAGATAATGCATGGTGGGTGCTTGTGGACATTTAGAAAGAGCCGGAAAGCCTCAGCCTGACTCCCACATGCTGTGTGATCTTGACAAGTCTCTTTTCTTTGTGCAGGGCCTCAGTTTCCCCTTGTGTCCAGCTGCAGACTGGAGGACAGCCAAATACTTGTGCCCTGTGTCTGTGTCCACCTGTGGGGCTTGGAGAAGAACTCCCAACTGGGTACCTTGGGGGGATGCTACAGATACTGATGGAAAAAGGATAGAAAAGAATGCTCCCTTCCGGAAAACATAAAAACAAGGAGCTAGCCATCCCAGGGGAAAGAGATTGGGCTTGATTTCGTAAAATGTTTCTTGATGTTTCTAAATTAATCAGGGTTGAGGTTAGGCCTGGGAGGAGCAGGGAGGTGGGCACGGGGTGGGGGGCACATACGCCATCCCTGGGATAGGGGCTTGTAGGTAGAATCGTCCAGTTCTCTGTTCTGTCCCTGCAGCCAGAGTCTGCCTGGTCCTCAGGGAGCAAAGCTGTCCCCAGCAGCCCTAGGCCTTGCCTTGGGCCTGAGGTGCCCAAACTTGTACAATAGCAGGATGTAGCTTGTCTGCCCCAGGCAGTAGCTGTGACAGATTCAGGTGACATTAGCCCCATCTGCCCAGGCCACATAGCCCGTGGCCGTGGGGCCTCACGCTCACTCTGTCCTGTCTCATTCTGAAAACTGGCCTCGTCACCTCCACCCCCTCTCTGGGGGAGGCAAAAGAAGGGGCCAGCTGGTCTCCAGGGCTCTTCCTGGCTCCACTATTCAATGATTCTGGGACAAATCCCGAGGTGGTCCCCAAAGGCAATTCACCCACACACAGCACGTCTCCATCGTGCGGGAGAAGAACGCACACAGTTCCGACAGGTCCCCACACCGTGATTCCATTTCAGCTCACACAAAACCAGCTCCGGGGAGCTGGGGACTCATTCAGTTCCACTGCTGTACCCCGAGAGCCCAGGGCCACGCCTAGCACACAGCAGGCACTCATGAAGCATTTGCCTAGTGATTAGATTCGATGGGGACATGCTGGGAAGCTTCCGGCAGGCCTGGTCACACCCGACCCTGGGAGAGGTATGTGACTGGCCATAGGCCCCCAAGAGGTAGGTTTGGAGCCTGTGCTCCAACTGCGAGGCGAGGGCCCCTCCCACATGGCCCCGACTGTCGTGTTGGGGTGCATTCTGCTTGGGCGGCGGCTGGACACTTGCGCCATCAGCCTAACCGGCCCTCACATGCCAGCGGGACTGTGTCTGTCAGGAAATGGGCCAGACACAGAGCGTGGCCGGGGCCTCGTGAGTCAGATCAGGTCATCCCGCTGCCTGAGTCAGGCCTACTCACCCGGCAGCTCAGGTTGGGTCTCACTGCTTAGGTAGCGGGGATCACGTTTGCTTGATCCCATGGGTCCCCCTCCCACGATACTGCCGTGCCGGGGTCAAATCAAGGACCGTTATTCCGGTCAATTGCCCCGAGCATCAGCTCTGAGGCCTTCTTGTTTTCTGAGAGTTCCTGGGGGATGACATTGGAGTTCAGCACTTGGCACCTCATGGGAGAGAGACCCTAGCAATCATCCTTGTGTCCGAGCAGCAGCACGTGATGCCCGTTTGTACAGTTGTCCATTGACCTCAGAGACCTTCACGTCAGGAATTAACTTCTCTTACAGATGCTCGAGGTAGGCAGAGGGGGGAGACTGGCAGGAGGCTTTGGGGCAAGGGCTACAGCTTGGAAGAGAATGTTGGTGGGGCTGGGGGTTCAAGGAAGGGGTGTTCTTAGAAATGAAGAAACCAAACTCCTTTCCTTCCCAATAGAGTGTGGGGTGGAGGAGAGAGTGCTGGCCAGGCATCAGGAGAATTGCTACTCTTTATCTTTGGTGTTTTAAAACACTTTATTTGGAAATAATTTCAAAGTTACAGGAAAAATTGCAACATAATACAAAAATAATATAGAGAACTCCAATATCCCCCACCCAGATACCCAGATTTACCAACTTTTAACATTTTAAAAGTTAAAAGTTTTAACTTTTGTTATATCATCCTGTTTATATCTATCCTATCCTATCTATCTATCTATCTATCTATCTATCTATCTATCTATCTATCTATCGATCTATCTATCTATCATCTATCTCTATCCATCTCATCTATCTCTATCCATCATCTATAGCTATATCTTCTATCTCTATCATCTATCTATCCATCTTCCTACCTATCATCTATCTACCTATCTACTTATCCCATCTCCCTATTATCATCATCATGATCATCTCTTTCTCTTCCAAACCTTTGAGAGCAGCTTGCTTAATCATGCTCCTTTACCATTGAATAGTTCTATGTACATTTCCCAAGAACAAGGATATTCACTCATGTAACCACATTAGGTAAAATGATCAAGTGAACCTGCCTGCAGACCCCTCAGAGACCTTGGAAAATCCTTTCTCCATTGAGGACACCAGAGGAGCTTGGACAAGATGGCCTCCTGCGAGTTCTCCTGATGCATCAGTCTCTGGCTGCCTGTCCCAGCCAGGAGTGAGGGGCAGAAGTAAGGCCATCCCTGTGGTGGGAGTCTTGGCTTGGGTCCCCGCAGAAGCGGACCCTGAGACAAGTGTTCAAGTGCAAGTAGTTTGTTTGGTCAGTGGCAGAGTGGGATAGTGGGGCAGGGAAGCCAGTCCAAGGTGAGCTGCCAAGCAGTGATCACAAAAGGCAGCTGGAGCTTCACCCTGCTGGGAGCACAGGGAGAAGTGATGTGCCGGAGCCAACTGTTGATGTCACCTTGGTGGCTTAAAATCAGCCATGGGAGGGTGGCAGACGCTGCAAATCAAGGCCTTTTTTCCCTTTTTTTAGCCTGAAGAGCCCATTGTTCAACATTTACCTGCACGCTGCTGCCTGAGAGCCAGGATAGACCGTGCGTCCGAGTCAGCACATGAGGAGGGTGAGGGAGCGAAGGAGTTACATGTCAGCGCTCCTGTGCCCGGGGACGCAGTAATTCCTGGCGCCTTCAGCCTGCCAGGTGGGGGCAAAGCAGGCTCCAGAGGAGGAGAAAGCCCGCAGGCAACATGTGCTAACTGAGTGAGGGTAATGCAGTATTGATGAGGGACCCACAGTGCCTGGAACCATCTATTTACCAATTAGCCAATCCCAGACACTCAGGGCGCCAGGAAGACGTGGCTCACCTCTTTTTGAACTCCGGGTCCTGCAGCCTGTTGGGGAAGCCCTTCCTGCAAATCTGGATGCCTTCCAGGACGCTGTTGCAAACTAGCTGGTGCATGATCAGGTAGGCGTCCACCACACCTGCCGAAAGCAAGGGCACAGGTCAAGGAGGCTGACCTCCACTTTCACATCGTCAACCCCAGTCTCCCCCCATCATTCCCAGGGGGGGTCGCAGGTCTCCCACAATTAGACCAAGACCCAAAGGCTCTTTGGAGCATGATTTCTGGCTGGGTGGGCTCCGCTGTCTTTACAAAGAAGCCAGAACACTGTGGATGTGCCATAGTTGGGGATTCTCTCAGCGTCCTGTTTTGCCCCCATCAGCCCTGGTGATTAAAGGCAGACTTAATTTGGAGCGGACACTAACTCTGCAGGCCCTGAGGACTTACTTCCAGCAGGGGTCCCGTCCCCGGGCTGTGTCGTACCTGACTGCTTGAACTCGTTGGGGACGATACAGCGGACAAAATGGGGGGCGGCACTGTGGAGAGTGGCCGTCAGCTTGCTAGCTGCTCCTGGGGATGGAGGGAAAAGAAAGAGGGAGTGAAGCTCGGCATTGGCATTGCAGGACACCTGCGCTCAGGAGAGGCACTTACGTAAAGTTTAGCTAACTAAGTAAAATAGAAAATTCAGTTCTTCAGTTATACCAGCCACTCTTCAACCACCCGGTCGCCGCATATGGCTGGGAGCTGCCACACTGGCCAGTGCATAGTGGAACAGTTCCATCCTTATGGAAAGTTCCATTGGACAGCGCGGCTCTCACAGTCCAGTGACTTGCCCAAGGCGGCCTCAGTACTGGAAGGAGTATATGAGTGGGTCACCCCCACTGATGTTAACCTCCCTAAGAGATGGGTCCTCCTTGGCTTGGAAACCTCCAGTGAGGGGCTTTGTTCTGCCTTGGGACAGCCTGATCTGTGGGATGCTTTGAAGTCTTTCTCCTTGCAACACCTTCCCACTGGCTGCACTCCTGCGCTTTGGGACGTATTTCCAGTAGTGTCCGAACTTTGTGGACATTTTGACAAGCCCAGAAGACCTGCCAGGCAACTCTGGGGCACAATAATAATTAATAATTCAATTTGCATTAATAATTCAATTTGTCACGTTGGGCAAGTTCCTTCACTCCCTGGGTTTTGGTCTGAAAAACGACACGGTTGGACTAAGGGTCTTTCTTTTTATTTTATTTTTTTATTTTTTTTTTAACAACTCTTCTTAGGTCATCAGACTAAGGGTCTTTCTGAAGTCCTCCTTTCAGAAGGAAACAGCCTCCTTGAACTGAAGAGGCAGTCATGGGCAGAGAAATGAAATCATCCTGCCTCAGCCGGCAGCAGCAGCCAGCCCACCCCACACATCATTGGAAGGGAGGGCTGGGGGCACTGGTCCCAAAGTGGCCTCTGGGGCAGCCAGAATCACCCTGTAGAAGTTGGAAACTGTCGTGAAGGAGGACCCTCTCTTCTGCTTCTTACTTCCAGCTGAGGGTGAGAGACAAGCAGGGCACAGGCAGCCCTATCTTAATGGGGCTCCCTGTCGAGGGACATGCATGCCCTGGTTTAAGAGAGGCTTTCCTGGGATGAGAGGAGGCAGGACCTTCACCCAGGAAAGTGAGATCTGACCAGGGAGGGGGCAGATGGGTTGACTGTGACATGGTTGTCAAGGGGGTGCCGTGCTCCCTGCAGAGCGTGGAGCCTTTTGGGATTTAGAGTTGGCGCAAGGCTCTCTGTCTCCTTTGCCTGGGCTGGTGGAAGAGCCCACAGACCAGCTGTAGAAAGTGCGTGTTGGTGGGGAAGATGGCTCTGAGCCCAGGGAGACTTGCAGTTTCTGCCCTGCTGAGCAGCTCCCCCTGGGCAGCTTCCACACTGGGCATTCCCCTGTGGGCCACCACGGGGCAAGAGGCAGGGCTGGCCTTAACGTTTACTTCAGACAGAGGAGAGCACGGGGCAGAAAACAAGCACAGGGCATTTTGGCACCAACTTTTCCAAAGCAGTCGCCTCCACTCGGAGGTGATATGGGCCAGAGATCAATGCAGTTGGTGGAGCTCCTGGATACACTGACACCCCTCTATCTCAAATCCTCCATGGCCCACCTCAAGCCACTTGCCATTCATTCATTCATTCATTCATTCATTCCTCTGTTAGATAAGCCTTTATTCAGCTTACTGAGGGCCAGTCATCCATCTACTCCAACAGCTGTAAATTTGTTTCTTCTTAAACTCCTAGGGTTCTCTTTGGGGGTTAATTGGTGTCATCTCAAGTTACCTTACTTATTTTTGGATCTAGGCTTGGTACATGTATAAACGTATACATTAAATATACTATGTTTCTCCAGCCAAACTGGAAACTTCTTGCTTTCCCCCAACATTTTTCTTGGAAACTCAATAGTCGTAGATGTTTGTTGAATTTATGTGGAAGGGAAATGAGTTAAGTTTTGAGACATAAACTTTGGGTAGTGTCTGCAGAGAACAAGGCACGAGGAATGCCCTTGCTCTTAAGGATTAGACTTTCGTTTCCTTCTTTCTGTTTTGGCCATAAAGGGGCATCAGCAGAAGGCGAATGGAGCCTCCTCTTCTTTGGAGAGAAGGGCCAGGAGCCCCAGGGTGGGTTTCTGGAACAAGCCCACCACTGTTTCATTCGGGAGGGCTTTGTTCTTCTCCAGGCAGCCCGTGATGCACTGTTTCATTTGGGAGGGGGCCCGTGATGTAGTAACCCACCTGGGCGGGGGCAAACAGCGGTGATGAGTTTCAGGCCCAGCCTCCCCCTTTCCAGTCCCACAGCTCAAACCTCCACCTACAGCTCTGCCCTGCTCTGGGCTCCAGGACGAATCTTCAGTCCCGTCTCTTGAGGCTTCGGTTCTTGTCCTAATGACTTGCCTGGTGTCCTGAATGTCCTTGAACCCCAGCTTGGGACTGAGCTCTGAGACTGTCCTTGCTTTCTTGGGTATTTGCAGGTTGCCTATCTAGGACCTGTCTCTGAGCTTTGCTCATAACCAGGACTCCCTGGCTACTTTTTCCTGAGCTGTGACCTTCTCTGTTGTTACCTCTTAAATATCTTTCTTTATTGGCCACACTGAGCCTCCCTGACCCCTGGATCTTCTTCTACAGTGTGGGCTGATCTTATTCCAGGTCCAGCCTTTGTTGTCTGTAAAATCCTGAGCTATAAAAAGAACTCCCTAAAGGGGCGCCTTGTCCCTCTTTGCTGAGGAGCATGCATTCTCTCTCACAACACCATAGGGCCATTGCCTGGGAGAAGGGGGAGCTCCATCCACGCAGAACTGGGGTCTACAGGGGTCAGGTAATTGGATACCCACTGATTCCTGCATCCCATTTTGCCACATGGCCCCAGCTGGAGGGGCGAGGAGGAAGGAGCCTTTCAGAACCTTCTATCTGAGCACAGAGCACCTTGGGGCTTTCCATCTTCTCTAGCATATAGTCATTTGGCATCTCTGTGCCTTATTTCAGAACCTTCTTGGAAGCGCAGGTCCCATTTGATTTTGAGTATTCCACTGCTATAAGCACAGAGCTCTTCTCATTTCAGGGTGAGGTGGGGGCGGGAGTAGAGCACCGCAGTTTGGTCCCAAGCTGCTTGTTCACTCGGGTCTTGGTACAATCCATTCGGTGAGTAATTGGTATTGTTTTGGTTGATCATATCATCAAGTCTTGGCCCTGATGCCCAAAGCATCCACAGCTGCTCTGACTGCTCTGTCCTGAGGCTGCTTTCTCCCTGCACTGAAGCCCACAGGGGGCTCAACAAATGGTAGGAACAGGAGTGTTGGCATTTACAGCAATATTGAAATTCCAGAGAAACCAAACACATTCTTATAAGCTGGCTGAATGAAATCTGCCTCCCTGTTAATTACTCAAAGAGAACCTGGGTCTTGGTTATGCTTAATTTCCCTCTTCCCCAAGGACTCAGTCTGTCGTGGGTGATAAAGCCACTCTGGAGACATCCCTTGGTTGATCTGGCAGCCACGAGCTGTCAGAGGGATGAGTTATTCAGTTGAGGGATAATGAATGGGCCTCTGGAATGATTTTTGCTGTTCTTTTAGCAAGCGCCATCACTTCTGGCTGTGAAACCCAGGGCCACAGACCGCCAGCTGAACCACAGCCCGCGTCGGTGGCTGGACGGCCTTGGGAATCGCAGATGGAGGCGTGATGAGGAAATCCATACCAATACCTGACCACATGGCGATGCAGCTGTGGCTGGACCACCACAGCACAAGAACCCTAGGCAGGACAGAAGTGGCCAGGGCCTGCAGGCAGCCACACAGGGGACCCCGCTGGTACTCACCGTGCCTGTGCAGTGGACGAGCTCCAAGTGGGCCTCAGGCCCCTTTCCCTTGACCCCCTTGGGCTTGAGGAAGTTGCTGGACTTGCCCAGGTGGTTGTTGTACAGTGCTGCCTTGAGCGTGGCCTCCTTGGCTCTAGGGAAGATGCACTGGTCCTCCAGGATGAAGAAGATGCTTATGGCTGGAGTCGGGGAAAGAGGAGGAGGCGACGGCATCACAGGAGGTCCCGTGGCCTCGTCTGCTTCGAACGTGAAGGACGGACAGAGCCACGGAGCAGCCCCGTCATTTCTCAGAAGGGAAGCCCGAGGTTTGAAGGGGCCACAAAGCCCGCCCGATGCCAATCCCACCCGAACAGGGGCCCCAGCAGGCTCGGCCCTCAGAGAAGCAGTGAAGCCGAAGACCTCTGTCCTATCCGCCTTTGATTCAAAAAAAAGGGGAAGGGGCTCATAAATGATATCCCTGATTTAACAGATCCGTGGAGGGTCTGGCTTTTAAAAGAAAACTTCTGGCAGAGGGCGATGCTTAACTGGGCAGCTCAGTCATGAGGAAATTCCAGGCTGGGGGATAGCTGGGGGAGGGGTCCATGCGTTCCTGGGGGGCTCAGGTGGGCCCCACTGTGGGCCTTTGATGACTAGCTCGAGGGTGTGCCTCAGACACAAGAGCTATTCTTTCTTTCTTTGATGTTTTTAACTTTCCACTTTGAAAGAGTATCAGGCTTACAAAAATGTTGCAAAAATAGTACAAAAAAATTCCCTTATACCAGGAGTTCTTAACAAGGGGTCGATGAGCTTGAATTTAAATTAAAAACAAAATAAAACATTATTCTTGTGGGGACGTGTTGGTGTGGGTGTGATATATTTATTAAATAATACACAGTAGAGTGTGGACTTAGTAAGGGGTCCATGGATTTCACCTGACTGGCAAAAGAGTCTGTGGAACAAAAACGGTTAAGAACCCCTGCCTTATACCCTTTACGCAGCTTCTCCAATGTTAGCGTCTGATAGAACCACTACACAATTATGAAAACCAGGGAATTAGCCTTGATACAATATTATGACCAGACTTTGATCACACTGTGTCAATTGCCCCATTGAAGTCCTTTTTATGCATTTAATTGGACAATAAACATTCTTGAACAGGGCTATGTACCAGGATAATCTCCATGGGTGATTACAGGTGAAACTATTGGATTGCCTGGGTCAGGCCCTGGCTCTGCCCCTGCCTGGCTGTGTGACCTTGGACGTGTGGCTTTCCTTCTCTGTGCCTCCAGGCTCACATCTGCAAAATGAGTATAATGAAAGTATCCCTGCCACCCCCAATGCCAGAGGGCAGGTTGTGATGGTCTAACAAGCTAAGACAGTCACCTAACAAACAGTGGCCCCCGCAGTTGTACCCATTTTGCAGAAGGTGAGTTAGAGGTCAGATCAACGAAGGTCACCAGCCGTGTCGCCGACAGCCCTGGAAGCCAGGTCCTGCCTCCCCACAGGCCTCAGTGAAATCCCTGCTTGTCAGGGACCCGGCCTCTCTCCAGGTCCCTTTTTGGAGAATCAGGTTACCTTTTTTTTAAAAATATTTATTACGATAAGATCTATACAACATAAAATTTCCCATTTAACCACTTTCGTGTGTACCATTCGGAGGCATTAATTACATTCACAATGCTATGCTATCACCACCATTCATTGCCAACATTCTTCCATGACCCAGACAGAAACCCTGCCCCCACTAAGCGCTAGCTCCCCACGCCCCCTCCTGCGGGCCCCTGGTGACCTCAGACCTAGGTGCTGTCTCTGCAGATTTGCCCGCGCAGCTCACCTTCTCCAGGAGGTCGATGCAGGCCTGAAGGTCGAGGCCAAGGTCGATGAAGACTCACTCGATGGTCTCCCTCTTGTACGCCTCCTGCTCCAGTGCGAACATGTGGTGGTTGAAGAACTGCTGCAGCTTCTTGTTGGTGAAGTTGATGCACAGTTGCTCGAAGCTGGTGAACTGCGGGGTGGGGTGGAGGAGAGAAAGAGGTGTGTGGGCGAGGCTCAGCCCAGACCCTGGCCCAGGAGCTCCCAGGAGAGGAGAGTGGGTCGTAGGCATCGCTAAGACCAGCTGAGGGCCAACCAGGGCCAGACGCCTCCCTACACACCTGACTGTGGACCGTTTCACCAGCGCTCACCCCATCAGTCCTCGGAGAGGTGGCTCTGGTCCGTTAAGCTGCCCGGTGCCTTTGGCAACACCGTGCCGAGGCTGGGCCTCCCGATCCAGGCAGCCAGACTCCACCACCGCGTCATGAGCCAGTGACATTCCTTGCGGAAAGAACCACATCTCTCCAGGGATGTAAGTTACTTGAAGATGGGCAAGTATTCTCTCTCTCTCTCTGTAGTTTTTCCCATCCTCCTCTGTTGGGGATGGAATCATACCCTGCCCCCCGCAGAGGACATGTTTCCCGGTCTGGTGGGTGGGAGCCCATTTGTAAATAGGGTCTTCACAGATCCTATCTGGATGAGGCCAAATTGAATGAGGGGGGCCTTCATCCACCTAAGGGGAGGAGATCTAGCAAGAGGCCCAGACGACTAAGCAGGAGAAGGAGAAGCGAGGGAGGGAGGCAGAGTTGCGTCTACAAGCCAGGGAGCACCACGCGTTGCCGGCAAGCTGTCACTAGATTGCTGCAGGCTCCAGGAGAAAGCACGTCCTGTTGAGACCTTGATGTTGGACTTGGAGCCTCCAGAGCTGTGAGACCACATGTGCCTGTTGTTTAAGCCAATCCACTGTGGGGCATTTGTCATAGCAGCCCTGGCAAACTAAGACATCCTCTGTAGGACGAAGGTGTGTGAGGGTCTTACCAGTGTTTTTCCTTTTTAAGTCAGAGAATACTTTCTCCAAATGAAGCCCCAGGCTGAAGCCTTGTATGAAAAACAGGCTAAGGCGGAGCTGCCAGTGTCATCACAGCAGTAACGTTGTTGAGCACACACTGTGTGCCAGACCCTAGGCCAAGCATTTACCCGAACCTGCTCAAAAACCTTACAAGGCAAGAATGATGGGGCATGATTCTATTGCATGTAGCACAGCATCCAAATTCGCCTTTTAGAGCCTGAAAGAAATTAAGCTAAGCTGTCTTTTAAAAAACTATTGACCATAGCTAATAGAAATCTTAGAATAACAGGACAGCAGAGCTGCAATGGAGCTTGGAGATCCTCTCTTACAACCTGTTCATTTTACAGTGAAGAACAATGAGGCTCAGAGAGGGGCAGCCACTTTCCCAAGGTCACACAGCTAGTTCATGGCCAACCTGAGTTCAGAATCAGGTCTACTGACTCCTCAACATTGCTGCCTCCAATTACAAAGGTAAATCTTCATGACTCACATTGCTAGTCTTGTGATGAGACCTGAGTGTCATTTTTTTAAAAAAAGAGGTACTAGAGATCAAAGACAGGACCTTGTACATGTGAAGCAGGTGCTCAACCATTGAGTTATGTCTGTTCCCCCGAGTTTCATTTTTGTAGGCAAGAAGTGAGAAGCCAATCAGCTCTCTCTCTTAAAAAACAAACAAACAAACAAACAAAAAACAGCCCTAATTTGCTGTGCTTGCCAATTTCCATGGTGTACATACCCACACCATGGCGATTTTAAGCTATCTACATTAACTGGCTCACAAAATTCCCAAAGGTCTCATAAATGCCACAATTGGCTCTCGTGAGCCAGAACAGGCTCACTCCCACTCACCTCTGGTTCTGCCCACAAAGGTCACACCATTCTTTGTGACTTTACGTCACAAAAATGATAGATGGATCTTCCTGGAAACCAAAAGCTTTCCACTGGCAAGCTGGGAGTGGCCTGTATCAGGTCCACGGTGAGACACGGGAGAGCCATGGGGAAAAGCAGCTCCTAAAAGGAGGATGGCCGCCCCAAAGCAGAGACCAAATGTGAGGCCAGGCGCGGCTCGAAGCTCTCAAAGCCGGCGATGCCCGGTGCCCTGATGAATCAGGAACTGCCTCTGCATCCTGGTGTCCAGGGGCTTGTTGATCCCAACCACCAGGCACTTGAACATCTTGTCATAGACGGCCTTGCCCAGGGCGTTGACAGTTGTTGTACTGCGCCGTGTTCTGGCCTTTTTGTACAACCTCATTGCCTGCTTTGACCCGGGGCCTGGTGATGCCCTTCTGGAGCTCCCTGGAATTGAGACCCATGAAATGGGCGGCTTTGTCAGCCACTGAAGAGGAATGGAAGAAGCAGGCAAGTGGAAGCAAGACGGTACCATGCCCAGGAGAAACCTGCGGTGGTTTGGGAGAGGGCGAGGGTGAGGTTGGAGGAGACCCCGTCTTGCCAATGAGACAACAGAGATCTCAGGGGTTTCCACGCTGGCTCAAGGTCTAGTGGCAAAGCAGGATACAGAAACCAAAATCGTCTCTCCAATGCTCTGCCGTGCCTTCCTGGGAATACCAATGTCTGAGTTTCCCTGGGACATCCCTGGTTTGCAGTCACTGGTTAGCCTGAGCATACCTGGCCTGTCTCAGAGGGCAGTGAACCCGCCACTGGCTGCCCCCTCTCCGGACAGCCCCAGCCAAACACCTACCCTCGGTGGTGTCCACCTCGGCTTGCTCCTCCCTGGGCTTCTGCTTGAACTTCACGTTCCCAAAGTGCGTGATGTCCCCCGTTAGCTTATAAACACCGAGCTTCTCCTCGACACTGAAGCCCAGCAGGTCAAAAGCCACCTGCAAGGCAATGGGGGCAAGAAAGCAAGACGCTCCTGGCTTCCCTTCCACATAGCAGGGGCCGCGGGGGCAAAATGGGCCATTGCAGAGGCCGTGGATCCGGGGTCAGACGTTCCCTCAGCAGGGAGAGGTCTGTTTGCCTCCAAGGAGCCCAGACCAGATGCTCTTCAAAATAGCCATTTTATGAATTTAAGCTCTCTGGCCTCTGTTTAGTCTCAAAATGGGTGAGAGCGGTAGGTGTTATGGGTTGAACTGTGTTCCCCCAAAAGATATGTTCAAGTGCAACCCCAGTCCCTCATAATGGGACCTCATTTGGAAATAGGGTCGCTGCAGATGACCTAAGTTATGATGAGGTCATATGGGAATGGGGAGGCAACACAACTGGGGTCTTTATAAGAAGAAGGGGAGAGGGAAGCGGCTGTGGCTCAATCAGTAGGGCTACCGTTTACCATATGGGAGGCCCCGGGTTCGGTTCCCGGGGCCTCCTGGTGAAGGCAAGCCCGCCCGCACGGCGTGGTTAGCTGACCCAGAGAGCACAAGCAGCAAGGGGGGGATAAATGAATAAATAAATAAAATCTAAAAAAAAAAAAAAAAAAAAAGAAGAAGGGGAGAGGCACAGAGGCAGAGACTACGGGGGGAGGCCGGGGGGAGACAGAGGCTGAGACTGGAGCCAAAGGCCACGGATGGTCAGCCACCCACAGAAGCCAGAAGTAGGCAAGGAAAGATTATTCCCTAGGGCCGTGGGAGAAAGCATGGCCCTGCCAACGCCTCAGTTTAACACTTCTGGCCTCCAGAAGGGTGAGAGGATAAACATCTGTTGTTTTAAGTGCAGGAAACTAAGCTAGGTGGTTGTGAGGGTGTTAAGCCAGAATGATGTGTGAAATTTTTAGCCCAGTGGTTGGCACATAGTAAGTGCTCAGTAAATGTATTGGTATTAGTATTACTACCTTCGTCATTATTGTTAAGGCTCTATGCTAGATTCTGGGGGGGAGGAAGACAAAGATGAATCAGGAATCGAGTCTGTTGTATACAAATATCCTAATGGAAGGCAGAAGTGCTCAGTGCTGTAAGGGGAGAGTGGGAGAGTGCAGTGGGGACGAGGAGGCATGAGGGTCCCTTCTAGCTGGGGCAGGGAGGAGGAAGGTGGCAGGCAGTCCATGGCCCCTTAAGTCCCCGTGGAAGTCTAGTTCAACTCCGCAAAGAGAAAGCCTGATGGCTGCAACAGGCCTGGTTTAAATGCCCACTCCAACCCCAGAAGTCGCCAGGGAAGGATCCGGGCTGTTGTGTCCTACTGCTCTGAGTGGGTCCCAAGCTAGTGGCCACACATGGCTCTCCGGGTCTCCTGCTAGCCCCGCCCACCCACTCACGGCTGTGATCTGCAGCTCCTCACTGTCGTCCATGTTGTCCACCACAGTGATGCCCTGGCTCACCCAGTGGTATGCCTTGGGGTTGGGGACCAGCAGCAAACTCTCTACAACAAGAAGGGAAGCAGGTTAGCAGCTTGGCCACAGGTGCTTTCATCTCTTTCATTTTTCATCAACTTCTCTAAATGCTTCCCATGTGGCATGCTGGCCGGTGCTGTGGGGGTTATAGAGCCGAATGGTCCTTCCTGGAGGGATCACCCTGAGTCATGGAAGGACTCAAACAGGGTCACCCCAGGAGCTGGGGAGTGGCAAGGGGGTCGCAGGAACTCAGCTGTGTCCTCTGTCACTCAGCTGAGTACCTGGCATCTAGTAGGCATCCCATCAATATTTTTGGAATAACTGAATTCTTAATCTTTCTCCCTCCTCTCTTCCACAAAGAGTGGGTCACACTTTAAGGCACAGTGACTTCAGTGGGGTGACACAGTCCCTTGCCTATAATACACATGGGAACATTGTCACTTTTACAAAGAAATATGTTCACTCATTTTTCTTGAAATATGCGCCCCTCTTGGTCTATCTTTGTTTTTTTCACTTTTGAAAGAGAGGTGGATCCAAGAAATATTTTTCCTTTTATTCCATCTCTGCTATAGAGAAAAACCATGGTGTGAGAAGGAAGACAATTGGCAGCTGCCACTCTGTTCCAGAGTCAGGGAGGCGATAGAGCTGGGTGGGGAGTGTGTTTGAACAGGGGCACCTGAGCTCCATTCAAAGGGGCTGCCACCACTCAGCCAGCTGGACTAGTGCCTCTATGGGAGGGTAAGCCCAGATCTCTTTTTCCAAGAGAAACAGGAAATTGGATGTTTTTGTGAAGTATTCTAATTTCAAAATGTCACCCATTAATTAAAAAAAAATACTCAGTGCCTAACACCAATAAAGCCCGCCTGGGGGCTGGGGACTGGTGACCAATGTCCTAATCTCTGGCTGGGCCAGAAGGGGTGTGTGTGGAAGATTGGTTCCTCATCCCTCCTCCTCCCATATTTTGTCCTGAACAGGTCTGCCATGGACAGTTGAACATGTTGGGCCCTGCACAAGGGCCCCCAGCTGGGCGGGTGAGTATGCCCTACTCGCCGAGCTGTGCACCCAGCGTGGGCTGTGACTAGCAAGGGAAGCCTGTTGCTCCTTCCCATCGGAGCACCAGCAGAGCTACCTGAGCGGTCGGGTGAAATCCCTTGCTGTGGTCTGAGTGGTGGGGCCAGGGGCAGCAGATCCATGGCACAGGGGGTTTAAAGCCCCATATCCCAGGTCCCCATCTCAGCCATGAGTCACAGGCATCTCCTGACCCCTCCTAAAGACCCATCTGTGAAATGGGCCAGCAGTGATGGTAAGCCTCATAAAGCTGCTTGAGAAAGTTCCCTGTCATCCACTCCCATCCCTCTAGACCAAAGGGATTTCTGCACAATGACAGACAATTCTGTCGGCATTGAAAAAAGAGGCAAAGTGAGTTAAGGGGTGGCAAACGGTTATCGAGATCTATACCTACAAGTTCAGGGTTCTTGTTAGAGAGAATCTGGTAGAAAATGTGGTAGCTTCTCTCTGCTGCTTGCTGCGAGATGACATGGGATTTCTCTAGGAGATCTGAAAAAGAATCAGCCAAGATGCTGCTGTGTACAGACCGGCTGGAGCACAGGGCTCCGTGGGGAGGGGGCCTCCCGTCTCCAGACATCCCAGTGTAGCCCTGGGGGGGGGCCCTGGCCACAGCCTTGCAGGGGAATGTCCACAGAGGGACACACTCTGGGCCCCCGGAGGACCCCGGGCTCAGTTGAATGTCCAGCTACCGCTGTTTTGAAGAGCTTAAGACTTTTTTAAAGACTTTCTTTCTTTCCTTATTTTTTAAGGAGGTACTGGGGATTGAACCCAGGAACTCGTACATGTGAAGCAGGCGCTCAACCACTGAGCTCCACCCACTCCGCGCTTAAGCCTTTTTGAACAAGGGGTCCCGCTTTTTCGCTTTGCACTGGGCCCCCAAGTGATGGAGAATCCTCTGAAAGGGACTTGACTTAAAGCTCTCGATGTTGGCTCCCGCCAGTTTGCCTGTTGTTCTGAAGTGGATTCAGATGAACTTGCCCTGAGCAGTGGGGAGAGGGGTGGGTGGTGAGGGAGGAAGCGCGTCGCTTTAGGGCAGTAGGTGCCCCGGGTTTGGCCGCAGCTCACTCCCAGCACCCCCCGGCCCCCGAATTCTAAGGCAGATGTGACTATTGTGGAGCCGTGGATTTCCCATGCAGACGGGCAGAGGAGGGGACTGATGAGTCTCCGAGCTAAATGTAGGGTCTGTGCAGTAGCCTGTAGGTTTGGGGCATTTATAGGGGAGAGGAGTGCTCAGCAGAAGGGCCTGGGACCCTTTGGAATTCTGCTTAGAATCCAGGTGTTGTGGGAATTGGGCCAGCCAGCTGGGTGTGTGTGTGGGGGGGTACGAAGTAGGCACCCTACCAAGGCTCCTTATCAAGAGGCATCTTGGGGAAGCGGCTGTGGCTCAATCAGTAGGGCTCCCGTTTACCATATGGGAGGCCCCGGGTTCGGTTCCCAGGGCCTCCTGGTGAAGGCAAGCCCGCCCGCACGGCGTGGTTAGCTGACCCAGCGAGCACAAGCAGCAAGGGGGGGATAAATGAATAAATAAAATCTTTAAAAAAAAAAAAGAGGCATCTTGTTCCTCTTCTGGACCTTTGGCAGAACCACAAATAAACTCTCCTGGGAACAGGAATCTCTATACAGCCAATCCTCATTGTTCTTGGATTCCATAATTGGGAATTTACCAACTCACTAAAATTTATTTGTAACCCCCAAATCAATGCTTGAGGCACTTTTGTGGTCATTTGCAGACACGAGCGGAGCGGCAATTTGAGTCGCCCAATGTGTGTGTGCCCAGCTGAGATGAAACAAGGAGACGCTCTGCCTTCTTGAATTAGCTCAAAACAAGGGTCCTTTTCCCAGTCTATTGAGTGTCATGTTTTCTGCATTTTTGTGGGTGAGTTTGCTGTTTAAAATGGCCCCAAGTGTAGTGCCGAGGTGCTGCCTAGCATTCCGAAGTGCAAGAAGGCTGTGATGTGCCTTTGGAGAAAATCCATGTGTTAGAGAAGCTTTGTCCAGGTGTGAGTTATGGCACTAGTGGCTGTGAGTTCAGTGTTGATGAATCAACAATATATATTCAATGAAGTGTCTTTAAACGGAGACACACATAAAATCAGATTATGTATGGATTGGTTGATGAAAATGTTGTGACCGGAGGCTCACAGAGCCCAGCCCTGGATTTCCTCTGGGAGCCGTGGGTCAGTCTTCCCTGATTCTGTGCTCAAGGAGATTTATAGACTATAACTACTGCACATGAGAAGTGACTACTCACGTAGTCCTGGACCCCTATTCCTCGCCCGCCCCCACCTCCTCCCGACCCCCACCCCCCAGCTCTGCTGTCCCAGGCTCCCATGTCAGCCATTTGGGCTCAGCCATAGGGAGGCCCCAGTAGGAGACTGGGGAGCCGGGTGGAACAAGCCAGGGTATTTCTCCTCCGTGGGCCAGTTCCCCCAGACGTCTGCCCTGGCTTCAGAATCTACCAGGGCCCAGGGCCAGCACCTCCCCTGCGCCCCTCCAGCCTGGGTGTGGGCGCAGCTTCTTGCCGTGCTAATTCGGGCTCACTCACAGCCCAGGCTGACTTCTCAGCCCCTCGGGTGCCTGCTTTCTGAGTCTCTGTATTAAGGCCCCTTGGTCTAAATACTGAAGTGGCTTTCGTTTGGCCGATACGCTTTAAAAAGCTCTGGGAAGGAGATGTCGAATCAGCCTTGGTTTCCTTACCTGGAAATGGGGTGGTAGCCCCTGCTGTCCCTCCCCTGGGGGACCCCACACTTACGAAGCATGAGGAGTTGGGTTCCTGGTGGTCTTGGTGCTCCCAAAGGCCTCCAGCACGGGGTTAGCTGCATGATCTGATCCTCCAAGGACCCCTGACCAGGAGGGAAACAGCAGATGGGATGGTGGTCGACTGCGGGGAGGGGATTCCAAACAGCAGTGGCTCATGCTCCAGGAGCCAGGGCTGGAGGGGTCCTGGGCGGTGACCTGGAAGGAGGGCCTGTCCCTTGTAGCTGCAACAGCAGGAGGTGGCCAGGGATGCTGGCAGACCCTCAGCCTCGATTTTCAGCTACTGTTTTCTTACATTGTTACGGGTTCAGAGACCCCTGAGCAAGGCTGAAAATCCCTCCCTGTGCGTCTCTGGTCTTCCTCCAAAGCTCTCCTGTCCTTGTCGCTGGTTTTTCACAGCTGCAGCAGGCTCCAGCTAATGCTTGTTGTCCTGGTGCCACCACCCCATATATCTCCTTGGCCCAAGCACACTTGGTTCTGTGGCTTGATCTTCTGGAAGCAGACACAGCCCGGGCAGTAGAATCTCTCCTGGGGGCATAGACTGGGCCTCCATGGCCACCTTCTCCCTCTGTTACCCCACATAGGTCACTTCTGTCAATGCCTCAGTTTCACCATCCATAAAATGGCCCTAACCACTGAGGACAAATTGAACTCTGCAGCATGTGCCACGAGAAGCCTGCAGAGGGGAATGGCCTGGGGATCAAGAGGCAGGGGTTACAGACCCCGAGTCCACCCTGCCAGCCGTACCTTCCCTCCTGAGGACTGTTTGCCAGTTCCTCCGATATTGGCAAAGTACTGGATGACCTTCCTGGTGTTCTCGGCCTTGCCAGCACCAGATTCTCCAATGCAGGTGGAAAAACGGGAGCAGATGAGTGAAGCAGGAAGAGGCAGACTGGCTGCAGAGAAGCAAAGCAATGGAGAGGCCCCAGCTGGACGATGCCGCATTTCTCTTCCCAGTCTGGATGGACAGGCAGGGGGGACAACTTGGGGGCATGAAGGTCTCTGTATCAGTTTAGCAGGTGCAGACTGACTGGTCTCGTGAAGCCCACTCTAGGCCTGCAGAGTTCCCTATAAAGTGCCACCAATTCATTACAAGAAGGCTTAATTATATGTGTGAGACACTGAGCTAATTACATGAATTTAGCCTGAGAGACATAAGAGATACTTATGTCATTAGCATAGACTGATTTTCACTGTCTGAAGGGAAGGAGAGAGCAATAGGAAGACGTGATTAGGAATGACTAAGAAACCATGCATTTGTCAGTGCCCCGACATGACGAACACTCCCCTGCATCCCACTAGAGTGACTGGTGGTGCACACAGAGGCTAGTAACCCAGAATCCTGTAGGATCAGCAGCCATGTGCCTGGCACTATGGAGTACATCCTTGCAGGAAGGGCCAAGAATTACCAGCCACGCTGTTTCTATCGGTCTGGTCTCTTCGGCCAGAGAGAAACAACATAAAGATAAATAGTGATAAAAAATCATGTAATGGGACCACTATACCAAGTGGCAGAGATAATACAGGTAATGGTTAAGAGTGTTGCTTTCAGTTCTGGACATGTTACTTAAGTCTGCATCGCATTTTTTTGTGATGCTTAAATGAGATACGGCGTGAGGTAGGGCAGGTGCGTAGCAAGTGTTCAGTACATTTACCGAGCCCTGGTACCTGGAATTAACATTCCATGCTGCCACTGCTGCCCGACATTTAGCAAAGAACATCAGCTGGTGGTGCAGGGTCAGGGCTGGGGTCCTAGTGTGTTGGGAGTCACCGTAGCAAAGGA
Source organism: Tolypeutes matacus (assembly GCA_026826555.1). Classification (NCBI taxonomy): domain Eukaryota; kingdom Metazoa; phylum Chordata; class Mammalia; order Cingulata; family Chlamyphoridae; genus Tolypeutes; species Tolypeutes matacus. The sequence continues at coordinate 969,133 of JAKSZT010053786.1, forward strand.
ATGCATGCTGTTGGCCGCGCCAATGCCCGCGGACCCCACCTCCACGCACCCATGAGCACGTCGTGGCAGGCGTTGTCAGAGGTGGAGAAGAGGTAGGGCGGCATCTCTGTGCACTTCTTGCCTTTGTATGTGTTGGCCACGCGGGACCTGTAGATGGGCAGCCACCTGTAGGGGTTGATGGTCATGCAGAACAAGCCGAGGAGGTCTGGTGGGAGGAAGGAAGCTGGTTAGCTGGCCCTTCCTCATGGTGCCCTCTTCCCCAGCTGCATTCCCTCAGCCCCCTCGGGGTCCCAGTGTGTTATCACAGAGCAGCCAGGGGAGATACGGCGTTGCTTATTAGAGGGCAAAACCAATGCCCGAGTCTCTATGAATTAAACAAAATTAACTTTCTCTTTAGCATATATTTGTTTCGTTTTCTTTTGTCTTACCTAGTTAAATAGGTACTACAGTCATAGATATGAAAATACACGGTTAAAAGTCTTCCCATCTGCTCTCAGTCCCCAACCCTCCTCCCACAGGTAAACACTGTGGTTAGTTTCTTATCTACTCTTCCACGTTTTTTTGACGCATGTACAAACAAATCCAGAGATGCATTGTCATACAGACACCCCCTATTTTGAAAACAAAAGATAATATTCTGTAATAGTGTTCTAGACCTTGCTTTTTCTATTGACTATGTCTGGGAGTTTTCCCATAAGAGTTCACAGAGAGACACCGTGGTGTTTTAACAGCTGTAGGGATGGCAGCTGGGTTTGATTTACTCTTAAAAAAAGAAGCAGTTTCTCTTTTCACCCCAAGGCAATTTTTTAAGGAAATCATCAAATTAAAAAAAAAAAAAAAAGGACAGAAAAACTCATGAGGTGGTAAATAAATGATCTGAGAGGCGTGAACAAGGGAGGGCAAGAAATGGTTAAATTGATGGGGTCCAGTCAATGGGTCCCAAACTCCCTGCCCCTTAATAGCCCCTCATGTTGAGGCTCCCACCATGTGCCTCTCTTCAATGCAACTTTAAACCTTCCTCTTTGGTCCAAGTGGGAATAAACACCCCCACCCCCACCCCCAGCTTCTCTTTAGCATAGCTACAATAGGTTGAGTTTTCAAAAGGAACCTCATTAAATAGGAAGCAATCCAAAGAAAGAGAAACAAAGAAAAGATAAAGAAAACCCACTCAAAGGGTTGAGAGTATGATGCACAGTGTCTCATCCTGGGACTCAGGCACCCAGTCACTCTTCCCCTCCAGCCCTGTCTCGGCAGGAGGGTGGGGCGGGCCAGCCAGCAGCCTGGAAGCCAGTTGAGTCCCTGTTTTGATGGGAATGAAAAGGGGAGGCCCCTACACCCCCATCCTTGCAAGAGAGACACTAGAGGGAAGTACCTGGGGCCATGGAGCAACCTCCACCTGCCAGAGGTGTTCAACCAGTGATTCACCCAAAGGTGCTTCAATTTCAGAGGTGACCCCACTGCCCTGGTCCTTCAGGCCAAACTCCACAGAGCCCAGAAGTCCCTTCTCAGCCTAAAGACGTGGTGTGGCCACCCACAGAGAGTGAGGGCTTGGTGTAGAGTGGCCCAGGCAAGCCCCAGCCCAGAGCTTGGCCATCAAGTCCAAACACACATTCTCAGCCCAGGCTCCAGGCCAGTGGTAATGGAAGTGGATCTTGGCCGACCCAAGGTCCAGTGAGACCTCCAGATCTAGCAAATGTCCCCAACAGCTTTCTAGAGACTTTCCAGCACTGCCTAAGCCCATGGCTCAGCTGTGCACTTGAATCCGGAACTAAACTAGTGTTAAAGTAGGATGAGGGGAGGAAGCCTGCCATCTTGGTTCTAACCATAAAACCCAGGGAAGGCAAATTCCCTAGTGGCCCCTGACCTTGACATCAGGTCCCACCTCACCTATTCCTACCAGATGAGACTCTTTCCTTTTTCATGAAGGCATCTACAGATGCAAACACCAACATTTCCTTATACAATCCATTTTGGAGTTTAACCACCAGCACCTTCAGGAAACTGTCCTTACGACTTCAGGTTTCCAAGACAGTCAGGGGACTGGTTGTAACCAGCTTCATTCATCACCTCTGACAAACAGAAACTGCACTTCTTAAAGAATGTAGCCTATCATCCTTCCTGAGCCCCTCACGCTACATTTAAATCCCATTTTCTCATGTTTGGGCCTCAAATCTTTGAGCGCCATGCTGAGCACAGTGCTAATGTTTGTTGAATGGATGGATGGATGGGTGGGCAGATGGGTGGATGGGTGGATGGACAGGGAGGGAATTCTAAGGCCATATGAAGTCATTAGGGGGAAAAGATGTTTTGATGGGAGAGTTTGGGGGGTGGGGTGGAAAGGAAGACTTCTGGAGACAGCCTCTACAGAAGGTGGCTCAGCTGCCCATGGATGATGTCAGCATTGAGATGCTGAAAGCTTTTGGGTGGAAGTTCTAACTTGTCAAAAACATGGTCCCCACGCCCTTTTCCAAGCCAAAATTAGTACCATATGCTGAGGTGTGGGACTAGCTTCCCTCCACCAGGAGAGGGACAGAAGGTCATCGCCACCCTTCCCCCCCACACCCTGTGCACTCACATAGATCTTCATGTCACTGTAGCATTGGTGCAGGTTGTCTAGGACGCTGGCCTCATTCAACAAGGTCATGTCTGCCATGTCATTGTCCTGGTAGAATTTGGGGGGGGTTCATCTGCTGGATATCATCCTTCTTCATGGTGACTGTCTAGGGGATCAAGACACAACAGCACACCCGTCAGGAGACAGTGCTGTCCCGGCTCCTGCACCAGGCACAGGGCTCCACGCCCTCTTTGGAGTCCTGGAAGGAGCACTGGAGCTGGAGTCAGGAGTCCAGTGGGCCTAACTCCTGGTCCAGCCTTGTCCCACAGTGCACCTTGGGATGGGGAGGGGCTTCTACAGCCATGTGAGCCCTAAATGAAGTAGGGGTTACAATAGCCTCCTTGGCTGGATGCTGGGTTGGTTACATGCACCTCAGTGAGGTCATGTACAGCTGCCTTGTAAACTACGAAGCCCCCTCCCTTCATGCCCCACCCTCCACCCCCCAGACATGGTCCAGCCCTAAATGGGTGTGAACTCATTTAAAAATAGGACCTTCAGAAATCCTGCTGGATGCAGCCAGACGGGGGTAGGGTGGGCCCTAATCCAGCATTTCTGGTTTCCTTTTAAAGGAAAGAATTGTACCCAGTAGACAGAGCGAAGATGACCCGGTGACAATGGAGGCAGAGACTGACTTATGCCATAAGCCAGAGAATGTCACCGATTGCCACTGCCGGAACCCTAAAGGCTTCAGAGGAGCCAGGGCCCTGCCCACTGACACCTTGACTTCAGACTTTAGCCTCCCAAATCGGGAGACGATAAATCCCTGCTGTTTTTCATCACCAAGTTTGTGGCACTTTGTTAAACAGCCCTAGAAAACTAACACAGGTAGTCTCAAAACAGCAGTGAGCTCTTCCATTTTTTTTTTTTTTTTTTTTTTTTTAAAGATTTTATTTATTTATTTATTTATCCCCCCCTTGCTGCTCGCGCTCGCTGGGTCAGCTAACCACGCGTGCGGGCAGGCTTGGCTTCACCAGGAGGCCCCGGGAACCAACCCGGGGCCTCCTATATGGTAAACGGGAGCCCTACTGATTGAGCCACAGCCGCTTCCCAGCTCTTCCATTTTTAAAGAGACTTTCCCCTGCTCCCTCCAAGCCACCTTGAAGGATAAAATAGAAAAAGGAAGTGGCAAACAAGAAAGAAAAACAACAAAACAAAACGCGTGTTCAGCAGGAGATTCATCAGAGTGAAAATAGTACTGCATTAAGAACCCAAACCTCCTGCCCGAGACAAGGCGGGGGGCTTCACCTCCCTGCACCCCCTTCTCTTCAGCCATAAATAAAAACTAGTGCCAGCTTTTAACTTTCCGCATCTGGGAACAAAACTGAAGACATGGGATCCGGTGAACAAATACCCTGGAGCCGCCTGCAGCCTGAGCTTGTGGGGCTTGAACACATACTGGGATTTCTGGGGCTTTTAATAATTTATGAGTACAATAAGCAAATAGTTTGAAATCTTGACAGTTCTGGAAAATCCACCCAGTAGTAGATGCCACACCCCGATTAAATCAAGCTGGGCTTTATTCCGAGTCCATTTCCGGTAGTTTCCAGCTCTCTGGGCCTCCCCCACCTGCAAATACTTCTCTCTCTCGGCTTGAGTAGAGGAAGGGAGGCCTTTGGCCTTTCTTAGGTGCCAGGTGAGTCAGCTCCCCAGGCTCAATCTCTTTTCTCTCAAACCCAACCGGCTGGCTTGTCCACTATGGGTGCTCAAAGAAGTTAAGTGTCTTCCTGAAATCTGCATCCAAACCGCAGCCTGTGGAGCTTTGCTCCCATCACCCATCATTCCTTGCGGTGCTCTGCCCTTCTGGAAAGTATGTTTCTCCCAGAATGAAGCTTGACTTTCATATGCAAACCCACTTTCACCCAGCTCCAGCCTCCTCTCTCTCCTGCCACTCCGCAGAAGGAAAGCAGAACTGCTGCAGTTTCCAATTGTAGGAAGGTCTTGGCTTCTCTTGTTAGTGAAATTGACCAAGCACTTGCCTCTCACTCCCCTTCGCAGCCTACCAGGGAGGGGTTCGTGGTGACGTATGGTAGGCATGGGCGTTTGAGCCAGCACACCTGGGTTTGAGTCCAAGCCCATCCATCATTTGTTACCTTTGTGAGCTAACGTTTCTTTGATCCTCATTTTCCCCCCTCTGGTAAATGGGGTCAATAAATCTTACTCCATAAGGTTGTTGAAATGATTAAACAAAATATCAGGGGTCTGTCATAGGGCAGGGGTTGAATAAATAAAAAATTCTACCCACTCTATCAAATCAGACCTCACGGCTGGACACAGTGTAGACTGGCAAAGAGAGCAATGTACTGCTAAACCACTCAGGTTTGTAGCACTTGCCAATTTCCATGGCACGGTTCATGTCAAGTTACCAAAATTTAACAACTAGCTGCAAAGCCCCTGAGTATCTCCTTTTGGACTCTTGTGAGCCAAGATAAAGCAAGTTCCAGCTCACCCCTGCCTTGCAGGTGGGGGCTCAGGGCCCACCCTCTGTGGCTCCTGCAGCTGGAGAACCGGCCCAGGTGGGCCATGGGGTCCCACCATCTTGTATTCCTCTTGGCATCACAGGCCATAGAATACACAGTCAGTCTGCTAATGAGTGGGTTGCTCACACTCAGTCTTAGAAAATAGATTCCAGAAACAACCCAAGTGTCCATCAACAGACAAGTGGATAAACAACGTGGTCTCTCCATGCAATGGCATATTATTCGGCCGTAGAAGGAAGGAGGTGCTGACCAAGCTACAACACGGAGGAAGCTTGAAAACATTGTGCTGCGTGAAAGAGACAGACACAAAAAGACAGATAGTGTGTGATTCCGCATATATGAAATATCTAGAATAAGCAAATTCATACAGACAGAAAGTAGATTAGAGGTTACCAGGGGCCGGGGAAAGGGCAAGTTAGTGCTTAATGGGTGCAGAGTTTCTGTTGGAGTGATGGAAAAGTTCTGGTAATGCATGGTGGTGATGGTAGCACTACATTGTGAATGTAATTAATGTCACTGAATTGAAGACTCAAAAATGGTTAAAATGGACAAATTTATGTTATCTATACACTACCACAATATTTTTTTTAATTAAAAAAGAAAAAAACTCGATTCCGCATGATAGCTGTTTGAGATTTAAGACAATCCCTTACACGTGTGTACTGGTTTTGAGTGTGCAAAGTGCTTCCATGGGCCCTCTCTGGCTGGAATCTCTATTGTGATGGAGCCTAAGTTCAGAGAGGGCAAGTGTCTTGCCCAGGGCCACACAGCCTCAGTGTAGCTGAGTCTGGACTTGAACCCAGCATGCATGATTCAGGAGCACCTGTTCTTTCTGCCCACCTGCCTCTTGAGCAGAAGCGCGTCTGGCGAGGCCTGGGCACCTGCCCCACCTCAAGCTTCATCCTGGAGCTCCTTCCCCTCTCACCTGGTTGGTGACCGTCTTCATGGTGACTTGGTCGCCCTGTTCAGATTGAATCACTCTAGTAGTGAAGCCTTCCTTCTTGTCTTTGACCCAGCAGGACCTCTTGATGTCATAGGGCTTCTCCATGGCCTCGAGCCACTCCTCCTCGGGAGGTGCCAGGAACGGCATCGGGTCCACATCGTTCTGTGGTCTCCTTTGTACCCTCTGGGCATCGCAGCGTGGCCCAGGGAGGAGCAGGAAGGAACTGGGGGCAGGAACCGGGGCTTCCCTTGGCGCTGTGGACGGAAACGAGGAAAGGCTGCCAGGTGGGGGGAGAGGCCGGGGCTCACGGGGGCCACCGGGGTCGTGCTGGATGGAGCAAGGCATGACCGAATAACTCCTTCCACTTGTGCGCCCCTCAGCCCCACCCACAGAATGCTGTGGCCTCTGTCACCTCATCTGCTCCTCACCCCAAGGCTGTGAGGGCGGGACTGCAAAGCCCACGGATGGCGAAGAAAACTAGGGCCAGGAGAGGCTCCAGCAAGGGCTTTAAGCCAGGTCGGGTAGACCTCAAACCTCACGAGTGCTAGCAGCGCGGGGCTCACTCCCGGTGGAAGGCACGGCTATGGGACCGCTTTAGAGGGGTCCCAGATGTCTCAGCGCACAGTGTACCTTCGTCTCGACTTTGAAATTATGGTCTTGTTCGACTCTCAGCCCTTGTTATTTAAATGCTTTCATAAAGGAGCAAACTTGTTATTACTACATCGCAAACTGGTCTTTTTCAATATGTCGATAACTACTTCAGTGCCACTGGTTTCCTCTGTAACTCTGTGAATTTTATTTTTTGCATTTAAAAACACCAATCTGAGTAGGGGTCCATAGGCTCCCCCCCTGCCCCAAAAACGTCCCTGGTAAAAGAGGATCTCCTGGGTTGAAGGATCACCTCTCATGCAATAAGGCCAGTCAGGGGTCAAGACCTTCTGCTTCCAAACCCAAACAGTTTCATGGAACCATCCAGAAGGAGAGGAACTCAGGGCTCAAGGGAGCAAAGAGAGAGGGGCCTCCCAGTTCCTCTTGGGGGTGCAGGACCTTCCCAAAGTCTTGGGAAGAGTCTGGTTCTGCGCCCCTTTGTCAGAGGTGCTGTGCCCACTGGCTCCATCTTTAGGGAGCCCAGCGGTGGGTGGAGGCTTTCCTGCCGGCATCCCTGGGTCCCAGCTCTACCTGCCACCCTTTGGGGGCTCCAGCCTCTGCTGCAAAGGCCCCTGGTGTCTCCAAAAGAGGCTGAGCCTGCATGACAAGTGGTGGAAGCAAAGCCTTATCTTTCTCCTCCAGCTGCTGTCTCCCTTTGGGGTCCCGCTTTGATAGTTCTGGTTGGAGACGGGGTTCCCCACCCCCAAAGCAAGAATAAAAGGAGGAGCTGCAGGGAAGGGGTTCTGTGCCTTTGAGGAGCAGGGACCCCTTTGGCAGTCTGCCAATGCCTGTAGTCCCCTTGGGGGAAAATGTTTTAAGTTCAGATCCTAAAATACACAGGATTACCAAGGAAACAAATGACATTAAAATGTAATTATCAAAATATTAAAAATGCATGAGATGATAATATATGTGCTTCTGTACTAACGCATTAAATAACACAGCCGTGCAGCAGGTCTAATAATGGCTGTACCTTTGAAGCAAACATGAGGATGGGCAGTATTTTGAGATGTCTGCAACAATTGGATTATGATTAGAAAACAGCAGAGATTTCCATTGCCGACAAAGTGGCAGATAGAGGTAAAACTACAGCGATTTGTTGCCTGCGTTAAAAGGGGGAGGAAATCAGTTTCAGTTAAAGGTCAAGACAATCATGTAATTGTTTTCCCCTGCAAGGTCCCTCAGCCCCAGGTTAAGGGTCCTGCCAGTTGCTCCTGCAGCTGGTTGTCAAGGAGCACTGGGCTGGGAGCCTCAGCCTCCGCCCCGTGTGTGGGGTCACCTTCGCCCTGCATCCTGGAGATTCAGTCCCACTCAGCCATCAAGAGTCACCCTGGGCGGCTCAGTTGCCCCACCCCCACCTTCTGGAAGCTGCGATTGCTCAACAGAAACTTTCCTTTGATCCTTGCTTGCCCCTGACGGTTCCATTGCATTGTCTTCCTGCTGTCTCCTTTTGCTGGTCCCACTTTAACATAGTGGAAGTCGTCAGGGAGACGAGACCAAAATCCACATGGGAGGAAAACACCAAAAGCGGCAAAGTCACATTAAAATGCGTTAGACTTGTCTTTAAACAAAACCGCTGCCCACGTCTGAGGGCTGGACTCCTTTTTCAATTCTTCTAATGGAGTGGGGGGTGGGAGGCAGTGAGTGGGCAAGAAATTCCTCTTTGTTTATTCCCAGGAGGCTGTTTGCATTTTGTTAATGGTGGTTTGGAGGGTGCAGCTGAGGAACCTTGGTGCTGTCCTGGCCTGGTGGCCGGGGGCGCTGCCCCCAAGGCAAGGGTCACCCCTCTCAGTGCCCTGGCCTCCTGCTCGGTCATGGCACCCCCCCCAGGCCCCTCTGCCTCCAAACCATTCCTGAGCCCCCAGAGAACAGCTCTTCCCAGGCCTCTCTGAGAAGCAAGACCCACTTTTTAAATCAAGAGCTGAAACTCATGATTTAAGACATATGGAAAGTTCGGCTGCTGGCATGGCCAAAAGGGTCCTCAGAGGGAAGAGACCAGCTCTGGGATTCAGGTGGTGGGGGGCAGGGCTGGGATGTGAACCCCCGTGAATCCAGCCCCCGTCCCCCCGCCTGGAGGGCTGAGGTGCAGTTGGGGTGAGGGGTCCCTGCGGCTCTCAGGACCTGCCTCCTCACCTGGAAGGTGGGCAGGACGGCACAGCGTCCTTGGAGGGAGGGACAAGGTGCCTCCATGCCCACCCCTCACCCCCCTTGCCAAGCTTTCTGGGTCTCCCCCAGCGAGCCGCAGCCCCCTCCCTTCTCCCTGTTTCCTGCCTCCCCTGGCAGCCCCACGTTACCTACCTGTGACCACGCTGGAAGAGCCTGGATGCCCAGCAGAACCTTAAAAAAGCAAAAAGCCCCTCAGGGCTGCGGTGGCCTGGCTGGCCCAGCCTGCCAGGGCCTGCCTGGACGCTCTTGCGTCCCTGGGGGGCACGGGGTGGGCATTCCCCTTCCTCCTGTTGCCCAACTGTGGGCAGAACAGCTGGCTAAGGAGTTTCCTCTTAAAGCTACCACTGTCCCTGGGGAGGGGGCCGGCTCACAAGGAGGCACACCCAGGCTGCTGCGGGCAAGACCAGCGGCCTGGAAGAGCCCGGATGACCGATGGGTGGATGGCTTGGTCCTGCCACGTGCTCAGGCCTGGGTCAGCCTGGACCCCTCGCATCAGCTCTTGGCCAGGCTCCCTCCGGCCCACCCCAGCCAGCGGAGGCTGAGTGCCGTCGGGGCGCAGCACGGCTGGGCCTCAGCAGTCCTGCCTCGGTTTCCACCTCCCCGCATGGCCGCCGTAAGCAAGTCCCGCCTGCAGAATGGGTGGCTGGATGGGTGCCCCCTCTGAGCTCTCTGGGCTGGGCTCCAGCAGGGTTAGGAGGGAGAAATCTTGGGGGTGGTGGTGGAACATTTCTCCTGGCTCTGCCATCACCCCTATTTCCACTCCCAGGTCCCCAATTCACTCTTTATTTAAAAAAAAAGTTTTTGTTGTGGTGACATATATAACACAGAAGGTCCCACTTTAACCACTTCCAAGTCTAAAATTCAGTGATATTAATTACATCCGCAGTGTTGTGCCCCCGTCACCACCATCCATTACCAAGACATTTTCATCCCCCCCAAACTCTGTCCCCATTAAGCATTAACTCCCCACTCCACCCTCCTCCAGCCCCTGGTAACCTCTAATCGACTCTCTGTCTCTCCGAACTTGCTTATTCTAGGCATTTCACGTAAGTGGAGGCATACCACATCTGTCCTTTCGTGTCTGGTTTATTCCACACAATAGGATGTCTTCAAAGTTCATCCACATTGTAGCATGGATCGGAACTCCCTTCCTTTTCATGGCTCAGTAATATTCCATTGTACGGATAGGCTGTAGCATGTTGATCCACTCATCTGTCACGGACACTTGGGCTGCTTCCACCTTTTGGCTATTGTGAGCTGCTATGAGCATCAGTGTCCTGGGATCTGTCCAACGGGATACTGGAATCTGTCCGAGTCCTCCCAGTTCACTCTTAAAGGAAAAGGAGCCCATGAGAGCACAGGACTGACTTCCTTTCTTGTCTCTGAGTTCAGGCCTACGAAGCAGCTACTTTAAATGCAAAGAACCTATTTTGTGCACATAATTGCTTTTCAAATGTTTTGTGTTATCCTCTGATCCTCACAGAAATCCCGTAGCAGCGTATTACTGTATTCTGACAACTGGAATCCAGGAATGAAGAACCATGTTAATAAGCAATTGTGGGAAGTGGATGTGGCTCAAGCGATTGGGCTCCCGTCTACTATATAGGAGGTCCAGGGTTCTATTCCCGGGGCCTCGTGGTGAAAGGTGAGCTGGCCTGAGCAGAGTGCTGGCCCATGCAGAGGGCTGGCACAGCAAGATGACACAACAAAAAGAGACACAGAGGAGAGACGATAAGAGATGCAGCAGACCAGGAAGCTGAGGTGACGCAAGAGATTGAGCGCCTCTCTCCCACTCCGGAAGGTCCCAGGATTGGTTCCCAGTGCCACCTAAAGAGAAGACAAGCAGACACAGAAGAATACACAGCGATTAGACACAGAGAGCAGACAGTGTGGGGGGCGGGGTAGGGAATAAATAAATCTTTAAAAAAAAAAAAGCAATTGTGCGAGGAGTGGACTTAGCTCACGTGGTTGAGTACCTGCTTCCCATGTACAAGGTCACAGGTTCGTTCCCTAGTACCTCCTAAAAACAAAATACCAGACAAACAAAAAAGCAATGGTGACATGGACACTTCACCAAGAACCTGCTCTGTCTGCTCTGAAATTTCACGCCTGGTGGGCCTCAGTTTCCCCACAGATAAAATGAAATGAGATGGTCTCCAAGCACAGCTGTCATCAGAGGCTCTGGGCTCTGGGATCCCAGGACTGTCTTATGGGCAGAGCCTTCTGCAGAAGTCTGATTTGTAAATGGATAAAAGTGGAGCTGCTCTGAGTAAGGCAGGGGAGGAGGCCTCCCTATGCCCCAACTTTCCTTGGGACCTTTGGGGATGGTGTCCCCAGACCCCTGCCCTAGCAGCTGGAGCCTGGAGTCCATCCTCAGGCTCTCCACCCAAACCCTGTCCCTGCAGGATTGTCATTCTCTGGCTAATGGGAGCAGGAGCTGTTGAGAAGGAACTGCCTCCCCTCCTGCTCACCTGTCTCCTCCCAGTACCTTTTGTGACCAGAAACCGGAGGGCAGGATCCAGGGATGCAGCCACTGGAGACTGGGCTGGGGGACAAATGCAGGACATCGCACACCCCACCTGCCCAGGGTGGCAAGAGATGCCCCTTGATCTCCTGGGGTTTGAGCTTCTTATGGGGGGACGGGGTGGCTTTTTGATGGTCAACTTTCTAGAAAGTTCCATTCCAATGATGGAGTGTGGTCTGGGGAAGGCCTGGGGCTCTGCTGTCAGAGGCTGACAAAGTAAGCCAAAGTAATAGTCAGATGACTATTAGTTCCCAAGGGTATGTGGGTGCACGTGATGTTCTCTGCCCTTTAAAACACAGTTAAGAGATGCATGGGCTTGGAATCCTTTGCTTTAAAGGTGTCAGTGGGAAGTTTAGTGGTGTCCTACAGAAAGCAAGGGGGCTTAAATCCCAAGGAAAAATTCCCCTAGAGAGATGGGTTAGTGTTGGTAGAACAATAAAAACCAAGGGTCCCCTATGCCCATTAGCTCATTTTGATCCTTCCAGCAACTGGGCAGATGAACTATGACCCTTTAGCAGATGAGAAATCAGAGGCTCAGAGGGGAGAAGCAATTTACCCAAAGACACACAGTGAGTCAGCATCTAAGCCCTGGCTCTGGCTTTCTTCCTAATCCTGATCACTATCCAACAAGGCACTGTCTACCTGTGGGTTGACTCTCTAGCTCTTTTGCTTAGTGGAATGTAAGCGTGCTGAGGGCAGAGGCGTGGCCTGGCCTCTTCAACGGAGGTGGTGGAGGTGGGGGGCCAAGAGCCTGGACTTTGAAACCAGAATCCCTGGTCTGAATCCCAGCTTTCCCCCTTCTACCTCTGTGGCCTCTCTGGCCTCCACTTTCTTGTCTGTAAAATGGGGACAACTGTAGGACTTACCAAAAAGGGTTCTTGTGAGAATGAAACAAGGTCACATATGTAAAGTGCCTGGTACAAAGGATTGGTCAATACAGATTTGCTGACTGGATGAAAGCCAGATCTGCACCATGGGTGCAGCTGAGGTGGGAATTGCTCTTGACAGCTGTGCCCAGAGACCCCTGGCTCCTGCAGGTGCAGAGGGCTGGCCCCTGCCCCCAGACAGCGGCTAGGAGCTGAGCCTGCCAGCACCTGGGTTTCTGTCTCTCCCCCCACTCCCATTCTCTCCCCTCCCCTCCCCTCTTCCCTCCTTTCTTCCATTCCTTGTTGAACTCTGGGCCATGTCCTTTCCTAGACACAGGGAAGATATAAAATTAACTAGGCACTTCCATTGCCTTCAAGGAGTTTGTGCAGCTGCCTCCTTTCCTCTGGTGGGGAGCACTATTGTGGGAGGGGGGCTGGGGGACTGGGTAAGGATGAGGGGACAAGAGAGTTGGGGGATGGCCCCCTGTTCCTTCAGCTAGCCCAGGGCCCACTGGACTCAGCGCCCTTGGAGGGCCCACCCCCACCCTGCCAGGGCCAGGGCCAGAACGGGAGCTGGGCCTGGGCTGTCAGTCAGTGTTTGTCCTAACAAGTGGGAGAGCCCTGTCCAGATGCAGAGCAGGCAGTGGGCACTAGAGGATCGCTCCCGAGTGCTAGGCCCTGGGCTGGGGACCAGCTGCCCTGGGGACAGGCCCCCTGTCTAAGAGGCCGAGCTCCAGCTATGGGAGGGCCTTCTGTGACCTACCAGAGCCCCTGGTCTTTGACATTTAAGTCCTTCATTCGTCAAGTTCACTGACTACCCGCAGAGCCCTGAGCTGGGTCCTTTCATGACGGTGTGGGGAGTGTGTGTGTGTGGGGTGGTCTTCTCTCACTTAAAATGGGAAGTGGTGTCCTTGTCCTGTTGGGTGCTGAGTGTTGGCTTCTAGAAACTTCTAAGGCCCCAGAAGCCTCCCAAGTGGAAAGTGCTCCTTGGCTGTAAGTCTAATGTTGGACAAGTCACCTAACCTCCATGAGCCTCTATTTCTTTCACTGTAATATGGGAATGGGAATAATAACAATCGCTAGAATTGATTAAATGATCAAGTGGGGTTATGGACTTGAGAATGCCTTTTAATTTTCATTTCCCTAATGATTAATGACGTTGAGCACTTTTTCATTTTTTTTTTTATTTGCCACTCTTATATTTTTTTTGGTGAAGTGGCTGTTCAAGTCCTTTGCCCATTTTTTTTTTGTTTTCTTATTATTGAGTTTTTTGTTTTTGTTTGTTTTAGTTAGGCCAGTAAAAGGAATTTATTTGGGAAATGGGGGAAAGAAGAGAACTTGCTGAGAAATGGGAAAGACAGAAATACACACCAAGATTTGGTGTGGGTTCCTCTAGGCAGAGAGAGCAAGCCTATTATTGAGTTTTGAAAGTTCTTTATATATTGTAGCTACCAGGTCATTGTCACTATGTGACTTGTACACATTATCTCCTGGTCTGTGGGCTTGTCTTGAAAATGCTTTTTAATCTGCAGTGTGTCGTCTGCATGTTAAGTGTCCCCTCAAATGACTCAGAACGGAGACCCCAAGAAACTCCCATTCCAGTGATGTCTGCTTATCTGCTAGGCGGCTTTCCTGGAGCCCAGTGGGCCCCTCTGAGCAAGGTCAAGAGCTGGCGCTGTGGTTGCTGGTAGTTCTCATAACTTTCCTCCAGGGCAGAAGGAGTGGCAGAGACCAGAACAGGAATCCATTGCTCACGCCTGGCCGTTCTCAGCCAGTTTCTGCCGGTGTCTGCAGGGTCGTGTTCTCAGCTGAGGCTAGAGGCCTGGCCCCCTCCCCCACAGCCCCTGAGAACATCCCACCCCTCCCAGCTCCACATTCCACCGGGTTTGGATGTGTAGGTTATTGTTAGGCTTCTGGGGCCCGGGCAAGCTGGACCCACGCCTTCAGGGTGTTCAGGAATCGTCTGGGCTGGAGCAGGGCAGGCTGGGGCAAGCCTGGGCTGCTGCTCGCCCTCCCACCTCGGGCCTGGAGCAGTCCCTTGCTCGTCTCAGCCCACCCCAGGCTCAAGCCTCTTTAGCAGCCCCACCAAAGTCTGCCCTCCCTCCCTCTTTTCCTCCCTCCCTCCTTTCCTCCTTCCTCTTCCCCTCCCTCTCCCCTCCCTCACTTCCCCCCCTCCTCTTTCCCTTGCTCCTTTCCACGGGGATCCTACTCTACGCACTAAAAAAAGCTGACAAAAATCCTGTCCTTCAGTCGCTTCCATTCTGGAACAGGGAGGTGGACCATAAACAAAATGTGAAGCATGTCCAATGATGATGAGTGCTGGGACACAGCAAAGCAGGGAAGGGGGTCAGGGAGTGCAGGTAGAGGGCTTACAGGGCAGTGCAAGCCAAGGGAGTGGCCAATGCAAAGGCCCTGCGGCTGGGTGTGTGGCCAGTGCAAAGGCCCTGCAGCTGTGTGTATGGCCAGTGCAAAGGCCCTGTGGCTGGGTGTGCCCAGAGAAGAGGGAGCCAGGGAAGGGGGTTAGAAGGCCGCAGATCCTGTGGTATGGATCTTCCTTTTTTCCAGTGTTGGCCACGGTCAGAAATCCTCCCACGTGATGGCACCTCAATAAGGAAGTCTATTCCATACTGGGTCACAGGGAGCCCTGGGGCCTTTGACCTCAAGTTTTCCCCTACATCCTCAGTAGACACTTCTAGTGGGGTCCTGACAGCAGGCTGCAAGCCGTCCCCACAGTTCCCTGCCACTTGGGAGAACGAGCCCCCAGACTCTAGTATGCAATGGTTAAGTGAGAGCAGGGGCCTTCCACCTGGGGTGTGTGGTCTGGACATTGGGATCTCTGTCAAAACTTGTTAAAATGCAGACTCCCAGGCCACACCCTAGACCTGCCAACTCAGAATCTTTCAGGTGGGGGCCCGGAATCTGCATTTTAACATGTTCCCAGGGCTTCTGCAGTCATTGCAAAATGCCCGATGGCTGTAAGTGACCACCTTGCCTCTGCCTTTGCATCTATATTAAGAGGATGTCATCTGCTTTGTATAAGTCCTGGAGATAGTGTGTCTGGGTGGTGCTCAATAAATGTCACCTAGCATCATCATTATTATAAAAACCTTCCTTCCTGCTGCTCTCCTCCCATGGAGCCACAGCCCATCTGTCTGTTTGGAGGCACTTGTGATGTGATGGGAAAAACACTGTTTCTAGAAGTTGAACACGTGGATTCAAGTCCCAGCTTGACCGCAGAGCAGGCAGGTGAAATCTTGTAAACCGTGGATTCGAGCATCCCCACCTCTTGGGGCACCCTGCAGGAGTCAGGAGAGACCTCGGTTTTCCATAGAAGGCAATGGGCAGCAGAAGAGGAAACTCTGCAGGAAACTGCTGTTGGGGTGGCCAAAATGAATCAAACATCGCAGGAATGAAGAGCTGGAAACAACCTAAATGTCCATCACTAGGGGATTAGGTAAATAAATTGTGGGACCTCCATAAAGTGGAATACTTTCTAAAGTATTAGAAAGTATTCCACTTTCAATTCATATTTGTTGGCATGGAACGGTGCCTAGAACAGGCTGTTGGGTTAAAAAAAAAAACAAAAACAGTTATAGAACAGCTCGACCCCAGTTTTGCAAAACGGCATCCTGGCGGAGCAGATATACAGAGAGGTATCCGAAGGCTGCTGAGCAGGTGGTCACATCAGTTACTATGGTGGTGGGATTTCAGGTGGTCTCTTTAAGCCTTCTTTAAACTTACAGGTGTTTCCCAAATTTTTTTTTCAATAATGACTATCATAATAATAATCTGAAATTATCTTGGGGGAAAAAGGAAACAAATGCTGGAGGGGTGTGTCTCAAAAGGCCTCTTTCAGTTTTCCAATGCAGGGGGTAGCCGAAGGGTCCTTCCTGGCTTGTTCCGGAAGCCGCATTCCCAGCTGTTGTTTGCCACTGTGGAGGAGGGGGATCCACGTCCTCCCAGGAGGACGTGGGACGAAGCATTGGCAGACGGAGGAAGTTCACTGCATGTTCCTTGAAGGCCAAACATGGACACCCAGCCTGGACCCAGAAATAGCCCCTTGCCCCGGAGACCCTTGCAATTCTGCAGGGTCATCCCAGGGAGGGGCGAGACTGAGCCGGCCACTGCCAGAACCTTTTTGTCCAGCTCTGGAATGGAAGACAGGGCCTGAGCACGATGCTCATGAACTGGGGCAAAGACGAGCCAGGGGCCTGGACAGGAGTCTCCAAAGTCAATCCAGCTTGAAGATTCTCTGGTTTCAAGCCAACTGGAGATTTCCCAATTAATCTTGAATTCTACAGGGTCCCAGAAACATGGTGGTCGAGGCTGCCTGAGACAGATTTCTCCAGGGCTACAGCTGCATATCTTTCTGTTCCCGCTGCAGTTAGGCTCACATCTCAAGTTGATTGTATTTGGCACTAAAGTGTCATTTTCATTTTATCATCTCAAAAATATCTCAAAGATCCTTCCAACTTTTCATCCTTCCAGTGTCCTCATAAAGAAATATTTATTCTTATTTTTCCAAAAAAGAGAGTCCATTTACTTTCTGTGAATCCCTCAAGGTCAAATAAAGTCTGGTGTCTGAGAAGCTCAGTTGGATTCAAACCCCAGTTTGGCCAGGTAACCTCTCATTCATTCATGCATTCATTTATCCATCCGTCTGTCTATCCAGCCAGCCCGCCAGCACATATTGATGGTTCTCCTTCTGGGGCCAGGACCTGGACTGGGGTGAACCTTGGCTTTATTCTCTGTGACACTGGGCGAGGACCCCAGGTCCCCACGGAGCTGTCACGGGTGGGAGCAGCATGCTGGGCACATGTGTGGTCTGTAAGTTCCTTCTTCGCAGGACGGTTTGTGAAGTGCATCACCAGTGGGACTGCCCTGGACAGATGGGGCCCGGAGAAGGGGGAAGTAACGTGGTACAGGCGTCAGCGCCAGGCCTGTGTCTTCAGACCTCGGCTCTGCGGCTCCCGGGGTTCGCCATGTGGCCTCCCTGGGCCTCGGTGACCCCATCTCTGATGTGGTGCAATCATCTCCCATCTCCCGTGTGAGCTTTAAATGAGGAAGTCCATTTGCCTGGGACATAGCAAGTGCTCAGTAGGTGTTCGCTCTCGCCCATGTCACGATGTCACGTGAGGCTTGGCCACCTGACTTCCAATGCCCCTTTCCTCCCGTCCCCCACCCCCCAAGGCAGGCTGCAGCTGGTGGAGAGCAGGAGCAGGGAAGGCTGGTCTTTTTCAAGGCTGAGAAGTGCCAGGAGAACGGCAGGGTAGTATGGGCCCTTTCATCACACTGCCTGTAAAGTCATCTTGGACAAGTGTCAGCTCCTCCCCCTCCCCCTTCTCTGGCTCACTTGTTCTCTGCAGGTGCTGAGACGGACAGGGCCGCTACCAAGGGATGGAAGCCCCGTCCCTGTTGCTGTACCAAGGAAGGCATCCCTGCACCCATTTCTGTTTTCTCAGCGCGGGAGCCAGAGGGCCCCATCGGAGGCACCCACGTCCCTCTCCTCCACGGCCAGGGCCGGCCCCTCAGCTCTCCCTGGGGCTCAGCACCAACGTCACATTGACCCCACGCGCCTGCTGGCCCCCTTACTGCATTCTGGTTACCCCTCATAAGTGAGGGCGAAGGTGGTGCTGCGCCCCCCTTTATCCTCGGTGCCGGCTTGGCTGTGGGGCAGCAGCTGAGGGGCTGAAGGGAGGCGCAAGCCCCCGGCCACCTGCCACCACCAACGGGGCGTCCACGGCCTCTCCTCTGCTGCCCGAGGTTCTGCGAGGGCTGCCCACTGCCTGCGGGACCGGGCGACGGCTCAGGCTCGAGTTCAAGGTCTTCTCTTGTCCTCCACCGTCTTTGTGTCCTGGACAAGAGAGAGGACTCCCCAGTCCTCAGGTGTGTTCTCTTCTTTGTCCACTTTCCTTACGTCAGGTCACCTACGTCCGCGCCCAGCCCAATACATCCCACCCAGGACATCCTCCAGGCCCTGGAGCATCTCCTCGCCTCGCTCCCTGACCCCTTCCACTCCCTTTCCTCCCTCTCCCCTCCTTCCTCCCCCCCTTCCTCCCCCCCTTCTCCCCCCCTTCCTCCCCCTCCCCTTCTTTTTTTTTTTTTTTTTTTAAGATTTTATTTATTTATTCATTTATCCCCCCCTTGCTGCTTGTGCTTGCTGGGTCAGCCAACCACGCTGCGCGGGCGGGCCTGCCTTCACCAGGAGGCCCCGGGAACCGAACCTGGGGCCTCCCATATGGTAAACGGGAGCCCTACTGATTGAGCCACAGCCGCTTCCCTCCTCCTCCCCTTCTTCCCCCTTCCTCCTTCCTCCCTCTCTCCCCTTCCTCCCCCTCCCCCTCTACCTCCCTCTTCCCCTCTTCCTCCCGCTCTCTCCTGGGCTCCCACAACGCTTTGTGCCTCCCTTAAGCTACCTGCAGGGCCTACCCAGATCCTGGCCTCGTGGTTCAGACGTGGACCAGTCACAGCTTCTGGGGCCTAGACTGGGACGCAAGGAAGCCACAAACTGCATCAAGGATGCGATCGTTGAAGACTGGAGAAATTAGAAATTAGGAAGGCGGCACAGAGGGGAGGCAGCAGTTTGGGGGGAGCCAGGAAAGATGTCATTTGAGGGCTGAATACAAAGTTCATGGCTGGACAAGGAGGGGCGGGCCACCCCCAAGCAGAGGGGTGTCTGGTCAGGGACGACCAGCTTGATGTCGCTAAGAACCCCGAGTTCTAGGAAGCTGGCTTAGCTTCTCTGAGCGCCACTTGCTTCTCTGGGACAAGAACATCTCTCTCACCAGGTTGTTGTACAGACGGGGTGGTGACCACCCAGGCCAGCAAAGTCTAGGCACTTACGAAGTGACAGCTGTGAGTTCTCAGACCCTCCACAGCAGAGACTGGTTCACCTTGCACCTTGCCCGGTGCCGAGCTCCCGAGGTCCAATGGTGAGTGTGTGTGTGGGGGAAGCCAGATGACGCCTGGGACCTGGGGAGGAGCAAGCAATGCTGAGAGCATGCGGACGAGGAGGCTCAGGCACAGTGGGCTGAACCGGCCCATAAAACAGAGCCTGCTTTTAGGAAATAACTCCTGTATTGAGGGGCTTGGGTTGTGATTTTATTGGAGAACCCTCCAGACCTGATCAATAATCAGCTGTTGGTTTCCTATTGCTGCCTCTTTTATCCCCATCCTTTTCTTAATACCTGGTTTTCTCCCCATCTCCTGTTTTTGGGCCAAATAGCATCTAACCATAATCTAAAATTAGCTCCTTATGGGTCAGCATGGCTGGAACATAAAATCCCCTCATGCCCTGGGGACCTCCTGACACGTGTGCATGCTCACGCACTTCATACACACAATCACACTCACCTACACCCTCACAATATGCACACACTCACACTCACCCTCACGTACACACTCACACACACCTTCATCCTCATCCTCACACACCCACTCACACTTACCTTCACCCTCACACACATACACTCACACTTACCTTCACCCTCACACACATGCACACAATCACACTCACCTTCACCCTCATCCTCACACACATACTCACACACACCTTTACCCTCACACACATACACTCACACTCACCTTCACCCTCACAACATACACACACTCACACTCACCTTCACCCTCACACACATACACTCACACTCACCTTCACCCTCACCCTCACACACCCACTCACACTCACCTTCACCCTCACCCTCACACACATACTCACACACACCTTCACCCTCACACACATGCACACACTCACACACACCTTCACCCTCACCCTCACACACACTCACACACACCTTCACCCTCACACATATACACTCACACTCACCTTCACCTTCACCCTTACACACACACTCATACATACCTTCACCCTCACACACATGCACACACATACTCACCTTCACCCTCACACTCACCTTCACCCTCACATACATACACACACTCACACTCACCTTCACCCTCACCCTCACCCTCCGAAAGGCCAAGTACATGGTCAGGAGCCAGGAGATTCCCAAACACTGACCTCAGTCACAAAACCTTCCCCGGATCCCTTGAGGAACCGTGACAGGCCCTTCCCATTCAGGGATTCTTTTTCAGTTTGCAGAGTAAATCTGTGTTTATATAGTAACAACCAGTGGGCTGCCAAGGCGGGGGACAGTGGGGGCACTTTGCCAGGACGCAGGCAGCAGGTGTGGGGCATTGATTGTAGAGAATTTTTCAATGATGATAGAACCGGGAGAAACATCCTGCCCTGCTGGGAGCACTGCTCCCTGCACTTTCCTGTGGGGATACTGCTGTAAATAGCAGCATTGACAAGACAACAAAAACATGAACAATTTGTTTGTTTTCACACCAGGCCTGACCCCAGGCCTGGGCCATAGAGTATCAAGGTCAAGATGGAGAACTCGGACCTGGCCTGCGCCCATCACGTGACCTCGGGCAGGTCGCCTCCAATGCCTGGAGCCTCAGTATACCCCCTCTGTGAAAAGGGTCTGAGAATTCCAACCACAGCGGAAGAATCTAGCCAGCTAAACAAACCCATCCAGGTAACCCAAGCCCAAGAACTTAATGTAAAAATTTGCTGGAAAGGTGTTAAAGGAGCGGAAAGAACCAGCAGGCCAGAGGGCAGGTGCCTCCAGGGGTCAGCAGGAGCAGAGGCTGGGAGGGCCTAGGAGGGGGCTCAGTGGAAGGTGGGGCCCCTGCATGCGGGGAGGCAAGACAGAGGGGGGAGCTGGCAAGGGAGGCGTCCTAGTCCCTTACGCGCAGACTGGATGGCTCCTACAGCAGAATTGTATTTGTCTCCCAGCTCCAGGGGCCAGAAGTCTGAAATCAAGGTGTCACCAGGGCCTTGCTTCCCCCCAAGGCTCTAGGGGAGGCTCCTTTCTGGCCTCTCCCAGCCCCTGGCAGCCCCGCACAAGGCACATGCCTTGGCCATCCTGGGCTGGGGCAGCATCTCTCCCATCCCTGCCTCCACTGTCACATGGCCATCTCCCCTGTGTCTCTGGGTCCAAAACTCTCCTTCTCCTGGTAAAGACACCACCCTAATCCAGCATGACCTCAGCTTAAACTTGAGTATCGGCAAAACCCTTTTCCCAAATAAGGGCACAATCATGGGTTCCGGGGCTGTGGACCTGAACAGATCTTTTTAGGGAGGGGAGACACAATTCAACCCAGTACAGGGGAGGGTCCCAGGCTGGGTGGCCACCGTCCTAGCTTAGGGATGGGAAAGGGGCTGCCCCTGAGGGCTCTGATGTCACCCAAGGCGCTTTCCCTCCTGCTTTGCGGGGCAGCTACTGCGGCACTGATGTTATCAGCTGATTAGATTTATTCCCAGGGCTTGATGCTTGCCTTGGAAGGGTAGCAAGCATTACCCACATTCATTCAACAAATATAACGAAATGGCTGTTCCTGGCAGTGGGAAGGAAGTGGAAAAATAGACATCCCTGCTCTTGGGAAGTTTACATTCTAGGGGGAGAAATGGGGAGAGAAAATAATCAAACAAGAAAATGTAAATTGTATTTCAGATGTTAATAAGCACTGCTAGGAAGAAACATCAGTGAGTGAGGGGGAGTGCAGGGCTGGGGTGGGGCGCACTCTACGGGTACTCAGGGATGGTCTCTAATCAGATGGCCTTTGAACCGAGATGTGGAGTGAGGAAGTGTGCTCCTGGGACGGGAATGGCAGGTGCAAAGGCCCTGTGGTGGGCGGGGCCTGGTACATTTGAGTGACAGCAAGAGGCTGGGATGGCTGAAGCGAGACTGGTGGGAAGTGAGGGAGAGGGGGAAGTGGGGGACAAGCATGAAGGCTGTTGTAGGGAGCTGAGGGGGCCAGGAGGGTTTGAGCAGCAAAGTGGTATAGAAAAGTGGATAGCGTCAAATGCTGCGGGCAGAACGGGAGACCCCCGGCAATACCTCTGAAGAATCCTCCAGATATCTGGGGTTCTGTAGGGGTCAGGCCTCCTAAAGTCATAACTTACTTCCTCCCACCTCCCCTCTCGACGCCCTCGACAGGACCACACACCCACCACCTCTGCTGAAAACTCCAGAATCAGCTGATACATCTCTGCGGCTCTCACCTCCCCATCCTCCATGGGTTCCCTGTGCAGTTCCCCTGGAGGCCACACCTCCCCGCACTGGGAATCCTGCCCCCACCCATAACAAGAGCCCTGGGGGTGGACCCCCTCTCCCCACTCCCAAGGCCTTGGAGGGAAGAGTCCAAGTACTGCCTCACCCCTGAGTCAAACCTTCTCTCACCTCCTCAGGGCTAGACCGAATATTCTAAAATGACACACAGAGAACCATGGTTGATTTTGTTAAGCTGATTGTGGTATTCAGGTTTTAGTTGCTTAAGTCCTTATCTGTTAGAGGTTCATTCTGAAATATTTATGGATGAAATCTGATGTCTGAGATTCCTTTACAATACAATGCACCACCAACAAGCGACAAATACAAAATGAAAATGCAGGGCTGGCCAAGAACCAAGATGCACGGTGTTGATCCTGGGTGACAGGTACTTGAGGATTGCTTTACGTGATTCTCTCTGCTTTTACGTACTTGGAAATTTCCATAATCAAAAAGTAAAATACAGTTCAAATACAAGCATATGAAAAACTTGCTGAAAGCCTTCAGGGGCTCCTCTCCGGTTGCTCTTAGGACAAGACCAAACCTTTCAGACAGTGCATAATGAGGTGGGGGGAACGATGGGGGTTTGGTCCATGGGGTACAGGGGTGGTGGGAAGGGGGGTTAGGGAATTGGGGTGACACAGAGAGGCTCACTGGGCCAGCAGAGTATTTGATCACTGACATTCAGAGTTCCTGGATCATGACGAAAATAAGAAGGCAAACAGGCTTCTGCTTTGTTTTATTATGGCTTTAAAATTCCAGGGTGGGAGGCTCCAGCTGCCCTCTCCCCCATCTCCCCCATCTTCCCTCCATTTTCCCTGCCTCAGTGACTTTTCCACTGCTGCTCCCTCTGCCCGAAGCACCTGCCTCAGTTTTTCACCTGCTAACTCCAGTGGTTCCTGAGGACTTAGCTCGGGCATCACCTCCTCCGGGAAGCCCTCCCTGACCTCCCCTGCCCGCGTTGTCCCAGTTGCTGTTCTGCTCCCGCTATGCTGAGGACCGAGTCGTCCGGTCGGTACACGTCTGCACTGCCAGGGCCTTGCACACTGTAGGGACCCCACGCACATTTGCTGGATTAATACATGACATTTTGTTTCTATTTCCAGGCTGA
The DNA here is from genome assembly GCA_026826555.1 of Tolypeutes matacus. Taxonomy (NCBI): domain Eukaryota; kingdom Metazoa; phylum Chordata; class Mammalia; order Cingulata; family Chlamyphoridae; genus Tolypeutes; species Tolypeutes matacus. The sequence continues at coordinate 992,600 of JAKSZT010053786.1, forward strand.
TAAGAAGGAGAATCCCTCCTCCCCCAGCCAATCTCCTTGCCTCTCCAACAGCCACTTTAAGCCCATGACTCAAGTTCCGGGCTAGACCAGCCAATCTAGCCAGATCCCAGCAGCCTTAAACACCCAGGAAGCCCCTGGACCCTCCGAGGACCGAACCCACCTTGACAGTACAGGGGTCTCACCTGTACTGCGCCTCAGCCCAGACTGATTCAATCAGCGTCTCTGGTGGGGGCCAGGCGGCAGGGGTTTCACAGCTCCCCAGGTGATTCCAGTGTGTATCCAGGGCTAAGAACCAGTGATTTAGGGCACAAGTCAGCCCTGTGGGCAAGGGCCAAAATCCCCGAAACACCTGCTACCTGCTGAGGGCATTTAAGGCTGAGCGAGGGCTGGGGCCCCGTGGCTCCCTTGGGAGGTGAGTGGTGCGTGGTGGCGGCTGCGTCTGCTCTCGTTCAGGAGTCTGGGACCCTAGGAGGCTGCAGGGGTCTAGCCCCTAACAATGGGGCAGCCTGGGCTTATGCGCACTGTTTTACAAGTGGCCCTTGGCTTGTTCTCTGGGTGGGTAAGGAGAATGCAGCAGCTGCAGGATGCTGGCAGCTCTGCTGAGCCCAGGCGGCCCTGAAGGCCCTGTGCCTTTGCTCCTGCTCTCTCTCCTTCAACCAGCCCTGGAGGTATTGTTCTGCCCCTTCTGAGAAGCCTTCCCATCCTAGCCTGGCAGGCGGTGCCACCCTGAGCAGAGGGCTCTGCTTGCTTCCTTGCAGGCATGGCTGCTGCCCTTCCCTCTGGGCCCCGGGCAGGCCCAGGGGAGAGGGGAGGAAGGCTCTTGCTGACGGTCTCCCCTCATGGAACATGGGGTCTGGAACTGACAGTGCATCTCATCCATGCAGGGGTGACCCTCCAGAGCTCTGGCCCTGCTGGAAGGATGGCTGTGGGCAGCAGCTGCACCTGCCTTAGGGCAGAGGTCTGCCAGGACCCCTCAAGGCCTCCCTCCTGGGGTGTAAGCCTCACTCATTCCAATCCAGGGTCTGGGCTTTAAAAAGATCCCCTTTGTTGAAAGCAGTGGCTGTTAATTTTACTGGGGCCACCTGGAAATCACAAGACGCACAGGGTGCAGTTAAGTGGAAAGACACATTGCAAAGCAGCATGGCTGTCAAAAATCTCTTTTGCGATTAGCTGGTCACACGGGCTCGGGCACTTACGAGGAGTGGTGTGAGATGGTTGGTTGTTTTTAAATTTTATTTTATTTGTCACTTTAACCATTTTAAAATGCACCATTCAGTGGCATTAGTTACATTCACAGTGTGTGCTGCCATCACCACCATCCATTACTGAAACTTATCCATCACCCCAAACAAACTGTCCCCATCTAGCCATAACTCCCCCCTTCTCCCATCCCCCCCGGCAAACGCTAATCGACTAAGAATTTGCTTATTCAAGATATTTCTGTACGTGGAGTTGTATGGTATTTGTCCTTTTGTGTCTGGCACTTAGCATCATGTTTCCAAGTTTCGCCCTTGTAGCGTGGGTCAGAACGTCATTCCTTTTCGTGGCTGAGTAATATTCCGTTGCACGGATGTCCCCCCTTTCATTGATCCAGCATCTGTTATGGGCACCTGGGCTGCAGCTTCCTCTTGGCTCTTGTGAACAAGGTGGGAAGGGAGAAGTCTAACTTGGAGAGGGAGTGGGGTTGTTGGACACTGGCTCTCATGTGGTTCTGAAGTCTTTTGTTTTTGTTAAAGCCTTGAGTATGCATTACTCCACCATAGGGGAAAATACAATTTGGAGCGGGTGTAGCTCAGGGGCAGGGCCCTGCTTCCCATGAACAAGATCCCTAGTTCAATCCCTGGCACCTCCTAAAAAAGTACAATTTTATAAAAGTCAACTCCTGGATGATGAGACTTGTCTTAATTTAAAACAGTTCTCCTTGTGTGTGCATTGCTCTGATGGCAGGAAATGGAACACCAATATAAGACAGTTGTATTGGCGATTACTCTGACAGGTTTTTTTTTTTACGTATTTTTCAACTGTGTTTGAAGCGGCCCTTTTTTAAAGTTTGAGTCAGAAGCCCTCCCTCACCTTTGATTTATTGGTTGTAATTGTATTGTAATTGATATAACTAAAGCATAACTGTGCTGGGAAGAAGTTGTGCCATATGAAGGTCTTTAATTATTTTAAAAATAAAAACATTTAAACAAAGGAAAAAAATAAAACAGTTCTCCCTTCATGGAAGAATTTCACATTCAAAGTTTGACTAGATATAGAAAAGTCCAGAAGAAAACAATCCTGGCCTGTAATGGCCCATCCGGAGAAAGTGATTCCACACCGTGAACAAGACTTGTCCCCTCACCCAAAAGGAGTGTGGGGGCAAGAGCAGCTTGGGGCCTGTGGTGACCGTGAGGGCACCTGGCTCTTGGCCCCGACAAGCCCAGGCCATGAGAGGCAGGGCATGCCACCAGCCCCCAGGACAGGGGGGTCTCATACGGTATGGGTGGTGGAGCTGGCCTGAGGCTCTGGTGGGCTCACCCGGGTGTGGAGAGGGGCCTTTCCTCATCAGCTGTCTTCAATCAGGTGGCACCTGGAGGACACAGCTGCCAGCCCGTGTGGGCGCTCGGGCCTCAAACGTTTTCCACCTACTTCCCAAGGGGTCCCAGGCCTCCTGCCAGCAGCTTCCGGGCAGGAGGTCCCGGCTTCTCTGGCGTTGCCAAGGAGCCGGAGGGCAGTGAGACTTGGATTGCGTCAGTTCTGCGTCCCCTTCACTGATGGAAAGTCAGATGGGACCACCTTTGACTCACTGACTGAAGCCCACGATTAGTTAGGCTGCAGGTGCCTTGGGGCTCAGTCCTGAGAGAGAATGTGCTGGGGGGACAGGGCACACAGCAAAAGAAAGACTGTTTCTTTAAGACTCTGCTTTTTGTAGTAGTGGTTGGTGGTTTTTTTCTTTTGAGGGGGTTTGAATTGTCACCCCCCTTAAAAAAAAAAAAAAAAAAAAAAAAGTTCAAGCCTCACCCCCAGGCTCTCGAATGTGGTCCTGTTTGGACGCAGGATCTTTGAAGCTGTGATTAGTTAATCTGAAGCCAAAACGGATTAAGGTTTTAATCCAATATGACTCATGTTCTTATAAGGAGATTTGGGCACAGATACGCAGAGAAAACTGTCAGATGTGACGGAGGCAGAGATGGTTTCGCTGCCACGGACCAAGGAACACCACCAGCTGCTCGACGCCCACCAGCAGCCGGGGGAGGGGCCAGGAAGGACTCTTCCCTTTAGGAAGATGCTCGGACCCCTCAGTTTTGGACTTCCATCCTGCAGGACTGTGGGAGAATAAGTTTCTGTTGCTTAAATCACCTGGTCAGTGGTGTTTTGTTACAGCGGCTGCAGCAGACTAAGACTTTGGGTGGGGGAGATTCTGTTTGTTTTTAATTAAATGATTCTCTTCCTAAGACGAGACTTCCTTCCAGGAGGAGAAGGATACTTGCTTGAGCCTAAAAAACAAAAACTCCCCCAGGCCTAAGGATAGGGCGGTAGATCGCCACTAAATGCTCCGGCAGCCTTATTTCACGCATCCTTCAGAGTCTCATGAGGTCAAGCGTGCATGCCGCGGAGATGGCCTTGTGGGGCAGCCAGTGGGGCGAGTCCCCATGCCTACAGCAGCTGGTGTCGAAACCAGGACCCGAAACCCCCAGGACAGGTTTCTTTACCCCTTAACCCCTTAAGAGTAAATCAAACCCCTAAGTAGGTGCTCGCCTTTCATCAGTTTGGCTTTCTTCTGGATCTGAAACTTAGAGAACCGATTTTCATCCGGTGCAGAATTCAGGGCCTTCAACTCCACATTTTCGTGCAACTATCAAAGAATGACCCTGAGGCCGCCCCCCACCCCGCTGTTACAAATAACAACATGAGGAGGAGAAAGCACAGCCTGAGCTGTGACTAGAGAAGCCCGTGAAAGCAGGAAGGATCTGCTTTGTGGCTGGCTTTGCAGGATGTCCTTAGAATGAAATGGTTTGGCCAAGTGGAGAATTTCCATCTGCTTCCAAATCCTGTCTGATTTGAAGCTGAGCTTTCTCTGCTTAGGCCACCTCACTGGCCTTCCACATATCAGATTTGAAGGAAGGCAGTCAATGTCTGAACCCCTGGATCCACTGCCAAGTCTCCTGATGGCACACTTTCTCACCTTCCATGGCCCGGCCTGGCAGGAGGGTGTGTGGTCCCCGTGGCAATGGTCCCCGAAGTAGGTGTCACCAAACCCATCCCCAACTTAAGCAAATTCAACAGTCTCATTAACTGAGCCAGCCACACCGCTCACAATGGGTGAGGTGGCAACATGCAACAGAATGTTCCAGAAGTTGCCTCCATTGTTTCCATTGCTTAAAACAGATGCTTTTCTGTTTTCTAACATCTTACCCCCTGTGTTAAGGGCCACAGTGGTGACATTGGGCCTTCCTACTCAGACCTCGTTACAGATCATTGGCTGTAAAGCTTAGTAATCGAAAACTTAGAACTTGGAGTCAGACAGACATGGTATGAAGTCCTGGCTCTGATAGTTTACAGTGGTGGGAACCTTGGAAAAGGACTTCATCAATGGAAATGGGGAGATCTTCTATCTTAGTCCACCTTAGCATAAGCAGTTTCATTTATCCTCAGGGTCCAGGGGTTTCTGGCAGCTAATAAGCATGTTGGGGCCATTGCTCCTTGAAATAATCCCAGAATATCCTACTCTGCTCCACATTCATAAGAGGCTGTTTGTTTTCACTCTTGGAGGTCTAGGACAAAGCTGCTCTTTTAACCCCAAATCTCTGGATTCCAACTGCCTATCCTCTTGACATTGGTTATTATAGCAACTGGAAAGCTCGTTTTCACGGTGTTTTGAAGGCTGTCGTGACTAATAGCAATTGTTTACAAGTCAGAAGAGCAGCCCTTTTTTTCCTTAGAGGCCAGAATTTGCGATTTCTTAAAAGTGAATGAAAGAATAGAGCATCGTTCCTCTCTGGCTTTGAGCTTCCAGGGCTGAGGTTGTTGGCAAGAGAGGTCTCTTCTCTTCCAGATGCCCAGGGGTCTGATGTGTTGCTAGGAGTAAAGCTACCTCCCACTTGAGCTTTTACTGAACAATCTAAAGACTGCAATTGTCTTGTGCAAACTTCTGTGACGTGCAACTTTAAACAGGCAGCAACTGAAGGACTGACGGGTGTCACTTGGGACCCTCTGCTCCACATTTGTACAGAGCGTGGCCGACATGACTCTTCAAATCCCCCCTCCAAGCTCCAGCTTTGAGATAAGGCTGTGCTTGGGTGGGAGGAGGGGAGATCCGCCCATTCCAGGAAGTAATTTGCACTTCCCATTCTCAGATTTCTGGACAAGTGGTTGGCTCTTCCGGCCACAGCACCCTAGGAGACCAAAGCTTTAAAGCATGTGCTGTCATCAGGATGAAGCCCAGAGACACTGTGGGCTATTGGTCTGCCCTGCTTTGAGGCTCAGCTACGGCAGGCTGGTGGCCCTTTGGTTCAGGGACTGGTCCCTGGGCCGGTTGCCATTGCCACAGGTAGTGCCTCCAACACTACCATCCTGTTGTTCTACCTCAGCCTCCCTTCTTTCTCCTGATACCTTGGTGGTAAGTGTCACCAAGACACAATCCTTGTTTTGCTCTTCTCACACAGCATTCATCTCTCTACATAAGAGGTCCATCTTGCATGTAAATGTATTTATGGACTTCTCCAAATTGTCTACATGGTCCCATCCAAATTTATTTGTTTAAATTAGTCTTTGCCACCAAAATTAGCTCTCCCTCTTTTTCCAGCTGTTATCCACTCACAAAGTGCATTGGCCTTCTCTGTCCAGTTTTCTCCTTTTGATCATATAGTCTGAACCATGCCCTATACTCAGAAACAGATGGATATCCATTGCACACTTATAAGAAATGTCATTTCCAGCTGCCTTACGGAAAGTTCAACCTTGGCCTGATTTCAATACCCTCCTCTAACTAAGGGCCAACCCCCTTTGCAATGTTATCACCCACCACCCTTGTTCAACAAATGTCTGAGTACTCGAGTATCTACTACATGCAACACGCTGTGAAGGGGCTGAAGAATCATACCTGGTCCCGTTGTCACTGGGAGTAGGCGGAAGCAGATGAACAAATAAGAAAACATTGGTGGTGATAAAAGCTGTGAAGGAAATAAAGTGGACTGGTTGGAAAGAGACTCAGATTCTCTTAGAGGTTTTTAGAGGTGATGTTTGAGCTGAGACTGCATGACAAGGAGGCAACTATGCAGAGATTTTTGGGAGAACATCTCCTGTAGGAGGAACAGTTCATTCAAAGGCCCCAAGTAGGGATGAGCTTTGTATACTTGATTATTTTTTTTTAATTTTACCGCGAGGGCCTGGGGATCGAACCCAGGTCCCTCCATATAGGAGACGGATGCCCAGCCATTTGAGCCACATCCGCCCCCTGTATACTTAATAACAGAAAGCCTGGTGGTCTAAAGCACAGAGGGTCAAGGAAAGAGTTGGTGGAGATAAGGTGGGCTGGGGCCAGCTCATATAGGACACCACAGGGAGTTTGAGTTTTCTTCTAAGCTCAATGTGCAGCCGGTAGAGGGTTTTTAAGCAAGGGAGTTAGTTATAGGATCAGATTCTGTTCCTTGAGAAATCAGAGTTTGGGGTCATGAAAGAGTCTTGGTGATGGATGGTAGTGAATGTAATTAGTACCACTAAAATGTATACTTAAAAGTGGTTAAAATGAGAAATCTTGCTACATATATGTTCCCATGATTTAAAACTATGTGATGTGGCTGCTGTGTAGAGAATGGGTTGGAATAAGGCAATGGTAGAAGCAGGGATACCAGTCGGGAGGCAATTGCAGAAAGATAGGCAAAAGATGATGGCGGCTTGGACCAGGGTGGAGGTAGTCTACCAAAGAATTAGAAGGATTGGGTCTATTTGAGGCTGTTCTGACCAATGTGCTAGTGGATTGGGTATGGGAAGAATGCCCCATCTTCCTAGTCAACCTAGGAAGGTGGGATTCCTCCACCCAGCACATCTCCTCTGACCGGAACTCCTTGATGGCACCACTGGGAAGGGTTCTGTGCTCTCCTTCCAGGGCAGCCCTAGCTGTTGAAGGCTCCATTCAAGTCCAACTGCCTCGGAAAGATTTCCCCTCCTATGGCAGCCCAGGGCTGGACCCCTCAGAGGTCCCACAGTGCTCACTGCCTGTTTTTTATGGTGATGCCTACAGAAGCTGACGTCCTGAGTCTGCTCTGTAATTCACTGTGAGCCTCTTAAGGCTTTAACATGGCAACCCACACACTGGGCACTGAAAATCTCTTTGTAACTGTCCTACCTGTAGGTGACTTACTTCTTCCAGTGAATATGCCTACTTTAGAAGCTCCAGAAGAGAGGCTAAGGAAATTTAAATACCGAGGCAAAGATGCATCTGTGAGTATAAAGCCACGACCTCTCTCTATCAAGAACTAGTGCAGTAAAAAAGCAAGATGGATGGAAATATGGGGGGCGGGGGGGGGAGGATGGAGGTGTGGAGGGAGATGTGATAAATAATCAAATATAGCAAAATTTTCATTGTAGATAGGTACCTGGTGGTCATTTCATAATTTCAACTTTTCTGTATGTGTGAAACTCTCATAATAAAATATTGGGGGTAGGTAAGAAGAAAGTACATGGGCTTAGGAGTTGGACAACTGTGGAATCAAATCAAGGTGTCCATGTGATCTTGAAACTATTTAACCTCAGCTTTAGATTCTTCATCTATACAATAGAGATGCTGGGGGTCGGATGTAGCTCAACTGGTTGGGCGTCCGTCTCCCATATGGAGGGACCCAGGTTCGATCACCGGGACCTCCTGGTAAAAAAAACAAAAACAAAAAACAATAGAGATGCTGTCTACCTCCCAGGGATTGGATAGCAGATGCAAGTATCTGGTATATGGATGCTTAACTGTACCCACTCATGCCATGGAGCTTACCAAGGAGCTAAGTGTTGGAGACACTGGTATGGCAAACAAGCCTTGCAGAAACAGGACTCGGGACCTAAAGTCCAGCCTGTTCCCCTTGCTGCTGGCATGAGTATGGGTCTGGATCTGGGAGTCCACACTGGGTGTGGCTGTCTGACTCCCACTTGGATTCCTGGTCTGTTTCCTTGTTCTAGTTCTGTGTCCTGCATCTATATGACTTGATCAATAATACTGGCTATACTTTGGGACTCTGAAAGGCAGCTGAGAAGGGAGGCACAAGGTCACAACAGCCCGCTTAGGACATCATCTGAAGCCAAGTGGCTCTTACAGTAATCCAGTCCCACAAGCTGGGCTCTGTGGCTCCCCAGACCACCGCAGATGACGAGAAACTGATTAGAACAGAGGACTGGAGTTGTCTATGTGGAGAGCAGTGGGAAAGGCCAGCAAGATGAGAAGGGAGAAGCCATAGGAACAAAACCTTCCACAGCAAGGGGTCATTTAGTGATGGACACGTATAACTGATGCAGTCGGCCCCAGAGGTGTTCCTGCCTTGCCATGTAACACCACAATGTCGCCATTTTTAGGCAAGAATTAAATAGCTTCTGAGGGGGAGAGGACGTGGCTCAAGCCGTTGAGTGTCTGCTTTCCACATGGGAGGTCCCTGGTTTGATTCCTGGTGCCTCCGAAAACAAAACAAAAACAACAGTCAAAATAAATGGGGGGAAAAAAACTCAGGGGATTTCAATTCTCAACCTCTGGTACCTCAAAAAATTAAAATCTAAAACAAAACCAAACCAAATAACCACCCCCCCCCCCTAAAAAAAAAAAAAAGTTTTTGCTTCTGTGGCTTAAGGAGCCAGAAGTATCTAATACAAATTCACTTACTTGTAATGAATATTTAAAGTCTTCAACCTAAAACTCATCTATTCAGAAAGCCTAGATCACTTCCCAAGGATTCTCACTACTATAAAGTCCCCTAGTTGCCGACTGATAAAAGGAGAAGAGCTTTTGGGTTTTAACCTGCCTTGGTCTTGTGTCCAAATAAAACTCCTGAGTGGAGCAAGCCTTGAATGACCTACAGAGTGACTTTTCTGACAATGGAAATGGTCAGGGGCATATGGGGCATGGGAATTCCCTTAACAGCTCTCAGCCCCATCTGTCCCCGCAGTGGGAAGGGCCAGGCCTTCCCGGGAACTGCTTAGCATCAGTGGGGATGGACTCAGGCTCAGGGCATGGGATGCTTTCTGCAGATGCCTTCAAAGCTGAGAATCCTGCCTGTCATGGGGGTACATTATCTTCCTTGCATTTGGGAGGCAGATTGAATTTTTTCTAGATGTGGCATAGGAGGAGAAAGCAGAGGAGGAAAACAGAGCTGAGACTCTTTGTTAGCTGTGTCAGCCTAACTCTTCCAGGCTGTAGCATCTGTAAAACTGGAATCAAATGTTTTGAAGCACGTTCTAAGGATGAAACATGCTAACACCTGACTGCCCAGTTCTAAGGGCTCAGATTCTTTCTTTTTCTCTCTAGGTGAGGCGGCAGCAGCGGATGGCAGTCAGTCTAGAGCTCCGGAAGGCCAAGAAGGATGAGCAGGCCTTAAAGAGAAGGAACATTTCTGAACTCTCCCCTGACCCACCTTCTGAGAAACCTGCCAGAGAGGTACATCGAACGTGCACGGGGCTTAGGACAGCTGTATGTAAGATACGTCCTTAGCAAGTCTCTCTGGTTTGAAAATGTTTTAGTTTCCCTGGCTGCTCAAGCAAATACCATGAAATGGGTCAGGTTAAATAATGGTAATTTATTCACTCAATGTTTGAGACTGGGAAAAAGCCCAAATCAATTCGTCATCTAGGTGATGCTTTCTTCCCAAAGACTGGCATTCTGGGGCTAGCTGCTGGCCATCCTTGGTCCTTAGTTGTCACGTTTCAAAGCACATGGTGTGTCTCCTCATCTCTCCCTTCTCTTCTGGTTTCCATTGACCTTCAGCTTCTTGCTTCCTGTGGCTTGCTCTCTCTCTGTCTGAATTTCATTCTGCTTATAAAGGACTCTTGTAATAGTATCAAGACCTATCCTGATTGAGATGGGCCACATCTTAATTGAAGTAACCTTATTAAAAGGTCCTACTAACAATGGGTTCACACCCACAGGAATGGATTAGATTTAAGAACATGGTTTTCTGGGGGTACATACAGCTTCAAACCACTGCATTGTTTAATGAGTGTTTAATATTTAATGTGAGTTTTAATATTGGATGTGTAAGGAAAGGAGAGGGGCGCTCATGGTTGACGCTAAACCGCTCTTTCAGAAGAGCAAGAATCAGCACTCCTGTGGCCGTTAGTCTGTGGGGTCTCTGTGCTAATGGGGGATGGAGAAGGTACCATTTGTAATTGAGAACCCACTTGCTATCCCTAAAGCCGAGAAAGTTAGGAAATGAGGGTTTATAAAGATTATTCCTCGGGAAGCGGATGTGGCTCAAGCAGTTGGGCACCTGCCTGCCACACGGGAGGTCCTGGGTTCAGTTCTCGGTGCCTCCTAAAAAGGAGATGAGCAGACAGAGAGCAGACAGGGAGTGCAAACAATGGGGGGTGGCGGGGGGGGGAAGAAATAGTTTAAAAAAAAAAATTCTTTCTCCATTGAAGCACTTTGTCTGGACATATAAAGTCTTGCTGAAGACTCAGATGCTGTCCTCTGTCTTCCATTCTCCATCTTTCCCAACTTCACTGAAGGAAAATCCTGGGTTGACTTCAGGGCCAATCCTGTTTTCACGAACCCTCTCCATAATGCCTCGACCGGGATGTTTGTCTCCTTAGAATTCCGATAATGTTATATCTCCACGTCTCCTACAGTCCACAACTGTCTATGTCTGTCCTAACCATTCTGTGCACACCCCTTGCACTCTGCGAGGCTTAGGGAGAGAAGTTCAGTTTTGCCAGATGGATCCAAGATGTATCATTAATCAAATGAAATGGGTACAATCGTTTTCTGAATTGCTGTAAGAATCTGAACCTTATCTCTACTTAACTTCATTTCTATCTTGTAGTTACCTTTTTTTGCATTTGTCTAGGCTAGTCCCTGGGTTTTTTCCCCTCCAAGGAAGATAAAACTATGAGAAAAAAGTACTGAAAAAAAGAGTTGCTTTCCTTTTTAAACTACATTAGGGTGTTCTTTTTTAAAATCTGAGATTATTCACATACCACAAAATTCACCCTTTTAAATTACACAATCAGTAGTTTTTAGTATATTCACAAAGTTGTACAGCTATCACACTAATTCCGGAATAAATTAATCACCCCCAAAAAGAAACCCTGTACCCATTGTCACTCCCCACTTCTCCTTGCCCCCAGCCTTGAGCAACCATTAATCTACTTTGTCTCTATGGATTTGCCTATTCTAGATATTTCATGTAAATGGAATCATACAATATGTGAACTTTTATTTCTAGCTTCTTTCACTTAGCATAATGTCTTCAAGGTTCATCTATGTTATAACATGTATCAGAACTCCATTCTTTTTTATAATTGCATAATACTCAATTGTGTGGATATGCTACATTTTGTTTATCCATTCATCAGTTGGTGGACATTTGGGTTGTTTCCACTCTTTGGCCATTATGAATAATGCTGCTGGGAACATCTGTGTACTGTCCCTAGTGTGAACATATGCTTTCAGTACTCTTGGGCATATACTGAGGAATGGAATTGCTGGGTCATATGCTAACTGTTTAACTTTTTGAGGAATTGCCTGAGTAAGATGAATAACGGCCTCTCAAATTAGTACATCTTAATCCACAGAACTGGTGACAAAAGGGATTTGCAGATATCATTAAGTATCTTGAGATGGGGAGATTAAACTGGATTAGCCAGGTGGTCCTGATGTAATCACAATGGCCCTTGTAAGGAGGAGGAGTCAGAGGAGAAGGTGACCTTCTTTGAAGATGGGGGAAGGGACCACAAGCCAAGGAGTATGGGCAGCCACTACAAGCTGACAAAGGTGAGGAAAGGGATTCTCCTCTCAGAGCCTCCAGAAGGCACAACTCTGCCAACACCTTGACTTTATCTTGGTAAAATTGATTATGAAATTCTGACTTCCAGAATTGTAGAATAAATTTGTGTTGTGGTAATTTTTCAAGTAGCAATAGGAAACTAATACATTGGCAAATTGTTTTACAAAGTAGCTGCACCATTTTACATTCCCACAAGCAATGTATGAGGGTTCCAGTTTCTCCTCATCTTTGACAACACTTATTATTGTCCATTTTCTGATTATAGTCATCTAGTGCGTGTGAAGTATCTCACTGTGGGTTTTTTGTTGTGGCTGCTGTGGTTTTGACTTGCATTTCCCTAATGAATAATGATGTTGAGCATCTTTTCATATGCTTCTTGACAATTTGTATATCTTCTTTGGAGAAGCCTATGTAAGTCCTTTGCCCATTTTAAAAATTATGTAATATTTCTTTTTTATTGAGTTATAAGCTTTTAATATATTGTGGATACTAAACCCTTAACAGATATGATTTGCAAATATTTTCTCCCATCCTGTAGGTTGTCTTGTCACTTTCTTTTTTTTTTTTTTTTTTTTTTTTAAGATTTTATTTATTTATTCATTTATCCCCCCCCTGCTGCCCGCGCTCGCCGGGTCAGCCAACCACGCCGTGCGGGCGGGCCTGCCCTCACCAGGAGGCCCCGGGAACCGAACCCGGGGCCTCCCACATGGTAAACGGGAGCCCCACTGATTGAGCCACAGCCGCCTCCCATCTTGTCACTTTCTTGATAGCGTCCTTTGATGCACAAAAGTTTTTAATTTTGAAAAAGTCCTACTTATGTGTGCTTTAGGGATCATATTTAAGAATTCATTGCCTAATCCTAAAGCAGAAAGATTTGACTATGTTTTCTTCTAAGAGTTATAATTTTAGTTCTTTGAGCCATTTTAGTTAATTGTATGTGGTGTAAGAGGTACAACTTTATTCTTTGGCATGTGGCTATCCAGTTGTCCTGACATCATTTGTTGAAAAGGCTATCATACCCATTGAATTGATTTGGCACCCTGTCAAAATCAATTGACCATAACAGAGGATTTATTTCTAGACTCTCAATTCTATTGATCTGTGTATCTATCCTTATGCCAGTACCACACTGTCTTGATATAGTAAGTTTTGAAATTGGAAAGTATGAGTCCTTCAACTTTGTTCTTTTTGAAGATTTCTTTAGGGAAGAGGATGTGGCTCAACTGATTGAGCTCCTGCCTACCACATGGGAGATCTATGGTTCAGTTCCTGGTACCTCTTAAAGAAGACAGCAAGCTGCCATGATGGGCAGGTGTGGCAAGCTGACACAACAAGATGATGCAACAAGACACAAGAAGAAAATCATAATTAGAGACACAACAAAGCAGGGAGCAGAAGTTCCCAGTGCCTCCTAAAGAAGATGAGAAAGCCAGTGAGATGATGTGATGGGCAGGCGTAGGAAGCTGACGCAACAAGATGGTGCAACAAGAGACACAGGAGGAAAAACATAATGAGAGACACAGCAAAGCAGGGAGTGGAGGTGGCTCAAGGATTAGGTACCTCCCTCCCACATCAGATATCCTGGGTTCAGTTCTCAGTGCCTCCTAAAGAAACAAAGAAGATGAACAGACAAGCAAACAATGCGGGGGTGGGGAGAAATAAATAAACAAGTCTTAAAAAAAAAAAAAAGATTGCTTTAGCTATTCAGACTCCCTTGTATTTCTATTTGAATTTTAGGATCAGCATATCAATTTCTTCAATAATGGTAGCTCAGATTTTGGTAGAAATTGTTAGTGACTGGTTCTCTTGGGTTTTGTTTATCTGGTAATATCTTAATATCTCCTTTTTGTAGGATCATTTGTACATAGAATTTTGGGTTAACAAGACGTTTCCCTGAGCGCTTTGAATATGTCATCCCACTTCTTGCCTCCATGTTTTCTGATGAGAAACCAGCTACTAATCTTATTAAGATTGAATGTGATGAGTTACTTCTCTTTTGCTGCTTTCAAGAGTCTTTGTCTTCTAATAGTTTATGATGTGCCTAGGTGTGGATCTCTTTGTGTTTATCCTAATTGGAGCTCATTGAGCTTTTCAGATGTGTAAACTAATATTTTTAAACAACTTTGGGAAGTTTGGCCTGTTATTTCTTCAAACATACTTTCTGTTCCTTTTCCTTTCCCTTTCCTTCCCATTGTGCATATGGTGATATGCTTGATGCTATTCCACAGTTCTCTAAGGATCAGTTCAGTTTCATTCTTTATCTTCCACAGACTAGACAATCTCAATGGACTACAAGTTCACTAATTCTTTATTCTGCCTTTTCAAATCTGCTCCTGAGCCATTGTAGTGAATTTTTCATTTCAGTTATTATACTTTTCAACTCCAGAATTTCTACTTTGGGTCCTTTTTATAATCTATATCTCTTTACTGCTATTCTCTTTTTGACAAGACCTCATTCTCATACTTTCCTTCAGTTTTTTAGATATGATTTCTTTTAGTTCTTTGCACATATTTAAAATAGTAAGTCCAATGCCTGGGCTTCCTCAGGGAGGTTTTCTATTGATTACTTTTTTTCCTCCTGTGTATGGACCATACTTTCTTGTTTCTTTGCATGCCTCATTTTAAAAACTTTTTTTTTTTTTTAAGGATGTACCAGGGATTGAACCCAGGACCTTGTACATGGGAAGCAGGTGCTCAACCACTGAGTTACATCCATTCCCCAATGAGAGTTGGTTTTGTTTGTTTGTTTTTGCTTTTGTTTTTTAGGAGGTACCAGGGATTGAACCCGGGACCCCATACATGGGAAGCAGGCGCTCAACCACTTGAACTAGGGAGCAGGTATAGCTCAGTGGTTGAGTGCCTGCTTCCCATGTACGAGGTCCTGGGTTCGATCCCCTGTACCTCCTAAAAAAAAATTTTTTTTTAAAAAGAAACACTTTTATTAACACACATTCCTATCCATTAAATATACATTACGCCTTTCTCCTTCTCTCTATATCCTGGTAACCTTTATGCCTCATTTTTTTTGTTGTTGTTATTGAAAACTGGACATTTAAATCTAATTTTTTAAATGTTAAAATATTTTTTAATAATGTGGCAACTCTGGAAATCAGATTCTCCCCTCTCAGGGTTTGTTGGTATTTATTGTTCATTTGTTTGTTTTAGTGACTACTGGACTAATTCTGTACAGACTGTATTTTTTGTTGTGTGTAGCCACTGAAGTCTCGGTTAGCTTAGCAATCAGCAACTGGTTGGGCAGAGAGATCCTGAAACATCTGGAACAAAAAAAGTCTCCCAGTCTTTGCTGAGGTCTCTGTACTTGTTGGAGCATGCCTTCAACACTCAGCTGGGCAGCTTCCATCCCTCTCTTGGTCTTCACTTCCTGCTGGCACAGAGCCTTGGGGTCCATTAGAAGTAAGCACGTAGGGCCTTCTCAAGTCTTTCATGAACATGTCCACAGCTTGATGCCTGCATATGGCCTTCTAGATTCTCAGGTCTATGTCAGATTTTTATTAGCACAATTGTAGGTTTACAGAAAACCTATGCAGAAAGTACAGAGTTCCCATATACCTCCTCTCACGTACAGTTTCTCTTTTATTAACATTTAAAAAATAACATTGTGGTATCTTTGTAACAATTGATGAAACAATGTGTTAACTATAGTCCATAGTTTACATTAGCCTCACTCTTCATGTTGTATAGTTCTATGGGTTTTTTAAAATATTTTATTTTGCTAACATATATACAACAATGCTTTGCAGACACTCTGACCTGAATGGGTGTCTTCTTGCAGGTCAGCCTCACCCTGGATGAAATAATTGATGGTGTCAACAACCCAGACCCAGATTTATGTTTCCAGGCTACCCAGGCAGCCAGGTACTGCCACATGGACTTCAGCTGTTTGCTGGTTTGTCTCTAGAAATGAGCTTCTCTAGTAGCCAATTTAGTTTCTTGGCAGTGGCAAAATGCCTACGAAATACAAGAAAAGGCTAGTCCATCCAGACAGGAGATTCAATTTCTACTCTACGCTGTCCTTGAGGGCAATTTAAAATATTCAGTGTGTTGTCAGAGATGAATTGCTTGATTTAAATTGGCCTCTACAGGAATCTCAGTTCAGAGATAATACCTCCAAGGGAAATGTTGCTTTATCTCTGCAAAGTGCTGTGGGCTGAGCTCTAGGATATTGAGTAGCTCTGGCGCAGCTATTTGTCTCATTTGATAGTTAGGAGTGTCAAGAACACCTTATCTAGAAGGTCTTTAAATACTTGCCTTTACATGACTGTTCTTGTTTTTTTTATTTTTTGTTTTTGTTTTGTTTTCCTCCTCTCTTTCAATGCATAGGAAGATGCTGTCCAGGGAAAGGAATCCTCCTCTAAAACTGATAATAGAAGCAGGGCTCATTCCCCGGCTGGTGGAGTTTCTGAAGTCCTCACTTTACCCCTGCCTGCAGTTCGAGGCAGCCTGGGCCCTGACCAACATTGCTTCGGGGACATCGGAGCAGACCGGAGCTGTTGTCAAAGAAGGAGCCATCTGGCCCTTGGTCCAGCTCCTGTCCTCCCCCCACATGACCGTGTGCGAGCAGGCAGTGTGGGCTCTGGGTAACATAGCAGGTGAGCCTCTCCCTCAGTGGGCTGAGAGAGCAGTGGCCCAGCCAGGTGGCTTGCTATGGGAGTCCTTTGGGTAGCCTGATAGGCTCAATATCCTGAAACCCCTCTGCTATGGGTTGAATTGTCTCCCCAAAACGGTAAATTGAAGGCGTAACCCCCAGTACCTGTGAATGTAACCTTATTTGGAAAAAGCGTAATTGCAAATGGAATTAAGTTCAAATGGAGTAGGGTGGGCCTGAATCCAATACGACAGGCATCCTTACAAGAAAAGGAGACTTGGGCACACAGACGGACCCAGGGAGCGAGAACGGCCACGTGGCGATGCAGGCAAAGATGGAGCTGTGCCGCCGGCCAGAGAGCGCCAGGAGTCGCTAGCCACCACTGGGAGCTGGGAGAGCGGCGTGGACAGCTGCTTCTGTAGAGGGAGCTGGACCCCTCCAACACCTCGATCCAGGTGTGAGACGAGAAATTTCTATTGTTTTCAGCCGTAAGTTTGTGGTGCTTCGTTACAGCAGCCCTACAAGACTAAAACACCCTCCCGGTACAAATATCTAGAAATGCTGGGAAATGCACAGCAGTCTCTAGAAATTCAGAGCTAACGTCAGAAGACAAATGATGAAGCTGAAACCAGAGTGATGTGCATGTTCAAGCTAGAGGATGCCCAGTGACCTCTGATAACAGCAGCATCCTACAGCCTCAGGTCTTAGTGGCCTTGGGGACAAAAGACAAAGCTTTGACCCATGCAGGGGTGTTTGTGCCAGACCCTCACGCAACGCAGGACCCTAAAAGGACTCTACCTCCAGTGAAAATTGCCAAGGGACCATACAAAGGAAATGTCTTTAGCTTGGGGTAGAATGTCTCCTCAGAAAACTCCTAAGACTGCCCTCAGGGATTTGGGGTTTTGAGTCCATCTTCCCTGCATGGTCCAGGAGAACTACAAGCCACGGAGTTGGTGCTGCAGGGTTGGAAGCCCCAGAATTTGTGCCTGAAATAAATAGACCCTCTGGGAAAACAAACTCAGAATCGGCCAAATACTCATCATTTCAAGTTTGGAGAAGAAACAACCGTTTCTCTGTGACTGAGTCAGCAGAGACGAACAGTATGAGAGATCTCCAAGGACTTCAGATGTTGGAATCGGCAGGCGCAGATCATAAATTTAGCCTGCCTTTAAAACACTTGCAGAGAAAAAGCTCCTATTACAGACTTTCCGTCTCGCATTTCGCCTGGTTCGGGAAGGCACAGGTAAGACCGGGCAGTCTCATGTTACTCTGCCTTGCCTGGTGGATGAAGAACACAAAGACTTTCGGGCTCAAAAATGGGTTATTGAGCCCAAGTAGCAGAAGCTGGTCACCAGCCCCTGTCTCCCAGACTCTGTTCCGAGTTTCATTTGGAAATTACGGCCCCATGCCAAAGTCTTCTGGGAAGACAACTTGGTCTGTAGCAGCCTTCATCTCCCAGCATTTAGAGCACACTGCCTGGCCCATAGCCTGTGCCTCTAGCAGCTACTGCTGGGTGGTGCCTGCTTTTAACCTAAGGCCTGTATAACCAACTGGGACCTTTGGGATCCAGGGCGTAGTACATGGCTAGACTTGCCAAATCCAGGAGTGAGTCTGGGCCTCTCCCCCTGAGTGCAGGCTCTCTTTCAAAACTCGTGACCCACCCAGGGCTCCCTTAGTTCCCTCTTTGAATGTCATGTTCTGCTTTATTTGTAGGTGACGGCCCAGAGTTCAGAGACATCGTTATCTCGAGCAATGCCATCCCGCATCTGCTGTCCCTGGTTTCATCAACCATACCAGTGAGTGTCTTTAAACGAGAAAACCTAGCTAGGTAACGAATTCCCAAGGCTGCGAGCCTTGGAGAAGTAGTTCCAAATCTATGCTAGGTCATGTGACTGCTGCTTGGCCCCTAAGGCAGGACTTAGGAAAAAGGCCAGTGGTATTTTGGCTAACAGGTGACCCAATTTTGTTCTTAGGAACAGAAGTGCTGAACTTTCTTTTGGGACATTGCAAGAGTTCCACTCAAGTTTCTCTAAGCTTACCATCCTGCAAAAGTAGATGGCTAAGTTCTCCATTCAAGGGGCACAGATGGAGTCTCAATGGTTCTGTTCACAGGTGGTAGAGTTAGGACTTGAAGTTTCAAGTCAAAGTTGACCAATGTGGCAATAATAGAGAACTCCCTGGACTAGGAATTAAACTTGGGTTATGGATTTGCCTTGAACAAAATTGAAGAGACGGTAGCTTTCAAAAGCTGAGGGAAGGGGGGCGGCTGTGGCTCAATCAGTGGGGCTCCCGTTTACCATATGGGAGGCCCCGGGTTCGGTTCCCGGGGCCTCCTGGTGAAGGCAAGCCCGCCCGCACGGCGTGGTCGGCTGACCCAGCGAGCACAGGCAGCAGGGGGGTGATGAATGAATAAATAAATAAAATCTTTAAAAAAAAAAAGCTGAGGGAACATGTGCAAAGACCTCAGGATAGGAAAATACCTGGTGTGGTTGAACTAGAAGGCAACGAGCATGAGCAAGGGAGTTTGCAAGGAGATAACGTTGAAAGGAGGCAAGTAGATGTCATCCTGGTGGCAGTAGGAAGCCTTTGGAGGACTTCAAGCCAGGAATAATGTGGTCTGACCAAAGCAGATTGACCAGGGAAGGTGATGGGCTAGATTGGGTAGAGAGATAGACGCAAGGATGCCCCCAGGTTTCAGGTTAGGTTGTTTAGATGATTGTCCTCCCACAGAAATGGGGAAAATGGAGGGGAGAAGGAATCGGAGCTTTAGGTGTAGATGTCAAGTGGGAGTGGGTTAGGGGCATCATGGCAGCAATGTCAGGTAGATGGATATGTGGGTCTAAAAGATTGTGTGTTTTATATTGTTTTATATAGCCACCCTCCTGGCCAGATCACCTACAGCAAACCTAATCTGGCCAACCATGTGTTTTTGAACATAAAGTTTTATTGGAGCACAGTCATGCACATTTGTTTATAAGTTTGTGACTTTTTGTGCTGCAGTGGCAGAGTTAATTCTCTGCCACAAAGACTTTATAACATGCAAAGCTGAAAATATTTACTCTATGGCCCTTTACAGAAAATGTTTACCAACCTCTGAACTAAAGTGTGTGTGTGTTGGGGGTTGCGGGGGCTGGGACCAAGCCCCGAGCACTCCAGCATTCAGGTTACAGGCAGAGCCTGGAAAGAAAACTGAGAAGGAATGGCCATTCAGCAATAGAAAACCAGAAGGTTTGGTGTTGCAGATGCTGGGGAAAGGCTGGCTGCAAAATACAGCTGAGAAAGACAGCAGCTTTAGAACTAAAAAGCAGCATTGGGTTCAGTGGCCTGGAAGGAGCTGATCTGCAAAGAAGTAGGGGCAGAAACTGGGCTAGCATGGGTTGAAGATCAAATGGGTTGCTGAGAGGTGACGGACAGAGACACCTCCCTGAGGGTGGACTATGAGAAATGGAAGCGGGGTGATGGCTGGAGAAGAGCCAAGGGAAGCATTTGTCTACGTTGAAGGTCACCGAGAGTGTTTCTGTGCTGGGGGCAGTGATCCAGGGGAGGGGGTGATCCAGGCTATAGTCTTTTTTTTTTTTTTTTTTAAAGATTTTTATTTATTTATTCATTTATCCCCCCCTTGCTGCTTGTGCTCGCTGGGTCAGCTAACCACGCCGTGCGGGCGGGCTTGCCTTCACCAGGAGGCCCCGGGAACCGAACCCGGGACCTCCCACATGGTAAACGGGAGCCCTACTGATTGAGCCACAGCTGCTTCCCAAGGCTATAGTCTTTAAAGGCAAGAAGGGGTGGGATCCAGAGGTAGAGCAGAAATGTGTTATGATGCCCCCTTAGAGTTCTAGGTCGGTGGGAAGAGCAAGTAAATCTGTTTGTTCTCTTTCTTGTCAATGAAAACTGAAATTAGGTCATTGAGTAGAATGGGGAAGGGCACTTTGAAGAGTTACATCCATTGAACACTTGAGCATGAAATTTAAAGCTCTGTAACCTTAATACACATCGCTGCCTAGAACAAGTTCCTATCTGAAGCTTAAAAGCTTCGGTTCATTCATACTCATCAATAATATTGACCCAAGGCAGCAAGGACACACCGCTGTTGGCATTTTGTCTCCTTTGCCGCCTGATTGTGGAAGCTGTCGTCTTCCTACAGATCACGTTTCTACGGAACATCACGTGGACCTTGTCCAACCTGTGCCGAAACAAGAACCCGTACCCTTGCCAGAAAGCAGTGAAGCAGATGCTGCCGGTCCTCCTCCACCTCCTGCAGCACCACGACAGTGAGGTTCTCTCAGACACCTGCTGGGCCCTGTCCTACCTCACCGATGGCTGCAATGAACGCATCGGCCAAGTAGTGGACACGGGTGTCCTGCCCAGGCTGGTCCAGCTCATGAGCAGCTCGGAACTCAGCGTCTTGGTAAATGTTGTCCCGGGTCCCGGCTATATCTCTAAGGGCCTTCAGATCGGATCTGTGAGTCATACCCTCTAGCACATTCTGTTCAACTTCTTTCAAGGTCAGCTCTAATCCTTTACCTCTGACAAAAGGGGTCACCAGTATTGCACAGAGGCTTGAATCTGTTCGTTTTTTTAATAGTATGCACTTTATAACCTCATGAGGTTGTTCTTATTTTATTAACTTTTTTAGGAGGTACTGAGGATAGAACCCGGGACCTCATACATGGGAAGCAGGCACTCAACCATTGAGCTATACCCGCTCTCCTTGAATCCGTTTTGATCTAAAATTCCTGGAAGCTGTTAAGTAACTGGCTTCTTCTTAATCTGATCATTAGAAAAGACAGAAAAGCACCAAATGGAAACTTCTTATAATCTCACTACCCAGGGCATGTAGACTTGAACAAGTTGGCTTATACAGATATTCTCTCTCTCTCTCTCATCTAGCTATAAAAGGTAAGCTCATTGTAACACTTGAATTTCTCATACAAGTACAAAAGGACATTTCCTCTTAATCCCCTCCCCAGTTCTTTTCCACTACTTCAAATATAGGTGAAAGGCAAATAAAATGAATTTTGAGCACTTTGCTATGTTATTAAACTAAACAAGTGTCACTCACATAATATACTGCCTTGAACTATAACATGCCTTGAAACATGGGCATGTTATATTTAAGATGCCCCTGGTCTGCCTCTTTTGATTTCCAAGCCTGATGTTGCATATTATGAAGACTTAATGGTTCCCTATTCTGAGGTTGGGCTAGAATTCCTCAGAGGTCAAGGTTGGTTTCGGGATGGTGTGGGGGGTGGGGTAGGGATGCCGAGGACAGTGTGAAGAGAGTGTCTATGAGCAGCTGCTTCTCCCAGGTATCTGGGGTCCAACTGGGGCTGCCCTGGCAGGGCTGTGATGGGCCTGCGGCAGCACTTCCACCTCTTGAAATGCTAAGAAAACTCTAGAACTGTTGATGGGCTGTGCTGGGGCTGCAACCTTGCCACCACAGTGCAGAGAAACCAAAATAAATCTACAGTTAGAGCTCCTAGTACCGTTGTTGTCTTAGACTAATTGTAGACCCATCCTGGGACCTTTAGGGTTATTGAGAGGGGGTCCGTGAACTTGCCTAGAAATGCTGCTGGGCTTCCGTTATTCCCAATTGCAGGCACACCTCAGAGAAATTGAGAGTCTGGTTCCAGACCACCACCACACAGTGAATGTCACAACAGAGCAAGTAATGTGCATTTTTGCCTTCCCAGTGCGTATAAAGTTGTTTATACTACACTGTCGTCTAAGTGTGCAATAGCATCATGTCTAAAAAAATGTACCTACGTAAAATGCGACAGACATGAAGTTAGAGCACGCTGTTGGAAAAATGGCGCCAATAGACTTGCTCGACACAGCATTGCCAGAAACGTTCATTTTGTAAAATGCAATACCCAGTAGAGCAAGCCATGCCTATAAATCTACAGCGGAAGCGTGACACTCATGCTAAATACAAATTCCGTGGCGATCATCACATGAACACTGTAACGCTCTAGCACTTTTCCCAGCGGAAGGATAGGAAAAGGACATCACTTCTTGATAAAGGCGTCCTTGACGGCTGTTCCCCTTGGGCGGGAACCGGGGGTCAGCTGGCCATTTAGCTTGTTCTTCTAGACGCCTGCTCTCCGCACCATGGGGAACGTCGTCACGGGAACTGATCAGCAGACCCAGGCGGCCATCGAGGCGGGCTTGCTGGGCACGCTGCCCCCGCTGCTCCAGCACCCCAGGTCTTCGATCCAGAAGGAGGCAGCCTGGGCCCTGAGCAACGTGGCCGCGGGGCCTCCCGAGCACATCCAGCAGCTGATCGCTCATGACACGCTGCCGTCCTTAGTGGCACTGCTAAAAAACGTAAGTGGTGCCCTTGACCGTCCGCGACAAAAGCCTCCCTTCCAACTCACAGGCCAAGAAGCGTATTCCTAGAGCTCACGTCAGAGTTATAAAATGTTCATTTCCCAGCCCTCCCTGTAAAAGAAAAGGGCCTCGCACTTTGGAGAGCCTGTTAAAGATTTGTTGAGCCCAAACAGTCACTGCTCAATGTTGAGCCCGTAATTCAAACAACCAGGAAAAGCTTGAACTGGCAAATACCGGCCTATCACTATGTGGTGTGAAAAGAATGTGCCAACTAACTACCTGCCGAATGATGGAAGAGTTGATTTTATCTTTTGCTAGGGGGAGAACATCAGGTTATGGCCATAACAATAAAGACGGGTGGCATTTTTGGTGTTCAAGTTAAATTGACAAAAGTGGTAATGTAAACAAAAAAAATCCAAATATAAAAATAGAGACCCAATAAAGCTTTCTCCGTTCTCCTGACTCCCACTTCTCTTTCCCAGAAGCAACTCTGAACACCAGCATTTCCTTTTGTCACCTTTTAATGAATGTGCTGTGTTCAAATCTTCTCTATGTGAAAGATCGGTGCTGGTTCCCTCGGGTTGGAGGTGGGGAGGCAGGTGGAGTAGAATGGGGAGGAGAAGCTCCTGGCTCTGTTGCCGCTCTTGGGTCGGCTGGTGGGGTCCCAGGTCTGCGATAGGTGTGAAAAGCGAGGCATAAGGGCAAGGCCAGGTGTGTGACCCACATCATAGTGTCTTCTGACCCCATTAGACACTGCCTAGCCTGCTTTTTACTGTGAGTCTCTATACATACTCTAAGAGGAAACATTCTATTAGAAGTCATCTTTCAAGGCTGTGCCTTTTGAACTATAACTTGCTTGGGGCCATAAGTTGTTTGTTTTGTTCTGTTTTTGTTTTAAGCTGAAGTCATAATTTTCCCAAAGCTGTAGATGGAAATCATTCCTTTGCCTGCCCTGGGCTGGAAGGCTCCACAATGAGATACTCTCATACCTCTGGGCGAGGTGTCCTTTAGGAAAGCAAGGGATTCACTGAACGGTACTGCAGTGGCCTTTCTCTGTCACCTCTGAGCTGACTCCGTCCCCTGGATTGTGTCTGTGGGCCCAGCTTTGTAGCTATGGAGCTGCTTGCCCAGAGTTTTCACTGGGTCAGAAAGACTAGAAATGTAGACTTAGGACACTATAACCTAAAATTCCAAGCAGAATTCCTAGTCTATAAAGCTTACTTGGATTAGTTTAGGTAGGTTACATTCTTCCCATTGCTTGACTTAGAGAAATGAATGTTTGACCTGAGACCCTCCCCTAAGATCCCCTTTGCGTCCTTCTACCCGCTTCCTGGCTTCGCAAAGATGCTGTCTTCTGCATAAGACCTCAGGGCAGGTGGCCACAGTGGGCTACATAGGCTGCATGTTCAATCCTGACTGTCAAAAGCCCACCTAGCAACTGACCCAAGTTGGCAGCACTCTAGTTACGCCCCCTGGGATCTGTAAAGAATGTACCTGTTTCCTTGCTGCAGGGAGAATTTAAAGTCCAGAAAGAGGCTGTCTGGGTAGTAGCTAACTTCGCAACGGGGAGTACCAGGGACCAGTTGATCCAGCTGGTCCACTCCGGGGTCCTGGAGCCGCTGGTGCATCTGCTCTCTGTCCACGATGCCAAAATTATCCTCATCATCCTCGATATCATCTCTTATATCCTCCAGGTGAGCTGTTCTGAACAGGCTGGCTTCTAATAACAGTCCCTCAATTTAACCTGGTTGGGACCCTCCCCCTTACACATCCTGGGGCTAATAACAAGAGGCCTTTCAAAGCGGGGCTATCGCCTTCATTTCTCACATGAGCAGCTGTACCTGGCAGAGTTCCAGAAGCTCAGGTTGAGACACCCTGGAGTTCCTGGCTCCCTGGAGCAGATGGGGGACAGGCACATCAGGTAGGAGGTTGTAGGGGAAGTAGAGCAGGAGTGGGGTACTCACAGATATGGCCCCATGGTGGGGAGGGGATGCTCCTCTCTCATGAGAAGTGGTCAGGGAAAGCTGCTCTGAGGAGGAACGTTTGAGCAAAGACCTGAAAGACATGAGTGAGTCAAGTGGGTATTGGGGGAGGAATATTCTAGACAAAAGGAATTGCAACCAGGGGTTGTGGCCAGAGCAGAGAAAAGGGAGAGAACCTGGTAGGAGGTGAGGCTCAAAGTAGCTAGCGACCAGTCCACATAGGGTCTGTGAGAACTTTGATTTTATTCTGAGTGAGGTGGAGAGACCAAAGGAAGATTTGAAGCAGGGAGAAAACAAATGTCTGTGAGCCCCGTGGTTTAGAAGGCTAAAACATAGGATATACTTGAAGGAGCAGCAAGAAGTTAGCAGGAACAGATTTTGAGGGACCAAAATTGCTCTAAGCATTCAGCTATATGGTTGGAAAATGGATGACAAAGCCTTGTACTAGAATTCTAGAAAAGTCTTATTTCTGAAATAGAACAAAGTTAAATCAATGTTTACATACTATTTGTGTCAGTTATCAACTGCTGCATAACAAATTATCCCTTAGTGGCTTAAAACAAACATCTTCTCACGCAGTGTCTGGGGTTAGGAATCTGGAGGCATCTTAGATGGATAGTTGTAACTTGTGGTCCCTTATGAGGTTGCAGTCAAGATTGGGGCTGGAGGACCAGCTTCCAAAGTGGCTCATTCACAGGTCTGGTAAGTCATTCTCACCATGTGTATTTCACCAGCGATAGCTGGCTTACCCCAGAGCAAGTGATCCAAGAAACCAGGGTGGAAGGCATAAAGTCTGTTATGTCCACAAAGTGTCCTCAGAGGTCACACTCTGTCATTTCAATGATATCCTTTGGTTACACAAATTAGCCCTATTCAGCCAGCATAGGAGGGTACTAGATAAAGGTATGAATACTGGGAGGTAGAAATCGCTGAGGGCCCTCTTAGAGGCTTGCTATAGTCTTTTGGTTTTTAACTGACCCATTTGAAAAGCTTCAAAGTAACACCAGGGAACTCCTCTTAAAGAAAGCCCCCTTTAAGCATAGTTTTCATGTAACTCTCTGAGAAAGAGCTGACCTGAGTCAAGACTAGCCTTGAAATACAGCCCAATTAGACATTGAGACTGAGTAAATCACACAGGTAAAAAGTGGAGACTCTGAAGCTAAGAGACAAAGTTGAACGCGAGTTTGTGAGAGCACACTGGTGGCTTTAGAAATATAACTTCATAATCTTCGTCAGTTTGATTTGAAGTAAACACTTGAAATTTTGTCTTGAGAGAGCCCAGGCAAATCGCATCTAATGGTGAAGACCCCAGAATAGGAGGCATATGGGACTAAGGAGAAAGTTTCACCCTGGCAGCAGAGTGCTGCTGAGGCTCTTCAAAGTAACTTCTGGGCGATTTTCATTTCTGCCAAAGTCCAGAATCCTTCTCCAGGGCGCTTCCTGCCTATTAGATGTACCCTCTTTATCTCTCTCTGCTTCTCTCAAATGTGATGTTTAACTCACCTATTCCCTCTTCTCAAAGACCTTATCTAAACCACATCTGTACCTCTAATTTTGTGTACCTCACTCATAGTAGATGTAAACATAGTCAAATAAGTAACCCTGGACAATTGAGCCAATGACCAGCATTATTTGTTTCCCATTTCATTGCTTGCCATGGCATGTTACTAAGTTTCTCCTGTCATATAAGGCTTTCCAGGGGGTGCAGAGCCAGAACTGCTGCATTTATATAGCATTAATATAATATTCTTTAAAACTGTATTTAAAATAATTTCCATTAATCAGAAGGAGATATCTACTAATAGTAATAACATATTTTATAGGCAGTAGTACAGTCATCATTATTTGTAAATTCATCTATTCACTGAAACTTATTTGTAACCCCCAAATTAATACTCAGGATGCAGTCATTTGCAGACATTCAGAATGAAAAATTTGAGTTGCCCAGTTGAAGTCAAACAAAGTCAAACTCTGCTTCTTATTTCAGCTCTTTTAGTAAAAACAGGTGTCCTTTACACAGTCTGTTTGGTGCCATGTTTGTTGCATCTTTGTGCTTTTTCTTGGTGACTTCCCTGTTTAAAATAGCCTCCAAGTATAGTGCTGAAGTGCTGTCTAGCATTCCTAAGCACAAGAAGGCTGTGATGTGCCTTAGGGAGAAAATGTGTGTGTTAGAGAAGCGTTTTTCAGGCATGAGTTACAGTGTTAATGGCCTTGAATTCAGAGTTACTGAATTAACAAAAAGGTGTCGACAGAAACACATGAAAAATAAGGTTATGTATTAACTGGCTGGCAAAAAATGTTCTACCCGAACCCTGTATTTCCCTTAGGAGCAATGGTTTGGTATTCACCAATTTGGAGATAGCAGTAACCTTATAGAATATAATTAGTGCAAATAATGAGACTCAACTGTACATTCAGCAAAAGAAGTCATGCCACATAAGCTGATGGTGTAGAAATATTGTACTTTATCAGTAAATTAAACCAAACTATATAGCACATACCTGAAATGAGAGGAAGATTATGTAACTTAAAACCAGTTTGGGAAAAATGAAACTGCAACTATCCATTTGGAATGGTAGCCTTTGATCTAGTGCCACTGGTAAAGCAGCAGATACTGTCCACTCCGGGGAATATAACAGAATCTCATCTTTGCTTACATTGCTCACAGGGGGCAGATAAACTTTCCGAGAAGGAGAGCCTGTGTCTTCTGCTAGAAGAACTTGGTGGGGTTGATAAACTTGAGGCTTTACAACTTCACGAGAACTGTCAGATTGCCCAGACTTCTTTGAGCATTATTGAGAACCACTTTTTTGAGGTGAGTGACCATGTGGTGTTAAGATGTGCCTGTACCTCCCAGGGGACCATTCCATGGGTCTCACCTGACCAGTGTTTGTGTTGCTACCATGAGCAGGTGAGCAGACAGGTGGACTTCTCATGACATGTCCTCCCAACTCTGGTCTGAGTTTCTCCCCTACCTTTGTTGAAAGGGCTGCCTTTGAGAAGCGTGGCACCTGGAAACTGTTCTTGTCCCAAAGGAACTTGTCTTGCTGCCTCTGGTTTAGAATTTCACTTTGCTCACTTCCTTTTTTTTTTTTTTTTTTTTTGGTGGTGGAGGAGGGAGATGGGGAGGGAGGAGAGTATTATGCCAAAGTGACTTAAAAAAAAGTTTTTTTATCAAAAAATACAATTAAGGCATTTTCCACTTTGGAAAAAAAAACATTTTGCCATTTACTGTGTATTGTTTCTTTCCAGAATACAGTGTTTGGGGATGAGCTCCACAAAAGCCTTCTTTACTGTTTCCTACAGAAGCAGAGAGAAATGATCAGAGAGATTTAGACCATTTTTTTGAGGAAGATGAGCTCCAAGTTTTTGAGCGGCCCCCTGAAACATGAAGCTAGAGGTTTGAGTAGGTGACACTTCTGTTAGGTGTCAAACTTGAACCATTAGTATAACCCAGGGCCACATAACAAGTAGGACCAGGTGGATGGCTGCTGCTAACTGGAGGCAGCTACTCTTGGTTTGGGTCCAAGAGAATGCTGCCAAGCAGAGAACCCAGAACAGCTATGAGCATCTCCTGGGCTAAAGGCTCCTATGAAAACCGTCTCAGCCAAGGGCTCCCAGCTAAAGGCTTCTGACACAGAAGTAGCAGCCACAGTTACTCATTGTAAGGAGTGTGTGCTCTGTTTCAAAACTGCATTTTGGGTCCATCCTGAGATGTACTCCAATGCTTCCCTCCTTCAGTCTGCCCTCTGAGGGAGCCTTGAAGCAGACTTAGAGCAAATCCTTACTCTAAGATCTACAAAAACTGTTAATGCGTCGGGTGGGTGGTGATTCTGCACTGAGGAGCCTGAGGGTGACAATGTCTCTTCTTCTCTGAAGGAAGAAGATGGCATCATTCTCCCAGACCTGGATCAAGAGCATGATTTCCTCAAGTCTGTAACAAGAAAAGCCTAAACCTTCACAGTTTCTAAACCAACAACCAAATCCTAAAGGATAACTTCTTTAAGAGACATCACTCCTAGGTCTTGGCATATCACATGTGTAAAGCTTTTTAAACTTAATGTTAATAAAATTTTCCGAGACTTTCACCTTTGTCAAAACTTGAGTTAAACGACTTGTGTCTTAAAGCCATGTGGAATTCATCTCCAAAGAACACTTGGCTTCGTGGTTACCTTAAGGATCCAAAAGTAAGATAATGTCCTCAAATGGTAGAATGTTCTGGATATCTAGACAAACTTCGACTTCTGGATGCAATGTCACTGGTTCTTGTTGCTGAAGGGATGGTGTTATGACTTAGCTCTCTTTCCTCTGGTAATTAGTTATCCTGCCTCTGCCAAGTTTAAGACGAGAATCTACCCTAGAAACTGAAAATCCCTTTTATCCTCCCTAAACAACTTGGGCATGACTTTCAAGCAATCACCGATAATTTAGGGCAGTGGTTGTCAAACTTGAGGGTGTAGCCCTCAAGTAAGTGCTGGTTAAAACAGAATCCTGGGCTCCACCCCTAGAGATTCTGATTTAGTAGGTCTTAGAGCAGGGCCTGAGAATTTACATTTCTAAGAAGTTCTACATGATGCTGCTAGTCCAGGAACCACCCTTTGAAAGCTACTGGTCTAAGCAGAGGTCTGCAAACTGTGGCCTGTGGGCCAGATTTCACCCATGGCCTTTTTTTTTTTTTTTTTTTTTTTAAGTTCTTTTGGAGTCATGATCATTTGTTTGTTTTGTTCTCTGTATTGTAGCATTTCACACTACAATGGGAGAATTGAGAGAGAGACTTTATGGCAGGCAAAGCTGAAAGTATTTACTACCTAGCCCTTTGTTTAAAAAATAAAGTTGCTGGCACTGGTCTAGGTCATCAGCCCACCAGTGTCTCCTTTTTGGCACCAGTTGTTATACTTGGAATTGCTTGGTCATATGGTAATTCTATGTTTAACTTTTTGGGAAACTGCCAGCCTGATTTCTACTGTGGCTGTACCTTTTTACATTTCCTTAGGAATGCTTAAAGGTTCTAATTCTCCATATCTTCTCCAAACTTCTTTACTTTTTTCTTTTTTAAAATTTTTTATTATAGCCATCCTACTGAATATGAAGTATCTCATGGTGGTTTTGATTTGTTTTTCCCTAACAACATATCATTGAAACATAGAATGTGGGTAAAGAGCCAAATGATTGAACTACTCAGCTGTGATTGTGAAGGGGACCCATGATTCATATTTTAATCTGCCTCAAGTTATCCCCAGTTGTCTATGAAACGAGGCGAGAGAGCAGACAAGATTGGCAGGGCTCTACTATCAAAACTCATGAAGGATGATTGCATTTAGAAAGCTCATTTCTGCTCCCTTAAGGAGGCCAGAGGGATGGGAAGCCCTTTAAAAAGATTCAAAGTCAGATTTGCCACATAACTACTGTATCTGACCTGGGGAACTCTGGTCTAGAAAAACTGCTGATAAGAATAATTCAGGGAATGGATGTGGCTCAAGCAGTTGAGCGCCCACCTCCCACATGGGAGGTACCAGGTTCAGTTTCTGGTGCCTCCTGCAGACACACCAAGCAGGCACACAAGGGGGCCATCTGGAGGAAGGGAGAATAATTCAAATAGTTCAAAAGAGTTTAAACAAGTTCTTACACCAAGTTATATATCAGAGCAATGTCTTAAATCCTACTTAGTATTTCTGGAAGTTACTTCCCTGACTTGACATCATGTGCTTATCAACTTCAGACTGTCTATTGAGTTCCTTAATACCACTAGCCCCTTCCCAACCCCAACTGTGTTTAATAGAGATACTATATTTGAATCTCTTATTGGTTACTTTTGAACCTTTAAACAAAATGCTTGCTCCTACAATTTTTTTAAAGATTTATTTGCCACCCCCCACCCCACCCCCGTTGTTTGTGCTTGCTGTCTGCTCGTCATCTTTTTAGGAGGCACAGAGAACCGAAACTGTGAACTCCTATGTGGGAGGAAGGCACCCAATTGCTTCAGCCACCTCCACTCCCTGCTTGTTGTGTCTCTTGTTGCATCATCTTGTTGCATCATCTCACATTTCTTTTTATTTTTGAACTTCCAATTGCAGTAATGTGTATACAACTCAAAATTTCCCACATACCACAATTCAGCGGTATTAATTACATTCGCAATGTTGTCCTACCATCACCAACATCCGTTACCCAAACTTTTATCACCTCAAACAGAAACTCTTACATTTCTTATTCCATCAACTTGAATTAGTATTTTACTTCATCTTTATGGGAGATTGCTGGCAAAAATGGCCCCAATTCTCAAAGCCTCTTCACAGCCACTCACTATGCAGTATGACTTTAGACTCTGCCTCCTGCTGGCAGGAACTACATTTTCTTACCTCTTGAAACTGGTCTTGGTCATGAACTTGCTTTGGCCAGTAGAATATGGCTCAAGTGATGTCTTAGTTCCAAGCTTAGGTCTCAAGAGTCCTTCTGTACTTTTGGTCTCTTGGAATTCTGCCACCAACACAAGCCTGAGCTAGCCTGCTGGAGGACAAGAGGCCACACAGAGGTCGCCACTCCCCAAACAAGTATGAACCCAACCACGATACACAGAGCTGTCTCTGACCCATGGCTGACAGATGCAAAAGGGAGCTCAGCTGAGCTGAGAATTGTCCAGCTGACCCATACACTTGTGTGCAAGAATATAGTCTGTGGCAGTTTGATGTAATTATGAATTCCAAAAATATAATTGAATCATGCTTGTAAACTGATCTGTTAATCTGGGCATGATTAGGTTATGATTAGGGTGTTGAGCCCCACCTCTTGGTGGGTGGGGAATTGAATAGAAAAGGCAAGGCAAAGAACAGAGTTGAAGCAGTCTTTTGAGAAGCAGTTTTGATGTTGGAAAGAAGGCCCCAGGAGAAGAGAAGTGAGCTGTTTGCCTGATCATCTACAGCTGACCTTGTGGAGGAAACAGGAGATAAGCCCAGAGAGAAACGCAGCCCTGGGAAGAGAGGAACCCCAGAAGCCTGATCCCTGGCAAACGCCAGCAGCTGTCTTGCTCTAACACGTGGCAATGGACTGTGGTGAGAGAGGAAACTTAACGCTTTATGGCCTGGTATCTGTGGACTTCTACCCCAAATAAATACCCTTTATAAAGACCAACCCATTTTTGGTATTTCACATTAGGACCCCTTTGGCTGACTAATACATAGTCCCATTATTTTAAGCCAATGGGTTTAGGGTGTTTTATTATTCAGTTCTTTACCAATTCAGCATCCTTCCTTGCTACCTTTCTTCCTCTCTTCCCTCAGATACTATTTTCCTTTACTTTCATAATGTCATAGATAACTTACAATCTGTTCTAAATTTCAACAAGCTTCTGGTCTCTATAATGGGTATTCAAACTGAAAATAAAACCGCATTTACGTAGTTATAATGTAACCCTTTGATACTGGGTCTGGTAGTGTCTCAATGTTCAACTTCCTCCTTAGGGGTCCCTTGGAAGAGAATGTCCCCAACCTCAAAGTTAAATAGAGTTCTCATGGTCTCCCAGTGGCTTCATCATGTAACTTTTTATATTTTTTATATTTGGACCATGACTTTTTAAAATTAACTTTTATTAAATTTTTATTGAGATAAAATTCCCATAACAAAATTCACAATTTTAACCATTTTGAAGTGTACAATTCAGTGGTTTTTAGTATATTCACAATATTGTACAACCATCACCACAAAAGAAACCTCCTATCTCTCAATCCCCCAGCCCTGTCCTTTGGCAACCACTAATCTACTTTTTGGTTCTATGATTTGCCTATTCTGGACATTTCATACAAATGGAATCACACAATATGTGGCCTTTTGTATCAGACTTCTTTCACTTAGAATAACGTTTTCCAGGTTAAACCATGTTATAGCATGAACCAGTACTTCAATCCTTTTAATGACTGAACAATATTCTATTATGTGGATACTACCATACTTTGTTTATCCATTCAACATTTGATACACATCTGGGTTATTTCCACTCTTTGGCTATTGTAAATAATGCGTCTAGGAACATTCATATATGTTTTTGGGTCAACATATATTTTCAGTTCTCTTGGGTATTATACCCAGGAGTGGAATTCCTGGGTCATATGGTAATTTTATGTTTAAGTTTTGAGAAACGGCCAACCTGCTTTCCACTGTGGCTGTACCATTTTACATTCCATTAGGATTGCTTAAGTATTCCAATTCTCCATATCCTTTCTAAACTTATTTTCATTTTTTTAAAAAATTATAACTATCCTACTGAATATGAAGTTGTATCTCATTGTGGTTTTGATTTGCATTTCCCTAATGACTAATGATGTTGAACATCTATTCATGGGCTTATTGGCCATTTGGATATCTTCTCTGGAGAAATGTTTATTCAAGTCATTTGCCCATATTTTAATTGGGCATTTGTCTTTTCATTGTTGAACCATAAGTGCTCTTTATATAGTCTGGATAATAGACCCTTATCAGATATATGATTTGCAAATATTTTCTCCAATTTAGCGGGCTTTTTCACTTCCTTTTGGTATCCTTTGTCGCACAGGAAGTTTTAATTCTGATAAAGTCCAATTTACCTATTTTTTCTTTGTTGCTTGTGTTTTTTGTGTCAAATTTAAGAAATCATTCCCTAATCCAAGGTTACAAAGATTTACACCTATGTTGCTTTTAAGAGTTTTATATCTTTATTTTTTGCATTTTGGTCTTTGGTCCATTTTGAGTTAATTATTTTATATGGTGTGAGGAAGGGGTCCAATGGATCATGATTTTCTTATACAACTTTGCATAATATAGATTCCAGTACAATTTCATACATGATTTAAAGCCAGATTTATAAAGTGGAAGAAAGAGCATTGGCTGCCTTTGCTACCCCGGGCTCCACATTGCCCATCCCCAGGGACAAGAACTTTCTACTCTTTGAGCTATTTCTTCTTGTATTTCATAGCTCTAAACATGCTTATGCTGCATTTTTAAAAGATTTTTTAAATTTTCAGATGAGATATACATTTTCATACCTCCTCTGCTATCCTCCCATCATAAACATCCAGTTTTTGTTAGTTTGATGTCAGATTTGATCATGATTATATAAATTCTATTAAAAACTATGGATTCCTAAAAAAGTGAGAAGGTCATTTCAATAAATGAAAAATAAATTCTTTTTAATTTAGTTTAATAGCTAAAAGCTGTTTCAGGACCTGCATATAGAACCCAGTGGGGAAATTGACTGATAAACACAAGCAGGCAGAGAGGATCCACGTGGACCCTAGGGGCCCTCCTTAGCTCTCTTTGGCTGCTTGCCTGTGTGGATCTTTGGTTTTTCTCTGTTTATTTCTGGTCTCTTGCTTTTCTTTCCTCTTTCCTCCCCCCTTTCTTTTTTCTTTAATTTTTTAAAAAATTAGGTGCTTCTAGCTTGTCGCTTCTTTGCTGTGCTTCTTCTTCAGTAATTTCCCACTCGATGTCTATATTGATTTTGTATTCCAAACTATTGCTTATCCTTCCTTCATCTTTCTGCCTTCTGCTTTCTGTTGTGGCTCTTAGATACAACATTTTTTCATAGGCCCACAACTTAAGGGTGTCAATTTCTATTCCATCTATTTTGTTTTCTTCTTTTTTTTTTTTATTAGTATTAACTTTTTCCTTTCAGCCCTTTCTTTACTATTTCTCTCCCTCCTCATAATTCTAGCCTTCTAAATCACTATATATATTCCTCCATTTGTTTTCCCAGTCCATTGTAGGAACTCCACTTTTTTTCCTATTACTCTACACTGCCTACACAAGTTAAATATTCATCTCATTAAGTTTCATTTGGCCCCTCTTCTAACTTTTATCAATATTACTATTATCCTTTTGCCTTCCTTACATCTTTTGATTCCTCTGGCCCTAATCTTTTGCCTTCAAGGGAACATAGAAAGAAGCAAGGAAATAAAATAAGAAGAAAAAGTGCCAAAGAGAAAACTTAACTCACACGCAGAACCAGCTAAATAAAACTCTAGAGCATAGAGAAAATCTAACCAACTGAACAAACCCATCAAGATAATATGATGACCAGAGGGCAACAAAAAAATACAAATGACTCTGAGAAACAGGAAAACATGGACCAGTCCAATGAACAAAATAAAAACCAGGAAGTGATGCAGAACATCGAACAACTAATCAAAGGCTATCCAAACAAATATCATGGACCAACTTAAAGAAGTGAAGGAAGAGATTAAGGATATAAAGAAGACACTAGGAGAACATACTGAAGAAATTGCAAACATGCCTAAAAAGGTAATGGATATGATGGTGAACAATAGCACAATCCAAGAAATGAAAAAGACGCTGGATTCACATAACAGCAGATTTGAACAGGCAGAGGAAAGAATTAGTGATATGGAAGACAATACAGCTGAAATCAAAGAGATAGCAGAACAGATAGACAAAAAGATAGAAAAAATCCAGCATGGACTCAGGGAATTAACTGATAATACAAAACACACAAACATACGCATTATGGGCATCCCAGAAGGAGAAGAGAAGGGAGAGGGAACGGAAGGAGTGTTGAAGGAAATAATGGCTGAAAACTTCCCAACCCTATTGAGAGAGATGGATGTGCAGATCCAGGAAGCACAGCACACCCCAAATAGTATAAATCCCAACAAGCCAACTCCAAGACATGTACTTGTCAAGTGTCCAATGCTCAAGATAAAGAGAAAATACTCAAGGCAGCAAGAGAAAAGAGAACCATCACATACAAGGGAAGCACAATAAGATTAAATGCTGATTTCTCATCTGAAACCATGGAGGCAAGAAGACAGTGGTATGACACAGTCAAAATACTAAAAGAAAAAAACTTCCAGCCACGAATTCTCTATCCAGCAAAACTGGCATTCAAAAATGATGGAGGGAAGCGGCTGTGGCTCAATCAGTAGGGCTCCCGTTTACCATATGGGAGGCCCCGGGTTCGGTTCCCGGGGCCTCCTGGTGAAGGCAAGCCCGCCCGCACAGCGTGGTTAGCTGACCCAGCGAGCACAAGCAGCAAGGGGGGGATAAATGAATAAATAAATAAAATCTTTTAAAAAAAAAAATGATGGAGAGGTCAAAATATTCACAGATAAACAGAAATTAAGAGAGTATGTCAATAAGAAACCAGCACTTCAAGAAATACTAAAGGAATCTCTACAAGTTGAAAGGAAAAAACAAGGGAGAGAGAGTTGGAGGAGAGTTTAAAAACAACTGAAAAGATTGTGTGGGAGAGAATGTAAACTACAATGTAAACTATAATTCACAATTAGTGGCAATTCTCCAAAATGTGTTCAATTGTAACAAATATGCCACATAAATGAAGGATGTTGTTAATATGGGAAAATTTAAGAGGGGTTGGGAGTGGGGCATATGGGAATCCCCTATATTTTTTATGTAACATTTATGTAATCTAAGTAT
Organism: Tolypeutes matacus; assembly: GCA_026826555.1. Taxonomy (NCBI): domain Eukaryota; kingdom Metazoa; phylum Chordata; class Mammalia; order Cingulata; family Chlamyphoridae; genus Tolypeutes; species Tolypeutes matacus. Next base: position 1,028,896 of record JAKSZT010053786.1, read on the forward strand.
TTTTAAAAAATTAAAAAGTATATTTAAAAAAAAAAAAACTGAAAAGATAAAAAGAGAAACAAAACAACATATGACATACATTAACCCAAAGAAAAAATGGCTGAAGTAAGAAATTCATTATGAGTAATAACACTGAATGTTAATGGATTAAATTCACCAATCAAAAGACACAGATTGGCAGAATGGATAAGAAAATATGATCCATCTATATGCTGTCTACAAGAAACCCACCTTTGACCCAGGGATTCAAGTAGGCTGAAAGTAAATGGCTGGAAAACCATTTTACAAGCTAACAATAGCCAAAAAAGGGCAGGAGTAGCTATTCTAATATCAGACAAAATAGACTTTAAATGCAAATCTATTATGAGACAAAGATGGACACTACATATTAGTAAAAGGAGTCATCTCTCAAGAAGAGAGAACAATCATCAACATTTACTCACCTAATCGGGGTGCCTCAAAATACGTGCGGCAAACGGTGGAAAAACCAAGAGGAGAAATAAATGCCTCTACAATTATAGCAGGGGACTTCAACACACCACTATCATCATTAGAACATCTAGATAGAGAATCAATAAAGAAACTAAGGCACTCAACAATACATTAGAAGACCTGGACTTAATAGACATATACAGAACACTACAACCAAATACAGTGGGATTTACATTCTTCTCGAGTGCACATGGAACATACTCCAAAATAGACCACATGCTAGGCCACAGAACAACTCTCAATGAATTCAGAAAGATTGAGATTATACAAAGTAATTTCTCTGACCACAGTGGAATGAAATTGGAAATCACTAAGGGCCAGAGAAACAGGTTAGGCATAAGGATATGGAAGTTAAACAACACACTCGTAGACAAACAGTGGGTCAAAGAGGAAATCTCAAAAGAAATCAGTAACTACCTTGAAACTAATGAAAACGACAACACAACATATCAAAACCTATGGGATGCAGTGAAAGCAGTCCTGAGAGGGAAGTTCATAGCCATAAATTCATATATTAAAAAAGAAGAAAGAGTTAAAATTGAAGACCTAACTGCACACTTGGAGGAATTGGAAAAACAACAACAAACTAAACCTAAAGGAAGTAGAAAGAAGGAAATAACAAAGATTAGAGCATAACTAAATGAAATAGAGAATAAGAAAGCACTGGAAACAATAAACAAAACCAAAAGCTGGTTCTTCGAGAATATCAATAAAATTGACAAACCCTTAGCCAGACTAACAAAGAAAAAGAGAGAACAGATGCAAATACATAAAATAAGGAATGAGCAAGGGGATATCACTACTGACCCCACAGAAATAAAGAGCATCATAAGAGGATACTTTGAAAAATTATATGCCAACAAGAATGTTAATTTAGAGAAAATGGACAAGTTTCTAGAAACCCACAAACAGCCTACATTGATGAAAGAAGAAATAGATGAACTCAACAGTCCAATTACAAGTAAAGAGATAGACTCAGTCATCAAAAACCTCCCAACTAAGAAGAGCCCAGGACCAGATGGCTTCACAGCTGAATTCTACCAAACATTCTGGAAAGAGCTAACACCAATTATACTTAAGCTCTTCCAAAAAATAGAAGTAGAAGGAATATTGCCTAACTCATTCTATGATGCCAACATTACCCTAATACCAAAACCAAATAAAGATACCACAAGAAAGGAAAATTACAGACCAATTTCTCTAATGAACCTAGATGCTAAAATCCTCAACAAAATACTTGCTAATCGCATTCAACAACATATCAAAAGGATTATACAACATGACCAAGTGGGTTTCATCCCAGGTATGCAAGGATGGTTCAATATAAGAAAATCAATCAATGTAATACACCACATAAACAGATTGAAAGAAAAAAATCACATGATCATCTCTATAGATGCAGAAAAAGCATTCAACAAAATACAGCACTCTTTTCTCATAAAAACACTACAAAAGATAGGAATAGATAGAAACTTTCTGAATACGATAAAGGGTATATATGAAAAACCCAAAGCTAACATCATTTTCAATGGTGAAATCCTAAAAGCCTTCCCTCTGAGATCGGGAACTAGACAAGGATGCCCACTATCACCACTCCTATTTAGCATTGTCTTAGAAGTACTTGCGCAAGCACTGAGACAAGAAAAGGACATAAAAGGCATCCAGATTGGAAAAGAAGAAGTAAAATTTTCATTATTTTCAGATGACATGATCCTATCCATAGAAAGCCCTGAGAAATCTACAACAAGGCTTCTAGAATTTATAAAGGAGTTCAGTAATGTTGCAGGCTATAAGATCAATGCTCAAAAATCAGTAGCATTTCTATACACCAATAACGAGCAAACTGAGGAGGAAATCAGGAAAAAAATACCATTTACAATAGTAACTAAAAGAATCAAATACCTAGGAATAAATTTAACTAAAGATATAAAGGACTTATATACAGAAAACTACACAACACTGTTAAAGGAAATCAAAGAAGACTTAAATAAATGAAAAAATATTCCCTGTTCATGGATTGGAAGACTAAACATCAAGATGTCTATTCTACCCAAACTAATCTACAGATTTAATGCAATCCCAATAAAAGTCAACACTATTTTTTAAGGAACTGGAAAAACTAACCACAAAATATATTTGGAGAGGCAAGAGGCCCCGAATTGCCAAAGACATATTGAAAAAGAAAAGTGAAGTTGGAGGTATCACACTACCTGACTTTAAAACATACTACAAAGCTACAGTGATCAAAACTGCATGGTATTGGCACAAGGATAGACCAACTGACCAATGGAACCGAATTGAGAGTTCTGATATAGATCCTCGCATATACAGCTATCTGATATTTGAGAAGGCCACGAAGCCCACTCAGTTGGGAGAGAATGGCCTCTTTAACAAGTGGTGCTTGGAGAACTGGATATCCATATTCAAAAGAATGGGAGAAGAATACCATCTCACACCTTATACAAAAATCAACTCAAGATGGATCAAAGATCTAAATATAAGAGCCAAAACCATAAAGACCTTGGAAGATAATGTAGGGAAGCATCTACAGGACCTTGTAATAGGAAATGGTTTCATGAACTTCACAGCCAAAGCATGAGCAGCAAGAGAAAAAATAGATAAATGAGATATCATCAAAATTAAAAACTTCTGAACCTCAAAGGATGTTATTAAGAAAATAAAAAGGCAGCCTACCCAATGGGAGAAAATATTTGGCAACCATTTATCTGATAGGAGCCTAATATCCTGCATATCTAAAGAAATCCTACACCTTGAAAATAAAAAGACAAACAACCCATTTAAAAAATGGGCAAGTGACCTGAAAAGACACTTCTCCAAGGAAGAAATACAAATGGCTAAAAAGCACGTGAAAAAATGCTCAACATCGCTTGCTATCAGGCAAATGCAAATCAAAACTACAATGAGATACCATCTTACACCCATCAGAATGGCAGCTATTAAAAAAACAGGAGACACTAAATGTTGGAGAGGATATGGAGGAATAGGAACCCTCATCCACTGCTGGTGGGACTGTGGTATGGTCCAGCCACTGTGGAGGACAGTTTGGCTGTTCCTCAGAAAACTAACAATAGATCTTCCGTATGATCCAGCAATTCCACTGCTGGGTATATACCCAGAGAACTGAAAGCAAAGATACAAACAGATATATGCACACCAATGTTCATAGCGACATTGTTCACCATTGCCAAAAGTTGGAATCAGCCCCGGTGCCCATCAACAGATGAATGGATAAGCAAATGTGGTACATACATACAATGGACTATTACTCAGCTGTAAGAAGGAATAAAGTGCTAACACATGGAATAATGTGGATGAATCTTGAAGACCTTATGTTGAGTGAAGCAAGCCAGGCACTGAAGGATGAACAGTATATGACCTCACTGATTTGAACTGAGGAAAGTGAGCAGTCTCTGAGAACCATTGTCTGAAAGATAGGTTAACAAGGGAGAGTAAGAGAAGAGCAGGCTTTGAGCCATCACCCATATGGACATAATCTATGGTAAAGGGATAGAGTATAGTTGCATATTGAAGGATAGGACAGATGGGTAGTGATATTACTGGGTTTGGTGGTGCAGCATTGACAGGTGGGTAGATTAGGAAGGGCAGGTTCAAATACCCAGGGCATGTAACTATAAATCTTGACATTCCATGAGTCAAGACAGGGTAGTGTCATATGCCCCGGGGGGGTGGGGAGGAAGGAACAGTTAAGATCTAATGGGGTATTTAGTGGTCATGGGAAAGGTTTTTCATTACCTTAGAGTAATGGACACAGGATATGGTAAATATCATCAAAACTTATTAAAATGTATCGTCTAAATTGTAAACTATACTGTAAATCATTGACAATGTTTAGTTGCTATATTTTGCTATCTGTATAACAGTTATAACAATGCTAACATCCAAAAAAAAAAGGGGGGGGTTTAATATGGGGTGGGGAAAGGGGGGGTGGTTTGGTATCTGGGAGTCTCTGGTACTCCATGTATGACTTTGCTGTGACCTAAAACTTCTTTGAAAATTAAATGAAAATTTGGGAGACAATGGGGATTGAGAGGGGGAAGGTGTCACAGCACACCGGACATCCGATAACACAATGATAAAAGGAAAAAAAGAATATATATATATATATTTAAAGGCATTTCTTTTGCTTTTTTCCCCATTTTTTTGAATGTCCCAATCCGCTAATTATATTTTGTTTTGTTTTGTTTTTTGTTTGATTGTTTGTTTGTTTGTTTTTTTCTTCCTGAGTTTCCTTATGTTTGTCTCTTGCATGTAAGCTTATCATTGTTGTTTCTTTTTCCTATTAAGTGTATTTGATTATTTTATGGACTACATGTTCATAGAAGATTTGGATCACAGAAGGGTTACAATGGGTACTGCAGGGGATTATTGGTGGGGGGTGTCTGGGAGGGGGGATTCATGGGAGTTAGTTCATCCAAATATATATGAAAGATATACAAAATTGTTCAAAAGATCAAAGGATGGGGCATGGTCACGGTGGTGGACAATCACACAATAAATGAGGGAATCTGAATTCCTAGCCTGGAGAGCTCTGCCACATTCTCCAAGGGAGCAGCAACAGTCTTCTGAGTGCAGGGACAGTGTCTGTCAAAAGAGGATGACCCACTGATGAGTTCTTTTTATTGATGACTACCCTTATGAGTCTTTGCTCTTATAACTGAAACTTAGCTTACTGTTATGGGATGCCTAAGGGTTGCCACCTGAGAGCCTCCTTGTTGCTCAAATGTGGCCTCTCTCTAAGCCAAATTCAGCATATGAATGCATTACCTTCCCCCCAATGTGGGACATGACTCCCGGGGATGAGCCTCCCTGGCAACAAGGGATTAATACCAAGTGCCAACTGGCAACACAACTGGAAAAAGACCTTGAATAAAAGGGGGAAAAGGTAAAGACAAATGAGTTCAAGTGGCTAAGAGACTTCAAAGAGAGTCGGGAGGTCATCCCAGAAGTAACTCTTACGCACACCTCAGTAGGAGCTTGTAGAACATCAAAGTGCATATCACCCCACACAGAGGGGCTCCTGAGAGCTCTGGAGACACCCAGGTCCTATATAAGGGGGAATAGCTCCAGAGACCGACACCTTATCAGTGGGCTCTATTTTGGAATCTGTGCTCCTGAGAGTGACAGAATTGGACTCAAATAAGTCTTCCCTGCACATGGTTCATCAGTCCCTTCTATTCAAACCTATATGTGATGCTGGAGTTTTTAGGTATACTTCCAGAGACTGGAACTTCTGGCCTACCTATGTGCCAGGTGTGTGTGGAATCTCGGTGGAGCTGCAACTCCTACCCTACAGCTCAATGGACTCATCCAAGTCACCTGGCGAGGAGACAATGATGGGCAATGGCCAGCCCAGGGAATGGAGAGGGCCTGCATCTGCAGGCAGGATCATCCCACCCACCATATCCGTGGGATATAAGCCCTCTCTCACTTGGAGGTGGAGTGGACATCACCATCCCAGTCCCCTCAGGATTGGGGGAAGAACTATGGACTAAAGTGGACTTGATGGTATTCTGTTGTACACATATGGCGATTCTAGCAATGGAAGAAATTATAACAGTGAGGTGGAGCCAGTGGCCACTGGACATTTTCGGGGCAGGGAGGGATGTGCAGTTGAAATACAGGGGCTTTTTCGGGATTTGGAGGTTGTCCTGAGTGCCATTGTGGCAACGGATGTAGGCCATTTTAAATCAGCACACACCATTTCTGTGTGGGAGAGAGTGTGGTCTACGATGTGAACTGTGGTCTATGATTGATGACAAGGCCCCAGGATGTGTAAGTCCATTGAGGGTGATGGGCCACACTTGTGGGAGATATTTGTGTGGGATGTGGTGGGAGGTGTGGGAGGTGGGGAACATGGGAATCCCGGTAGGTTCCGTGTAATAGTTTAGGTAATCTAAGCACCTCTTAAAAAAAAAAAATATATATATATATATATATAAATAACATTTTTGTAAGTAAATGCACATATATGCATATATATTTATATATCATTTTACAAATATTGGTATATATTGTGAAAATTTTGATTTTTACCCACAATAAAAAATAAATTAATTAAAAACACATACACACACAAAAAAACTATGGCTTCCTTAGAATTAATAAATCCCTCTTGTTTTTGTGTTGTTTTTCTTGGACTTCCCTCATACCAAATTCTCTGCTACAAGTGCCAATCTCTCCTGCACATGTCCAAACACATGAGTCATCTGTCAATGTGCTTGGCTTCCACATCCATCCTGGAGCCCTCTGTCGTCCTGCTCCAGGCTGCCACATCTCTGTCCTCCAGGGATTTCCTTTTACCACCATCCTGGGGGTTTCTTTCACTTCTCCTGGGTTGGTTTCTCTGTTTCCTGGATCACATGCCTTCCTTGACTTTTTTTTTCCCTTTTAGTAGTCCTCCTTTAACTTCTGAGAGAACGTGAATGGGAGGTTAAGTTCCAGATAATACTCATTTGAAAACATCTACTTTACTTTGAAACTCTTGGGTGGTAATCCAGGTGGGTACAGCATTCTAGATTGGAAACTATTGGTTTCAGAACACCTCAGACATTTCTCAGTATCTTCTAGTTTTCAGTAGTGGGCTCAAAGTCTTCTGCTCCATTCATCAATTATTTGTATTTGACTGCTCTCCCCACCCCCAACTGCCTGAGGCTTGCAGATCTTGTCACTAGTGTTTTAAAATGTCCTGCCTTGGGAAGCAGATGTGGCTCAAGCAGTTGGGTGCCCGCCTACCCTATGGGTGGGTGGGGGGTCCCAGGTTTGGTTCCCGGTGCCTCCAGAGAAGACAGGACAGCGAGCTACCGTGATTGGCTGGAGTGATGCAACATGATGACACAACAAGATAACACAACAAGGAAACAATGAGAGACACAGTAAGAGGGGAGCAGAGGTGACTCAAGCAATTGGGCACCTCCTTCCCACATGGGAGGTCCCGGGTTCAGTTCCTGGTGCCTCCTAAAAAGAAGACGAGCAGGCAGAGAGCAGACAGCCCAAACAATGAGGTGGGGGGTGGGGGGCAGAAATAAATCTTTTTTTAAAAATGCCATGCTTTTTTTTTTTTTCTTTTTATTAATCTTTGCCATGCCTTTTTAGAAACATTTTCTATACATCCAAGTGCTGGGCACTCAATGCACCTTGCAATCTAGAATCATGTCCTTCAATACTTAAAAAAAAAAAAATCATTTCTTTGTCCCCTTCGTTTTCTTTTCTGGAGCTTCAGTTGTTGCTCTTCCTGAAACTGATTCTCTAATTTTCTTGTCCCTTTCTTTCCTCTTACTTCCTGGAATGTTTCTTACCCTTTACTTTATCTTTTCTTTGAGGCTTTTCATTTCTGGGGTCATTTAACTTATGGAATTTGTTTACACAGATTTCCCTCTTAAAGCCTCTTTGTTAATGCAAGGTCCTATCTCTGAGGCTATCAGTGCCAGCTCTTTGCACACAGATTCTTTGACAGTAGGTTTTTGTTTGTTTCTAGCTTGCTATGCTCATGTTAAAGCATTTCATTACATGGCTATAGTCATCCTTGGCTCTGTGCTCACATGAAGAGTCTTCATGTTGATTGGACCTGGGGATGAGGCTCGTCATTGGTGGCATCATGGCCATTACCTTGCAGACACCTGGCATCCCAATATCAGCACTCCAAACCTTTACCCCAGGCTCCTTAGCTTCCCCAGAGAGGAATCCTCTGTCTCTCACCTGGGAGATTTATATTTACCTCCTTCCCTTCTCCTGCAGGATACAGGAACAAGGCTGGGTTGTTCATGATCAATAGGTTAAAAATTCCCTTAATTTTTATTTCAGTATATCCCATCCTCCGTGGCCGTCACCAACTGCAGAGTCATTACAGCTCAACCTCCCGGAGAACCTCCAAGCTTCCAGGCCGGGGGCTGAAAATTCAGTGAAACTAAATGTCAGGTTACATTAATGGAGAGTTGGAGGGTAGAAAGCAAACTGACAACAAATATCAGATGTGCTTTAAAGAAGGTGGCGGTAGGCCCATTTTTAAGATGAGGAAACAAGTTATGAGGGGTGCCTGAGTTTCCTGGGTTGCCATAACAAATCACTGCAAACTAAAACAGAGACTTATTGTCTAGTTCTGGAGGCTGGAAATCCAGAGTCGAGGTGTCAGCAGAGCCATGCACCACCTGAAAGAAAATACTAGGCGTAGGTGTTTGCATGTGTGGAGAGGTGTGTGTGTGGGGGGTGGGGGGGTGGCTTATCTGAAGTAGCATTGCTCCGGCCTAGTATTTCCTAAACTTATTTGATAAGTTTTATTTTCATGTAATGACTATTATTAATACAGAACATTCTTCAGGGAAAGCTGATTTGAGAGACGATCAAAACATGGTGCTATGCAGTTTGGTAGTGGATGGGGGATACATTTAAAGAGATATTGGACTCGATTTGCATAACTTGAATGCAGAAATTAAACAAGGACTGTTTTGGCTCAAAAGAGTCAGGTCAAAATGTCTTGCTGAGGGAAGCGGATGTGACTCAAGTGACTGGGCTCCCATCTACCATATGGGAGGTCCAGGGTTTGATTCCAGGGACATCCTGGTGAAAAGCAAGCTGGCCCAAGTGGAAAGCTGGCCCACAGAGAGTGCTGGCCTGCGCAGAGAGCTGGCGCAGCAAGATGATACAACAAAAAGATACACAGAAGATAGACAATGAGAGATGTAGCAGATCAGGGAGCTGAGGTGGCATAAGAGATTGGGCAGCCTCTCTCCACTCCAGAGGGTCCTGGGATCAGTTCCTGGTGCCACCTAAAGAGAAGACAAGCAGACAGAAGAACACACAGAGAGCAGACAGTGAGCACAAAACAATGGGGTGGGGAGAAATAAATAAATAAGTCTTTATTTAAAAAAAAAAAATGTCTTGCTGAAAGCATGTCATTTGGAGGAAAGATTTGTGAGCATCCATTGCAAATACTGCCGAAAGACAGTTCACACTCAAACTTCTCTTTTAGTTGAGAGAACAAATCTATGATTGAGGGAACATTGAGTCTTCCAACCAATACCAAGTGAAATTCGAATCTCCCCATGGGGAGATTATCTGTCCACTGCTGAGAACTGTGTTGATGGAATTGTTGAGGTATTCTTCCCTCCGACACAGCAATGGAGGAGATCTTGGAGGCTCCTTTCTGCCCACGTTTTCTCACCAGCTAAGGATGTCCTAGCCTGACACATGTAAGCCTGGTCCAGGAGAATCACACTCTCCAAGACCTTGAGTCTTAGACTCTGGAAGCAAGGACAGAAGAAATACAGTTGATCCTCATTATCTGCAAATTCATCTACTTGCTAATATTTGTCTGTAACCCCAAAGTAAGTATTGAAGGCACTTTCGTAGTCATTCACGGACATGCACAGGGCAGCACGTTCCCAGGTGAGGTCAAACAAGGTGACACTCTGCCTTCTCGTTTCAGCTCCCATACCGTAAATAAGCATCCTTTGTGTGGGCTATTCAGTCCTAAGTTTTCCCCATTTTTGTGGTTTTGTAATTTGTTGGTGTTTTCACTGCTGAAAATGGCCCCCAAGTGTAGAGCTGAAATGCAGTCTAGCATTCCTAAGCACAAGAAGGCTGCAATGAGCCTTACGGAGAAAGTGCATGTGTTAGATGATCTTCGTTCAGGCATGGGTGAGAGTGCTGTTGGCCATGAGTGCAATGTTAATGGATTAACAATATAGTAAATAAAGTGTCTGGAAACAGAAACACACGTAGAACAGGGTTATATATTGACCAGTTGATGAAAACATTGTGCCCAGAGGCTCACAGGAACTGAACCCTGTATCTCCCCTAGGAGCAATGGTTCAGTATTTGCTAATTCACTGGTGAGGGTAACTTTGTAGGAAAAACTCTACAGAATCGACTCTAGTTGTAGTGTTTATTTCCTGGTGGACTGTTGAGCCCACATCACTGTTGATCTTCTCGGTAGCTGCCTGCCCCCTGCTTCTCCAAGCCTCCCATTGGTCCCAAACACTCCCAAACTCCAACAAATTCTCTCCCTCTCTAAGTAACCAGAGTTAATTTCTGTTGCTTGCAACTGAAGAACTTTAACTGATACATATGAAGAATGAAAAACTAAACCATAACTCGAGTGAATACCTAAATCCAAACGATCTATTAAACCCCACTGTACCAAGATAGAAACATTGCATAAAATTTGAATTTTCAAAATTGAAAATGTAACAAAATTAAGAATGGAGAAAAAAAACAACCCAAGCACATGATCTTACCACTCCAATACAACTGTCTTATGTTTGCATTTTCCCTTCTGGTTTGAATTTACATAAACATATTTTATCTGGTTGGGATCAGATTCTTTTTCAAATTTTTAAAACTCTGCTTTTCCCTTATCAGTAGATTGAAGTTGAAAGGAGGCTGAAGGCGAGGTAGTTTACAAAAATACTTCTGATAACTTTATTTTTATTATATTGAGCTTAGTCCCTGCTGTCCAGATGGTCTAACTTTGTTGGTGCAACCTGATGTTAGCCTTTTTTCCTCTCCTCTCTGTCAACTATTCTTTTATTAAAACCATGTAACAAAGGAGCATTTGTAGTCTGAAAGTACTGATACCAACTTGTCTAGCAAGGTTTAAAAATAGGAGCTATTTGCCTTTTGTACATGGTCTATGTGCAAAGAAATGGCTTTAGTCACCTTCTGGCTGGGTGCCCACACACTTGGACTCAATGTATTGGGGTGACTGGCAAAGCAACAAAGGAAGGAAGGAGGGAGTGACTGGTTGGATGTTGGCTTACAGTGTGAAAGCTGAACTGGAAAATCTCTGATCTTGCATTTCCCCAAAACTTATCATGTACCATAGCAAAAATGCAGGCTTCTTGGTTAACAACATACACCATTTATCTGATTTATGTTTTTCTAAACTATGGAGTACTGCATTTAATAATAATGGTGTGACGTTTTAAGTAGCATGTGATATTTTAGGCATAGTAGGGAAAATAACTAGGCTTGGAGGCAGAGACCCTGGGTTCCAGCACAGGCTCCTTTTCTAAATAGCTTAAGCCTGGATGAGTCATTTAATTCCTCTGGACCTTAGAATGCATCTGTAATTTCTTTTAATTCCTCTGGGCTTTAATTTTTTATCTTTAAATTAAGGTGGTTGGATTAGATAAATTAATATTTGTATAATGTTTTCATATATTTTGCCTTAGGTGAGACTCATAACAACTCTGCAAAGTAGAGGAAGCAAAAATTATTGTCATCCTTAATATCCAAGTAAAGAAACTGAAAGTGACAAGATTTTCCAAGTTGTCCCACTTCATTTAGTAAGTGGCAGAACATAGAATCAGGTATAAACCCCAATGTATTCGTTATCTGCTACATAACAAATTTCCCCAAAATGTTGCAGCTAAAAAAAACAAAAATATTTTTTTCTATGGGCTGGGAATTGGTATGGCTTCTGGGTGGTTCTGGTTCAAGGTCTTTCAGGAAGTGGCACTTGACTTGTCACCAGAGCTGTAGTCTCATCTGAAACTCATGCGGGCCTTCATTTATATGATAGTGAGTAGGCTTCAGTTCCTTGCTGGCTGTTGGCTGGAGACCTCAGTTCCACATGGGCCTCTCCATGAGCTGCCTGGATGTCCTAACAACATGGCAGTGCACTTCTCCCAGAGCAAGTGATCCAAGATGGCACCTCACTTCTCCAAAGCAAGAGATCCAAGATGGCACCCCACTTCTCCAGAGCAAGAGATCCAAGATGGCAGCTCACTTCTCCAGAGCAAGAGATCCAAGATGGCACCTTGCTTCTCCCAGAGCAAGAGATCCAAGATGGCAGCTCGCTTCTCCCAGAGCAAGTGATCCAAAAGAGGATATGTGCATGGGAGAGTAAGACAGTGCCCAAGATGGAAACCACAGTCTTTTACAACCTAATGTCAGAAGTGTCATCCTATCACTTCTTCTATATGCTGCTGATTACATCAACTAATCCTTGTACACTGTGGGAGAGGACTAGGCAAGGGTGTAATGATGAGGAGACAAGGGTCTCCTTGAAGGGTGGCAACTGTACTCTGCCACTGCACACTCCACTGTTTGTTTTTATGTTAAAAGATGTTTCTTTGAAAACCTAGAGTCAGTGATATGCTGGTAAATGTTTACCAACCAGCTCTTGGGGGAAAAAAAGCATTACTTTGTAGCATTTGCTGATTTATATAGTAGAAATACTTCCGCCATGGCTAATTTCAAGCTTCCAATATGATATCACTGAATGTGGACAGTATTAGGAAGAGATAGTATTTCTACCGTACAGATCCAATAGACATAAATAACCTTAAGATTGATAATAAAATGTAGTAAAATAATTAGGAAGTGATGAGTTTCAACTATCACTATTTTTTAATAATTTATTTAATTGTGGGTATATACCATTTAATTCTTAATAATGGCTGTTTGACATTTGGCTTGCAAACTTTCTGAAAATGACTCAGCTCTGGTGAGTCAGTATGAGCCAGCCTTAGCACACTACTGCCTAGGGTCAGTACAGTTTATACTTCTAGCCTTGATTTCAGTTACCCTGGAAATGATGTGAACCTCCTCTTATACCAACAGACTGCCCTAATTTGAGGAGGAAATGGCATTTTCACGAGGTTGACAAGTTTGTAAATATTACCTTGTTGAAATCTATTCTTCCCACTCAAGATTGTGAAAATCTACATAGCACCCAAGTTGCAGTTAGGGTAAAATTGAAGGAGAGTTAACATTTCTGGACCTCAAGTGAGAATTGATCTATAAAGAAACCAAAAACCTAATACTAAGCCAGTTGCAGAACTCTTAAAAGGCTCAAGAATTGGCCATGCTAGGTATGTCTGGAATAGGCAGAACATTGTACTAAAAACAGGATTGGTTGGAAAACTGTTTAAAAAGAAATTAGAGGGAAGCGGCTGTGGCTCAATCAGTAGGGCTCCCGTTTACCATATGGGAGGCCCTGGGTTCGGTTCCCGGGGCCTCCTGGTGAAGGCAAGCCCGCCCGCACGGCGTGGTTAGCTGACCCGGCAAGCACAGGCAGCAAGGGGGAGATAAATGAATAAATAAATAAAATCTTTAAAATAAATAAATAAATAAAAATAAAAATAAATTAGAAAATACAATATACCAAAAATTATGGGATAAAGCAAAAGCAGTGCTCAGAGGGAAATTTATAGCTATAAATGCCTACATTAAGAAAGAAGAAATGGAAAGCAGACATGGCTCAAGCAATTGGGCTCCCACTTACCATATAGGAGGTCCAGGGTTCAATTCCTGGGGCCTCCTGGTGAAGGCAAGCTGGCCCATGCTAAGTGCTGGCACAGCAAGATGTTGCAACAAAAAGAGACATAGAGGAGAAACAATTAGAGACACAGCAGACCAGGAAGCTGAGGTGGCACAAGGGATTTGAGCACCTCTCTCCCACTCTAGAAGGTCCCAGGATTGGCTCCTGATGCCACCTAAAGAGAAGACAAGCAGACTCAGAAAAACACACAGAGAGCAGACAGCAAAAACAATGGGGAAGGGGGGAGGGATAAATAAATAAATAATAAATCTTAAAAAAAAAATACTCACCCCCTCCATTCCCTCATCTGTTTGCTTGTTGTTTGCGCTCATTGCTTCTTCTCATCTACTCATTGTTTGTCTTCTTTAGGAGACACTGGGAACCTAACCCAGGACCTCCCATGTGAGAGGAGGATGCTTAACTGCTTGAACCACATCCTTTCCCCAAGACTTTTTTTTTTAAGATTTATTTTTATTTATTTATTTATCCCCTCCTTGCTGCTTGTGCTCGTTGTGTCCATTTGCTGTGCATTTTTCTGTGTCTGCTTGTCTCCCTTTGTTGTGTCATCTTGTTGCGCCAGCTTGCTCACCGTGCTGTGCGGGCTGGCTTGCCTTCACCAGGAGGCCCCGGGAATTGAACCTGGGGCCTCCCATATGGTAAACGGGAGCCCAACCAAATGAGCCACAGCCGCTTCCCTCCCCAAGACTTTTAACAGATGGTCCTAACTTTGCTCAAAGAGGTAAAGGAAATCAAGAAAATGATGGAAAATGATGGAATGTCAGCAGAGATAAGAAAATTATGAAAAGGAAACAAACAGAGCTGAAGACCACAGTATCAGACATTTAAAATCCTCTAGAGTGGTTCAACAGCAGAAGAAAGAATCAGTGAACTTGATGATAAGACTATTGAAATTATCTAGTCTCAGGAGCAGAAAGAAGAAAGAAGAAAGAAAAGTAAATAGGGCCACATGAAGAAATGTAGACCTCCAGTAAAGATAAAGACATGGGTAAATATAAATACCAGTATTATAGTATTTTTGGTTTGTAACTCCATATTTTACTTCCTACAGGTTCTAAAAGGCAAATGTATAAAATGTAATGATAAATCAGGGGTTTGGGGCAATAACGTATGAACATGCAATTTGTGACAAGAACTACATGGGGGTGGGCAGAGGGTGTAGGAACATTGTGTATATTATTAAAGTTAAGTTGGCATCTAAGCAAAAGAGATTGTTATAGATTTAGAATGTTAAATGTAAGACCCATGGTAGTTACAAAGAAAACATCAGGGAATATGCAAGCTCACAGAATCAGAAATTAGAGTACACCTTGTCGGCGGGTAGGGAGTGCAGGGAGAATGGGGAGTTAATGCATAATGTTGGATTTTGGTTTGGGGAGAAATGAAAGTTTTAGTGATGGAAGGTGGTGAGGGTACCAAAACATTGTGAATGTGTTTAATCCCAACAAATGAGATGCTTGGGAGTAGTTCAGTTTATATTTTAAATATGTTCCCAAACTAAAAATAAGAAATTGCAACTAAAGAGACAATGAGAATTAAATGTAATATGTGATCCTGGATGGTATCGAACAAGGGAGGGAAAAAAGGCCCCAAAGGACTTTAATGCGGCATATGAAAATATTGGAATGTTGATTGTAAACTTTATATCAGTGTTGAATTTCTTGAACTTGGTAACTGTACTTAAGAGGTAACAGAAATCAATATCTTTGTTTTCAGAAAATGTACATGCTGAAGGAGCATGGTGTACACAGCCTGCACTCAAGAGTTCAGAAAATGGATTGATTGTTAGAGACCAACAGATAGGCAGATGGCTAGAGAGATGGAAGGAAATGTGGGGTCAAATATTAAAATTAGTGCATCTGGGTATTTGGGATGGGGAGGAATAGGGGTATTTGGAGCTCTCTGTATGGGGTTTGTATTATTTTTGTATCTGTCCTGTAACTTTGAAAGTATTTTAAAATAAAAAGCTAAAAAAAACCAAAACACTTCCATCTAAAAAAAGGAATAAATTTAACCAAGGAGTCGTAAGACTTGTACACTGAAAACTACAATGCATTACTGAAAGAAATTAAATAAGACCTAAGTAAACAGATAGACCTCCTATGTTCATTGGTTGCATGACTTAATTTTGTCACGATGGCGATACTCTCCAAACTGATCTGCAGATTCAACAAATTCCCTATCAAAATTCCAATACCTTTTTTGCAGTCATGGACAAACTGATCCTCAAATTCACATGGAAATTCAAGGACCGCGAATAGCCAAAACAATCTTGAAAAAATAAAAAAGGACATACTTGGCCGGGGAGATACCATGACCACGGAGGTGGTTTTCCCAGGGCGAGGCAGATCCATTGCACTCCAGATGTGCTGACCCCTGTGATTTCCCCAAATGTGGGAAACTCAGCTGCATAAACTGTGGTAGTGGAGGATTGTGTTCGGGCTCTCCCCTAAAAAAAAAAAGGAAAAAGGAAGAACAAAGTTGGAGGACTCAAACTACCTAATTTTAAAACTACAAAGCTACAGTGATCCAGACTGTGTGGCCCTGTCATGAAGACAGACATATAGATCAATGGAACAGAATTGAAGGTTCATAAATAAACCTTCAGTTTATGGTCCATTGATTTTTTTTTGAGGTACTGGGGGTCAAGAATTGAACCCGGGACCTCATATGCCAGTGCTCAACCACTGAGCCACTTCGGCTCCCCTGAGTTGGTTCTAATTTTTTTTTTTGCTTGTGGTTTGTTTTTGTTTTTTCAGGAGGAACCGGGAACCAAACCCAGCCCTCCCATATGGGAGGTGGGTGCTCAATCACTTGAGCCACATCTACTCCCTCCATTGATTTTTTTTTTTCAAAGCAATTTGTTTTATTTTTCTTAAAGATTTATTTTTATTTATTTATTCTCCCCCCCCCTTTCGTTGTTTGTGGTCGCTGTCTGCTTTCTGTGTCCATTTGCTTAGTGTTCTCTGTGTCTGCTTGTCTTCTCTTTAGGAGGCACCAGGAACTGAACCCAGGACCTCCCATATGGGAGAGAGGCCCTCAATCGCCTGAGTCATCTCAGCTCCTTGGTTTGTTCTGTCTCTCATTGTCTTTCCTCTTTGTGTCTCTTTGGTTGCCTCATCTTGTTGCAGCAGCTCACTGCATCTCCAG
Source organism: Tolypeutes matacus (assembly GCA_026826555.1). Lineage (NCBI taxonomy): Eukaryota > Metazoa > Chordata > Mammalia > Cingulata > Chlamyphoridae > Tolypeutes > Tolypeutes matacus. The sequence goes on from JAKSZT010053786.1 coordinate 1,045,859, forward strand.
GAGGCACTGGGAACCAAACCTGGGACCTCCCATGTGGTAGACGGAAGCCCAATCACTTGAGCCACATCCACTTCCCTCCATTGATTTTTGACAAGGGTGCCAAGACAATTCAATGGGAAGAGAATCATCCTTTTTTTTTTTTTTTTTTTTTTAGCATGAAGAGTTTTTTTCATTAAAAAAAGTTATTGAAGAATATGATTCATACATGAACATACATAAACAATAAAGGTATAGTAAGTTGTGAACTTACAAAACAAACATGCTTAACATCATGCAGGGCTCCCATACCTCATCCCACCTCCAAAACCTGGCATTGTTGTGGAACATTTGTAACAAATTATGAAAGAGCGTCCCCAAAGTATTACTACTAACTATTGTGCATACCTTACATTTGGTGTATTTTTTTCCCCAGCCCACCCTATTATTTGTTCATAAACCATATAATTTATCTAAAGTGGACAGTCAATGTATTTGGTATAATCACAGAGTTGTGGATTCATCACTTCAATCAATATTAGAGCATTATATTACTTTAAAAAATGAGGAAAAAAACCACCATCATACCCATATGTTAGCACTATAAATTACACATCCTATGATGTGCTTTCACTGTTTCTATTCATTTCCAAACATTTACAAAAATCTTATTACCAATTCTGTACAGATTAAACCTCAGCTTTCCATTCTCTAACCACATTCTTTTCTCTGGTGACTTATGTTCTAGATATAAACTCAATGAGTTTGCTCATTACGTTTAATTTATAATAGCAAAATCATACAGTATTTGACCTTTGTGCCTGGCTTGCTTCACTGAACATAATGTCCTCCAGGTTCATCCATGTTGTCATATCCTTTACAACTTCATTTCTTCTTACAGCTGAATAATATTCCATTGTATGTATATATATATACATGGTTTGTTTATCCATATGTCAGTTGATGGACATCTCGGTTGTTTTCATCTTTTGGAAATCATGAATAATGCTGCTATGAACATTGGTGTGCAGATGTCTGTTCGTGTCACTGCTCTCAGTTCTTCTGGGTATATACCCAGTAGTGGTATTGCCAGGTAACAAGGCAAATGTATATTCAACTTCTTTAGGAACTGCCAAACAGTTCTTCACAGTGGCTGTACCATTCTGCATTCCCACCAACAATGAAGAAGTGTTCCTATCTCTCCACATCCTCTCCAACACTTGTAGTTCTCTGTCTTTTTAATAGTGGCCATTCTGATAGGTGTGAAATGATAGCTCATTGTAGTTTTGATTTGCATTTCCCTAACTACTAGTGATGTTGAACATTTTTTCATGGTCTTTTTTTTTTTTTTGCCATTCGTATTCCTTCTTTAGAAAAAGTCTATTCAGGTCTTTTGCCCATTTTTTAAACAAGTCATTTATTGTTGAATTGTAGGATCTTTTTATATATCATGGATATTGGACCCTTGTCAGAAATGTGGTTTCCAAATATTTTCTCCCAAGGAATAGGCTGCCTTTTTAACCTCTTCAAAAAGTCCTTTGAGGTGCAGAAGTGTTTAATTTTGAGGTAGTCCCATTTATCTATTTTTTGTTGTTGTTGCTTGTGCTTTGGGTGTAAGGTTTAAGAGACCCCCTCTTACCCTCTTACTACAAGGTCTTGTAAATGTTTCTTTACTTTGTCTTCTAGGAGTTTTATGGTCCTGGCTTTTATGTTTTGGTCCTTGCTCCATTTTGAATTGATTCTTGTATACGGAGTGAGTCAGGGGTCCTCTTTAATCCTTTTGGTTATGGATATCCAGTTCTCCCAGCCCAATTTGTTGAAGAAACTGTTCTGTCCCAGAAGAGACTGTTCTGTCCCAGAAAGGTAGGATTCTCAAAAACGAGGCAGCTGGGGGGTGGATGTGGCTCAAATGGTTGGGCATCCGTCTCCCATATGGAGGGACCTGGGTTCGATCCCTGGGACCTCCCGGTAAAATAAAATAAAATAAACAACAACAACAACAACAAAAATAAAATAAAATAAAATAAAATGAGTCAGCTGTAGAGGTAAGGGACTATTTCTGGACTCTCAATTCAATTCCATTGATCAATGTGTTTATTTTTATGCCAATACCATGCTGTTTTGACCACTGTAGCTTTATAACACACTTCAAGGTCAGAAAGCATGAGTCTTCCAACTTCACTCATCTTTTTTAGGATGTTTTTGGCTATTCGGGACTCCCTTCCCTTCCAAATAAATTTGGTAATTGACTTTTCTATTTCTGTAAAATAGGCTGTTGAAATTTTTATTGGGATTGTGTTGAATCTATAATAAAGTTTGGGTAGAATTGCCATCTTCAGGATGTTTAGTCTTCTAGTCCATGAATGTGGAATGTCCTTCCATTTGTTTAGGTCTACTTTGATTTCTTTTAGCAGTGTTTTGTAGTTTTCTGAATAAAGATCCTTTACGTTCCTGGTTAAATTAATTTTTAGATATTTGAATCTTTTTGTTACTGTTGTAAATGGAATTTTTTCTTGATTTCCTCCCCAGCTTGCTCATTACTTGTGTGTATAGAAGTGCTACTGATTTTTGCATGTTGATCTTATGTCCTGCCACTTTGCTGAATTCATTTATTACCTCTAATGGCTTTGTTATAGATATTTCAGAATTTTTAAAATATATGATCCTGTCATCTGCAAATAGTGAGAGTTTTACTTCCTCTTTTCCTATTTGGGTGCCTTTTTTTCCCTTGTCTAATTGTTCTAGCTAGAACTTCTAGCACAATGTTGAATAACAATGGTGACAGTGGGCATTCTTGTATGGTTCCTGATCTTAGAGGGAAAGTTTTCCAGCTCTCCCCATTGAATATGATGTTGGCTATGGGATTTCCATATATGCCCTTTATTATGTTGAGGAACTTTCCTTCTATACCTATCTTTGAAAGGTTGGTTTTTATTTTTTAAAAGATTTATCTATTTATTTCTCCCCTCACCCTTCATTTTGTACTTACTGTCTGCTCTCTGCATGGTCTTCTGTGCTTGTCTTCTCTTTAGGCAACACCGGGAACCGATCCTGGGATCTTCCGGAGTGGAGAGAGGCGCTCACTTTCTTGCACCACCTCAGCTCCTCCCTGGTCTGCTGCGTCTCTTATTGTCTCCTCTGTGTCTCTTTTTGTTGCATCATCTTGCTGCACCAGCTCTCCACACAGGCTGGCACTCCATGTGGGGCAGCTTGCTTTTCACCAGGAGGCCCTAGGAATCGAATCTTAGACCTCCTATATGGTAGATGGGAGCCCAATCACTTGAGCCACATCCATTTCCTGAAAGGTTGGTTTTTTGTTTTTGTTTTTGCTTTTTAATCAAGAAAGGATGCTGGATTTCGTCAAATGCCTTTTCTGCATCAATCAAGATAATTATGTAGTTTTTTTCCTTCGATTCATTAATGTAGTGTATTACATTAATTGATTTTCTTATGTTGAACTGCCCTTTCATAACAGGAATAAAACCCTCTTGATGGTGAGGCATAATTCCTTTAATATGCAGTTGGATTTGATTTGCAAGCATTTTGCTGAGAATTTTTGTGCTTATGTACATTAGAGAGATCTGTCATTTTTATTTCTCATAGTATCTTTATCTGGCTTTGGAATTAGGGTGATAGTGGCTTCATAAAATGTGTTGGGTAATTTTCCCTCCTTTTCAAGTTTTTGGAAGAATTTAAACAGGATTGGTATTAATTCTTCTCAAAAGGTTTGGTAGAATTCACCTGTGAAGCCATCTGGTCATGGACTTTTCTTTGTAGGAAGATTTTTGATGACCGATTCAATCTCTTTACATGTGATTGGTTTGTTGAGTTCCTGTATGTCTTGTAGTCAAAGTGGTTTTTTTTGTGCATTTCTAGGAATTTAACATTTCATCTAAGTTGTCTAATTTGTTGGTATACAGTTTCTCATAATATCTTCTTATGATTCTTTTTATTTCTGTGGGGTCAGTCATAATGTGCCCCTCTCATTTCTGATTTTATTTATTTGCATCTTCTCTCTTTTGTTCTTTGTTAGTCTAACTAAGGGTTTGTCGATTTTATTGATCTTCTCAAAGAACCAGTTTTTGGGTTTGTTGATTTTCTTTCTTTCTTTATTTTTTTTTGTTCTCAATTTCATTTATTTCAACTCTAGTCTTTGTTACTTCTTTCTTTCTGTTGGGATTGGTTTGCTGTTAATTTTCTATTTCTCCAGGTGTTCAATTAGATCTTTGAAATTTAGCTCTTTCTTCTTTTTCAATATAGGCATTTAGGGCTCTAAATTTCCTTCTCAGCACTGCCTTCACTGTGTCCCATATGTTTTGATAAGTTGTGTTCTCATTTTCATTCATCTCGAGATATCTACTAATTTCTCTTGCAATTTCTTCTTCGATCCACTGATTGTTTAGGAGTGTTTAGCCTCCACATATTGTGAATTTTCCCCTTTCTGACCTATTATTATTTCTGGCTTCATTCCATTATGATCAGAAAAGGTGCTTTGTATAATTCCAATCTTCTTAAATTTATTGAGACCTGTTTTGTGGCCCAACATGTGGTCTATTCTGGAGAAAGATCCATGAGCACTTGAGAAGAATGTATAACTTGCTGATTTGGGGTACAATGTTCTGTATATGTCTGTCAGGTCCAGTTTATTATATTGTTTAAGTTCTCTGTTTTCTTTTTGATCTGCTGTCTAGTTCTATCTATGGTTGTGAGTGGTATGTTGAATTCTCCAACTATTACTGTAGAGTTATCTATTTTTCTTTTCAGTTTTGCCAGTTTTCCTCATCTATTTTGGGGCACCCTGGTTATATGCACAGATATGTATGACTGTTACTCCTTCCTGGTGGATGGTGCCTTTTATTAATATATAATGGCCTTCTGCATCCCTTATTATTTTTGCATTTAAAGTTTGTTTTGTCCAATACCAGTATAGCTACCCCTCCTCTCTTTTGGTTACTGTTTGTGTGAAATATCTTTTTTCAATCTTTCACTTTCAGTTTATTTGCATCCTTGGGTCTAAAATGAGTCTCTTGCAGACAGCATATGGATAACTCATGTTTTCTTATCTATTCTGTCAGCCTATGTCTTTCGATTAGGCAGTTTAATACATGAACATTCAATGCTTTTTACTGTAAAGGCGTTATTTTAATTATTTTATCCTTTGGCTTTCATATATCTTATATTGTCTATTAGCGTTTTGGTTACCCATTTGGATAGACTTCACTTCTACACTCTCCTCCAACCCTCTCTCTCTTGTCTTTTCTTTTCTGGCTGCAGAACTCCCTTTAGTATTTCCTACAGAGCTGGGTTCTTGTTTACAAGCTCTCTTAGTTTCTGTTCATCTGGTTCATCTGTGAATATTTTAAACTCACTATCATATTTCAAGGACAGTTTTGCCAGATAAAGAATTCTTGGGGGAAACAGATGTGGCTCAAGTAATTGAGCTCCTGCCTACCACATGGGAGGTCCTGGGTTTGGTTCCTGGTTCCTCTTGGAGAAGACGAGCAAGACAGCAAGCTGGCACAATGGGCTGGCACGGCAAGCTAACACAACAAGATGACACAACAAGGAGACACAAAGAGGAAACATGATGAGAAAGACAACAAATCAGGGAGTGGAGGTGGCTCAAGTGATTGAGTGCCGCCATTCTCCCACGGGGGGCAGGGGGTGTCCCAGGTTCAGTTCCCAGTGCCTTCTGAAGAGAAGACGAGCAGTAACAGAGAGCACACAGTGAATGCAAACAATGGGGGGGGGGGGAATAAATAAATAAATGTTAAAAAAAAATTCTTGGCTGGCAGTTTTTCTCTTCCAGTACCTTAATTATATGATACTACTGCCTTCTCATCTCCACGGTTTCTGAAGAGAAATCTGCACTAAGTCTTACTGGATGACCCTTGTATATGATGTTTCACTTCTTCCTTTCTACTTTCAGAATTTTCTCTTTATCTTTGGCATTTGACATTCTGAATATTATGTCTTGGTGTAGGTCTGTTTGGATTATTTCTAATTGGGGTATGCTGTGCTTTCTGGAGATGTATATTCATGTCTTTTATGAGAGTTGGGAAATTTTCAGCCATTATTTCTTCAAATACTCTTTCTGCCCCTTTCCCCTTCTCTTCTCCTTCTAGAACTCCCAAAATGTGCGCATTGGTGTGCTTTATGCTATCCTTCAACTCCCTGAGCCCCTGCACAATTTTTTCTATTCTTTTCTATCTTTGTTCTTCTCTCTTTTCAATTTCAGCTGTTCTTCTACATCACTAATTCTTTCTTCCATGATTTCAAATCTACTGTTGTATGCCTCTATTGTATTTTTAATCTCACTTATTGTGTCTTTCATTCCCATAAACTCTGTTAACTTTTCTATCCAAGATTTCAAGTTTTTCTTTGTGCTTACCTAGTGTCGTCTTCTTCTTCTTCTTTTTTTTTTTTTTTTTTAAGATTTATTTATTTCCCTCCCCCCTCTCGTTGTTTTGCACTCACTATCTGTTCTCTGTATGTTCTTCTGTATCTGCTTGTCTTCTCTTTTGGCAGCACTGGCAACTGATCCTGGGACCTTCCAGAGTGGAGAGAGGCACTCAATCTGTTGTGCCACCTCAGCTCCCTGGTTTGCTACATCTCTTATTGTCTCTCTCCTGTGTCTCTTTTTGTTGCATCATCTTGCTGTGCCTGGTCTCTGCACGGGCCAGCACTTCCACACGGGCCAGCACTCCACATGGACCAGCTCGCTGCACAGGCCAGCTTGCTTTTCACCAGGAGGCCTCAGGAATCAAACCCTGGACCTCCTATATTGTAGACGAGAGCCCAACTGCTTGAGCCACATCTACTTCCAACTCAGTGTCTTCTTAATGTCTTTATTTCATTAGCCATGTTGTCCTTCAATTCCATGATTTGATTGAACCTCATTGATTAGTTGTTTCAAGTCCCATGTCTCATCTGGAGCTTTGATTTGTTCTTTTGCCTGAGTCATATCTTCCTTCTTCTTAGTATGGCTTATAATTTTTTTGCTGATATCTAGGCATCTGATTATGAGACTGACTTTACTCTGATGTTCAGTTTCTCTCTCGTCTAAATATTGACTGTTAAGTAGCTGTGTGCTACCATTGTTCTTTGGTTCTTGATTCAACTTGTTCTAGATATTTAAGATCAACCCTATTTATCTGCTTAAATCAGAGCTAAGGACCCAGTAATGGGGTACAGACCAGTTTTCAAGGGCCTTGCAGTAAAGGAACCCAATTGCCTCATTTATTTATTTATTTTCCCCTTCTTTTCATGTACTTTTCTAGCCTGCCAGCAAATGGCACTCTTAGCAGACCTCTCAGCTCAGATCTCAGGTGCTGGGGGCAGTGTGTGTGTGTGTGTGTGAATTCACTGTAACCCTTCCCAGGTGGGCAGTGCAGAAGCAATGTCCTCGGCCAAGCCTGGCAAACAAACTTTTTCAGAAGCTGTTCTTCCTTGGCTGGCTGCACTCTCCTGTCTCTGTGTCCTCAGCAACCAGCCCAGGGCAGTAGGGAAGGTGTTTTAGTAGGCAAGTTATCTTTAGCTCCCTGCAGGTTCTCAGGGCAAACAATGCCACAGCCCCACTAGGCCTGGAAATGCGTGACCCCTTCAACGCAACAGACAAAGTTCATTGGCCAAAATCTGAATTTGCCATAGACTGAGTCCCTCCCTCTCCCCTCTTTTAGGAAAGAGGACCCCTGCAACTCCCTCAGTCCACAGCAACCTGCCAGGGGCCAGAGGACCACCTGCTTTTTGCTCTGAGGGTAGGGGGATGGGTGCCAGCAGCAGCTGCTGCAGCTTTACTCAAGGGATTTTTTCCAGCCAGCTGTGACTCCTTTCTTTGTGCCTCTCTCTTCTGGGTGTTGTCTAGCCTTCCCCTGATGTCCTAAGCCCCAGAACAGCCCTCCAGAGAGTCCTCACCTGTCCTCTAGCTATTTTTCCAGGAGAGAATTTATCCCTCTGCCTCTCTAATCCTCCATCTTCCCAGAAGTCATCTTTTTGACAAATGGGACTGGGACAACTGGATATTCACATGAAAAAGAATAAATTTAGTTCCCTACCTCACACCATATTCAAGAATGAACACAAAAGAGATCAAAGACCTAAATGTCAGAGCTAAAACTAGAAAACACCTAGAAGAAAACAAAAGAATGAATATTTGTGACCTTGCATTAAGCAACAGTTTCTTAGATATGATACCATAGCACAAACAACAAAAGAAAAAAATAGATAATTGGACTTCATCAAAATGAAAAACTTTTGTGTACCAAGGAATTCTATCAAAAAGTGAAAATATAACCTATATAATGGAAGAAAATATTTGCAAATCATATATCCGATAAGGGCCTAGTACCAGAATATATAAAATATTCTTACAATTCAACAACAAAAAGACAACTCCATTAATGAATGGGCAAAGGACTCTCTCCCCTCCCCCAGGATGGCTCCATCATCTGTCTGCTCACTGTCTGCTTGCTGTGTCTGCTTGTTGTGTCCACTCATTGTCTGCTTGTCTTCTTTTTTTTTTTTTTTTTTTTAAAGCTGAAACCACTGATTGTCTTCTTTTAAGAGGCAATGGGAACTGAACCTGGGACCTCCCATGTGGGATGCAGTTGCCCAACCATTTGAGCTACATCCACTCCCACAAAGGACTTTAATGTACATTTCTCCAAAGAATATATACAAATGGGTAACAAACTCATGAAAAGATGCTCAACATCATTAGTTATTAAGAAAATGCAAATCAAAATCACAAGATACCACTTCATATCCACTAGGTCAAGTAAAATAATAATAGGGAAAAGAGCAAGTATTAACAAAGTTATGGGGAAATTGGACCCCTTATGCATTGCTGTTCGGAATATAAAATAGTACAGTCTCTCTGGAAAAATGTTTGGCAGTACCTCAAAAAATTAAACATCCAGTTACCACAGGACCCAACAGTTCTACTCTTACATATATACTTAGGAGAATTGAAAACATGTGTTCACTGAAAAATTTGCACATGCATGTTCATATTGGCAATATTCCCCCACACTGAGATGGTGTCAGAGGAGGCATACTGGAGAGTCAGGACTTCCACCACCTAGCAGTAAGGAGCCCCCTCATCTGATCCCCGAGATGTCAGTGTAGACCCCATGGGAAGCCTGGACTTACACCTCCACTTGGCAGTAACTAGACAGCTCCTCTGCTAGCTCAGTATCAGAGGAGGTCAGCTGAAAATGAAGATTTAAATAAGACCCAGATTCTCATAACACAAAATGGAAAATGTCCAAGATATGATAGAAAATCATTCATTACACCAAGAACCTGGAAAATCTCAACTTAATTGAGAAAACACAATCAACAAAACTCAACACCAAAGGAAGTGGATGAAGCTTAAGCAGTTGGGTGCCTGCCTACCATATGGGAGGTACTAGGTTTGGTTCCTGGTACCTCATAAAGAAGATGAGCAAGACAGCGAGCTGATATGACGGGCTGGCACGGCAAGCTGACACAATGAGATGACGCAACAAAGAGACACGAGGAGGAAACACAATGAGAAACACAACAAGTGGAAGCAGAGGTGGCTCAAGCCACTGGTCACCTCCCTCCCACATGGGAGGTCCTGGCATCAGTTACCGGTGCCTCCTAAAAAGAAGATGAGCATATAACAAACAGACACAGAGAGCAGACAGTGGGTGCAAACAACGAGGTGGGAGGGGATAAATTAAAAAAAAAAAAAAAAAAAGCCAACACCAAGATGACACATGTTGGAATTATCTAAGGATTTTAAAGCAGCCGTCATAAAAATGCTTCAATGAGCAAATAAAAACACATTGGAAACCAATGAAAAAACAGTTTTGGCAAAGAAATAGAAGATATAAAGAACCAAATGCATAGTATAGAAGTGAAAAAAATACAATAACTGAACTAAAAAATTTACTGTGTAGGTTCAACAGCAAATTGGAGGAGACAGAGGGATGAATCAGTGAACTTGACAATAGAACAATGAAAGGATGCGATTAGACCTCTAGCTCCAACTACCAGTTTTCAGGAAATACAGAAGACAGAGAAAAAAATGTTAAACTACACTTCAGCAAAAGCCAGACTGTGAGAAATTCTATAGGACAAACAACTCAGTTTCTTCTTCTAATAAATTCCAATTGAAAAAGTGCTCATGGGGAACCTATGAATTAAAAGAGACTTAAAAGACATATTGACCAGCCCCCACATATAGGCCTTATTTGTATTTTGACTCAAATAAAAAAAAATTTTTTTTGACATTTATGAGACAGTTGGGAAGTTGAACATTGAATGGATGTTTGATGATATTAAAGCATTATTGCTAATTTTTTTAGGTTTAATAATGGTGTTGGGGTTATGGTATAAAGTCCTTGTCTTTTAGAAATATGTTCTGAATTATTACAGATGAAATGACATGATGTTTTGAATTTGTTTAAAAATTACATGGGATAGAGGAAGTGGAAGAGATTCAAATGGAGCAGGATCAGCAAGTGATGGTGGTTGTTAAGGCTGGTGATGATGGCCCATGTGGGGTTATTATGATATTGTTTATTTCTGAGGATGTTTGAAACTCTCCATAATAAAAAATTCAAAAGAAAAAATGAGCTTTTGTGTCACTGTACTCCACGCAGCTAATCAACTGCCCCTCCCTGGCAGTAAACTGGAAGTTTATTCTCTTAAGAGGAAAAAAAAAAAAGTCTCTATACTGGAATACATTGAGCATAGCTGTAGCTGAAAGGAGATTTAGCATGCTGAATGCAGGGGAATTAAGTAAATTACCTAGGGCCATCTGAGGGGGATACCCTCTCTGGGAAATCTGACCAACCCAAGAAGAAAGATCCAAAAACAATGGCAAAAACGAAAAAAAAGAAAAGAAAAAAAAAAACAAAAAAACACAAAAACAACGGCATTGTGGGTTCTACAACCCAGCCAGATTACCCCAGGTCAAGGAACTTCTGGTCAGCTGCTTAGTACCTTACTTAAATGAACAGACCACTGAGAAGTACCAGGCATTGGAGGAAAGTCTCTGACATGATGGAAACCAAAACAAGCAAATAGGGTGGGGTGGGGAGCACTTTGGAGGAATTAGAAGTCATGCAAGGAAAAGAAAAATAAAAAACTAACTAAAAACAATCCTAGTATCATTAACCTACTCAAGAGATAACAGAAGAAATTGCTTCTGCGAAGCAAGAATAGGATGCACTTTTTTAAAAAGGCATTCCAAGAACAAAAGGGACTCTTGCAAAATATGACAGTAGAAACAAAAAACTCAAAAGTAAAGCTGGAAGGTGAAGTTGAAGAAATCTCCCAGAAAGTGGAATGAAATGACAAAAGATAGAAAATAGAAAAGATGAGACTATATAGTCTAGTCTTGGAGGTTCAAAATCTGAGTAAAGAAGTTCCAGAAGTATAGAATGGAAAAAACACTGGAGAAAAAAATTGTCAAAGAAATATTTCAAGAACATTCCCCAAAACAGAAGAAAACTTATTTCCAAACTGAAAGGATCTAATGAATGGCCCATTCATTAGATAATGAAAATTGACCTATGCCAAAGCACATCACTAGGAAATTTCAAAACATTGGTAAAAGACAAGATCCTACAAATTTCCAGAGCTTAAAAACAAGCCAAATTCAAAAGATAAAAAATCAGAATGGAAGCTCAGAGACAATGAAGCAATGCTTTCAAAATTCTAAAGGAAAAATATTTCTAACCTAGAATTCTATACCCAATCACGCTATCAATTGTGCAAAGGAAGAAAACATTTTTCAGACATCCACGTTTTAAAAACTTTTCCTACCATTAAGGATTGCATCATGTACCCCACAAAAGATATGTTCAAATCTTAATCAGCGTTCCTGTGGGTGTGGACCCATTTGTAAATAGCACCTTTTGGAGCTATTTTATCAGTTAAGGTGTAGCCAAACTGAATCAGGGCAAGCCTCAAGCCATATGACTGGAAGCCTTATTAAAAGAGGAAATTCAGAATCAGTCCATCAGAGAAAGCTACAGAAGAAGTCAGAAGTCAGCGGAAACCAGAAAGGCAGACACAAGGAGAGGGAGATGGCGCCTGATGGGAGGTAGAGATGCTAGCCAAGTAGCCCAAGGCCTGCAGCCAGCCAGCACCAGAACACTACAGGCTTTGGGGAAGAAGCATGGCCTTGCTGGTGCCTTGATTTTGGACTGTTGGCCACCCAAACCATGAGCAAATAAATTCCTGTTGTTAAGCAAACCAGTGTGTGGTATTTGCCAAAGCAGCCCTGACAGCCCAAGACACTACCATGAACATTTTATAGGAAGTTATTGAAGGATGGGCTCTAACACAAAGATGGAAGAAACCAAGAAAAAGGAAGACAGAGGATCCAAGGAAGAAAAGATCCAATGCAAAGTAGAGGGGAAATGAATCCCAGGATGACAACTATAGAACAGGTATAAAGAGCAGTCAGTCTAATTTGGAGCAGGCAAAAAGGCTCCATATGTCTCCAAGAAGATAAAATTGTCAGAATCTCTGATGTGTCTGAACATATTGTAAGGAGAATTAGACAAATGGCAGAGTGTTTGGAGTTGAATTAGTGATAAATACACAAAGAGACTAAGCAAAAAAAAAAAAAAAAATATATATATATATATATGTGTATATGTATGTATATATATATATTAGTCACACTAGGAAAGGCAAAAGTGTGTAGGAAAGGAATAGTTACAGTAGTCATGGTTATTACATGACCTAGCTAGGAATGGACACAAAACTGTAAACACTGAATATTGATCTAACCGAAAGCATATAATTCAATTGGGAAGAGGAAGTATGTCATTTGCAGAGGAACTGAAGGAGAACTAAATCTTCCTCTTTCATATTGGGAAGTCATTACTAAGGCTTACAAATGAAAAGTCAAGAAGTAGCAAAATAAGCAGACCGAACAGAGAAGTCAACTAAGCATGCAGAGGAGGACAAGAGAGTTGTCAGCCTTGACATTGTCAAACTTCAGCTGGCAGATGACAAAGGTGGGAGTGTAGGGAAGTGCAGCACAGGATCAGCTATCAGGAAGGGATCACAAAGTACAGGCTGATGGAACAGGAAACACAGGTTCAAATAGATTGTTGAAAAGTACAAACAGAAGAACTGAAAATAGTAACTATAAAAATGGCATGGTCTCAAATAAAATGCTAAAAATAATATCTTTTTCTTCCAATTTTTGGGGGGGTCTTCCAAGTATCCTCTGGAAAGTCACAGAGAATTTGTGTTTTCAGCTCATTAAAGGAGGTGCTAAAATATTAATAAGAATAAGACATACTGTCACATTAATATATTGTCTACTTAAAGGGATTGTCCAACCTTCTATTTGTTGGATTTTCATATATACTTGTTATATTTAATACATAAATGTTATTAAGATATACATGTATTGGTGAAATTGTATAGTGTTACTAAAGTTTCGTCAATTGCCCTCAGGGTCTATAAAATATCCTGTTAATAATCAGTCTCAAGGTAAACAACAGTATAATGTTACCAGGCATAATTTGAGTTATTCTTAAAAATATGTTACATGTCACAAAACATGTTACTTTATAATAAACTCTCAGTAGATCTTTCCTTTTATAAAATAATAATAAATTAACTAAAACCAAAAAAAAAAAAAAAAAAAAAATGGCACGGGGGTGGAAGGGGAGGAAAGTGTTTGCTATGTAAATCGTCATCTTTCATAATGGGGAGCCAACAGATAATGTCTTAAACTGGCGACTCAAGAAATAACAGTGTACATCTATTATTTGTAAAATATATATACCACATGTCTGGTAGTACATGCATAGAAAACATATTCTGGAAGATTATTCACCAAGCTGCTATCCTCTGGCTAAGAGAGAATTGAGGCAGATGGAGGATATCTCAGTTTCATCATTCATAGTATTTCTGGTAATCGCTTTTTTAAACCTTCAAATCCATTAGAATTGTGCAATCTCAGGGTGTATTGCATGATTATGGATTTGAGACTTAAATTCCTGAAGCATAACTACATACAATAAAAGTCTGATAAATGACATGGGAGTTACAGTAATAAAAAGGAGTTTGTGTGTGTGAGTTCCTCTCCTCCAAAGCAAACGCCCTTTCACTTAGTTTGGGTGAATCATAAACGGGGAAATAGTCCACATTCCTGATTTACTTATCTTTGAGAAATATGATTGTTGAGAAAACCTTTAAAGTTGTTGTTTTGGTTGTTTTTTTTTTTTTTTTTTTTTGGTCATTGAGACATCTTACAATTATTTTAAATTATGGAAACTGATTTATCTAGTTTTGGTCACTACTAACTATGCATTCAGTTGAGTAAATATTAGAAGGAAAGCAAAGTCCCTCCCTGGAGGCTTGCATTCTAGGTAGAAATACCCCAAGATCAAGAACTCTCATTCGTATGGTATTTTTTGTTTTGTTTTGTTTTGGTTTGGTTTTTTTGGTTGTATCCACTTTAGTTTAGATTGCACCAATTTAATTTTAATTGTTCCTGTAGGCATTCTGTTTACAGAAATACGACTGTTGGTTTACAATTTTTAGCTGTCAACCCAGTATAGAATTGTACCCATGGGCCCCCAGTGACTAAGAGGGCCTGTCTCTTTTTAAGTTCAGCAATAGCGGATGAGGAATACTGGTCGTATGGTATTTTTACCAAGGACTTTCACAGTTACCACTGACTTTCCCGCGGATTCTTGTAAGATACTGTGAGTTGCCATTCCCTCTATTTTATGGATGAGGGAAACTGCAGCTCAGAGCTCTGAGGGCACCCCCAGATCTCAGAGGCAGCAAGTAGGAGAGCACTGAACCCACTCTGCTGACCCCCAGTCCACTCCAGGTCATATGTGTCAGGTGGAAATCTCCAAGGAATTAATTGCTCTGGGGGTTATTACTTGCTCCCATTTTAATATGTCTTGGATTTTTAGTTTGTGTGTTTTGAGGGAAGGAAACTCTGGCATTTGTTGGCTTTTTACAAAACAGTTCGTGGTAGGCCTCTAGTTTTGAGGAAAAGGGGGAGGGAAAGTAACGTTTAGGTGACTAAGAAAGCAGGCTGGGAAGCCAGATTTTTATGAGCCTTCTCTGGAAAGATGTCCAGGAGTATACACACCTCGATAACCACGGTACACTGTAGATAGAGGCTTTCTCTTTGCCCATAGCCATAAATCTACCTGCCTAACTACACAGGTTCTCTTCTACTGTTGAAAAATTAACTCTGTGTCAAGGTGGTAACTTTTTCTTTTGAACTTTCAGGCCAATTCTTTAAGAGAAACAGCTCTTGGTCAAAACCTAGTGCCACCCAAACAGCTTTCATAAGTCATTAACTGTTGGCCCCGTCACCCCGCATTTCCCTCTCCTCCCACTTAAACAGGAATTATTCTACAAAGGGCTGCCTTTAGAGAGTGCCCCCTCCTGTCTCCTATCAGGCCAAAGGGCTCCGTGGAGCTTCCGGAGCAATTCCAGCAATACTTTTCTTCCTGTGTAAGCATAAGACCGTGGGGCCAAGCCTTGCTAGGAGAATCTCACTGGAAACTTGCTGCCTAAGATACAAGGTAAAATGCTCAGCCAGCACTTCTGGGAAAGTGGCAGAACCCTTTTCTCTCTGCTGGGTGTCTGTGGAGAAAGGGAAGCCTTCAGTCTGGCTTATCTTCCTCATTTTCACATTATTATTATTATTATTTTTTGAGGTACCGGGAGCTGGAGATTGAACCCGGGACCTCGTTTGTGGGAAGGTGGCACTCAACTGCTGAGCCACATCGGTTCACCTGAGTTGGGTTTTTGTTTTGCTTGTTGTCTTTGTTGTTTAGGAGGCACAGGGAACCAAACCCAGGACCTCCCATGTGGGAAGCAGGCAGCGCTCAACCGCTTGAGCCACATCTGCTCCCCCACATTACCATTTAATGATTTATTTCTACAATGGTCTCCACTACCAGATGTGAGCCACAGACTGTCAGGGATCAGAACTTATTGATCTTTTTTTAACCCCTGACACATTAGCACCTTGCCTGGCACAAAGAATCTTCTTTTTTTTTTTTTAAGATTTTATTTATTTACACCACCCTTCCCCCACCCCCCACCCCCCACCCCCCACCCCCCGTTGTCTGCTCTCTGTGTCCATTTGCTATGTGTTCTTCTGTGTCTGCTTGTCTTCTCTTTAGGCGGCACCAGGAACCAATTCTGGGACCTTCTGGAGTGGGAGAGAGGAGCTCAATCTCTTGTGCCACCTCAGCTCCCTGGTTTGCTGTGCCTCTTATTGTCTCTCCTCTGTGTCTCTTTTTGTTGCGTCATCTTGCTGCACCAGTTCTCCGAGTGGGCCAGTGCTCCACGTGGGCCAGCTTGCCTTCTCCAGGAGGCCCCAGGAATCGAACCCTGGACCTCCTATATGGTAGATGGGAGCCCAATCACTTGAGCCACATCCACTCCCCAGAAGTTTCTTGATAAATGTTTGCGTAATATTCTACAAATGGCAAAGAGAGGAAAAGTGAACTAATATTACAAATAGGAGAGTACAAATGGACAAAGGTGTGTTTTTTAAAACACAGCTCCCAGGAAGAAAGAACCAAAGTCTTTTACTGTGAATGGTTAAGTGCCTTTCATTGGGGGAGGTGCTGGGCAGATAGAGGATTCATGCAGTCTAGAGAGACAGACAGACAGACAAAGTATCTGCTTTAACCTGCAGAGCTATGACAGGCACCTAAAAAAGTAGATGAGCCTGGATTTGAAATACCTATCCTTGAAAATCTCTATCATGTTCGCTGAGCAGGAATAGTAGCTAATAATTATATATCATCCTTCACACAAACCAGATGCTGCTATTAAACCCCCAATTAACTTAATTTGTTTATATTAATGCCTTTAAATAATGAGGTACAGCTCCCACCCTTTTCTTGGTACTAGGGAAATCTCTGTCACATTTATCTGCCCTTGTTTCTATTTTTGCACAATCAGGGTAAGATTAGAAGCTTGCTGGATACCAGCGGAAAGATGTTGGATTTACATACTGTGCAGGATGCAGATAGCAGCGATTCGGTTACTGGTTCAGCACATCTGTAGGCCTGGAGAATTAGGTCACCTCCTTGCTAGGAGAAACTATGGCTAATATTTGCCACAGATGGGTACTTACTACAGTTCTTTTTTGATAATTAGTGCAAGAGTGTCTGATTCACGAATTTCCCAGTTTGTTGTAAATCACAGACCTACTTCAGCCTTTCCTGATCAGCTGCCTCCATCCTTATATGAGAATCAGTGTGTGCTTGTGAGAATTTAAATACTGGTATCAGTTTAATCAAACGATAGGAAATGTAAATCTGCTGCCTTCCTTCCCCCATCATATGCCCAAGGCAGACATTTGGGGACTGTTCAGTATTGGATGCCCTTTCCTGTTTGGGAGAAAGCACTATTGTGTATGTGTTGGGTAGGAGGTACTTCCTACTACAAAAGTAAAAGGGGCTTTATCTTTCCTTCTAGCTGTCCCCAGGCAGCCAGGCCAAGGGACCTGATCTGGATTCAGCCGGCTGGGAACTCTTCCCAGTGCTTGCAATCTGGAAAGAGTGACCCCAAGGTAAAGGGACAGATGGCAGTAATTGGTAAGAGAGCAGGGTGTCGCTCTGGCCATACTGTTTCTGTTGAAAGACGTTGTTCCTTGGCTGGTGAAATGGGTTGATCCCTGACCCTTTTCTAGCTTGGACTCGGAACCTTCTAAGGATTCTGTGATCCCCTGAAATTTTTCTAATACCTTGCATTTTTGCTTAAGTTACCTAAAGTCGTTTTTAACATTCCAACCAAAATACCTTTGTTTTGGATTTCGTACATTGCTCTCTTCCTTTAGTAAAAAGCAATAGAAAGTTAATTGTATGTTCTAACAGTGGTTCTTAAACACCAGCCTGCGGCAGAATCACATGGAAGCCTCGTTAAAACACAGGATTTTGGGGTCCGCCCCCTAAGTTCCTGATGCAGTAAGTCTGGGGGGTGGGCCTGAGAATTTGCATTTCTAACAGTTCCCAGGTGTTGCTGCTGACAAAGCTGATGCTTCTACTCCAGCGACCCCACTTTTTTTTTTTTTTTTTTTTTGGAGGTACGGACACCCAGCGCTCAGCCACTGAGGCACACTGGCTCCCTTGACCACACTTTTCAGAACTATTGGCCTGTCTCATAGAGCTTCCACCAACCTTGTCCAAAAACTAGTAAAAAATTTAGCCAGTAAATAATGATTCAGGGTCTTCTTCAGGTGGATGATTTTCTTGGGTATTGTTGCTTATGTAGTATAAATGAGATACAATGAATTTGGAGAACTTTTTCTCCAATTTTCCTGAACCAATAAAGATCAGAAAATCTTGAGGGCGTAGTGGATCAGAAGCCCAGGTATCTCCTTTGGTTATTTGCAGTAAAAATGTCATTTCTGGGTGTTTTTTGTTTTTTTTTTTGAGCTTATTATATTTGTAAGCATCTTAATTACTTTTATTAGGATAATTGTTTTAATTGTTTAAAACACTGCTCATCTGAGTGGGAACTACTTTATAAACAAAATCATATTTTTAAATGAGAAACAGCAATTCTACAATTTTCTCATTTGCACTCTTGACCTTAGCTGTTTCTGAATGTAGAATGTGGGATTCAGTGAGGGTCTTTAAAGAAAGACTTTGAAATTATTTTTCTAGACTTGTACCCAATTACCTGGCAGCATATATTTGAAGAAATCATTTATCTCAAATATTTCCACAGTCATAAAATAACTACACACTTATCAGAATGGCTAAAACTAAAAATAGTGACAATACCAAATGCTGATGAAGATACAGAGAAACTGGGTCACTCATACCTTGCTGGTGGGAATGTAAAACAGTACAGCCACTCTGGAAAACAGTTTGGTATATTCTTATAAAGCTAAACATGCAATTGCCATATGACCTGGCAATTGCATTCTTTTTTTTTTTTTTTTTTTTTTTTTACAGGGAGGTCCCGGGGATCGAACCCGGGTCCCTCCATATGGGAGACAGACGCCCAACCCGTTGAGCCACATCCGACCCAGGCAATTGCATTCTTGGGCACGTAGTCCAGAAAAGTGAAAACATATTCATAAAAAAAAAAAACAAAAAACAAAAAACATGTACACCAATGTTCATAGTTGTTTATCTGTAATAACCAAAAACTGGAGTCAGCCCAGATGGCATTCAATGGGTGAAGGGTTAAACAGACTGTGGTAGCCACTGACCATGGGATACTATTCAGCAAGAAAAAGGAACAAACAAGTTGGAAGAATCTCCTGGGAATTATGCTGAGTGAAAAAAAGACAATCCCAAAAGGTTATGTACTGTATGAGTCATTTATATAACATTTTTGAAATGACAAAAATTATAGAAAGGGAGAGCAGTTTAGCAGTTGCCAGGGTTTGGATGGGGCTGGGCTGTAAAAGGGCAATCAGAGGGATCTTTGTGATGTTGGCACTGTTGGGTACCTTGACCCAGGTGATGGCTATATGAAACTGCACAGGTGTTAAAATAGTGCAGAACTTAAGACACCCTCACAAATCAGTACAGGTAAAACTGGGGAAGTCTGAGGAACATCGTTGGTTGTATTAAAGTCAACATCCTCAGGGAAGCGGGGGTGGCTCAATCAGTAGGGCTCCCGTTTACCATATGGGAGGTCCTGGGTTCGGTTCCCGGGGCCTCCTGGTGAAGGCAAGCCCGCCCGCACGGCGTGGTTAGCTGACCCAGCGAGCACAAGCAGCAAGGGGGGGATAAATGAATAAATAAATAAAATCTTAAAAAAAAAAAAAAAAAATAAATAAATAAATAAAGTCAACATCCTTGTTGTGATATTATCCGATGGTTTTGCAAAATGTTTCTATTGGGGGAAACTGGGTAAAGGGCACAAGGATCCCTCTGTATTATTTCCATCTACAATTATCTCAATGAAAACTTCAATAAAGAACAGGCATGTTATAAACCTTACCAATGATAACAATATAGGCAGCCTTGTATTTTGGTAATATTAAATTTAGGTCTGTAACTTAGAGAAAGACCCCAAAGGCTTCTGGGCATAAAAGGATGAGTAAATAAATGTGCTGATTAGTCACAATTTTGTACATCCACTTACTTAAAAAACTTGAGGTTCAGGTGAAAAGCAAAAGAAGAGTAGATCCCAACTCTAGAGAACCTAAAAAGCTGATCTGTTCTAGCCACTGGCTTCAGAGGCACCACCTCAGGTAAGGAAACGTGCTCTCATTTTATGAAGCCAACATCACCCTAATACCAAAGCCAGATAAAGATTCCACAAAAAAAGAAAATTACAGACCAATCTCTCTCATGAACATAGATGCAAAAATTCTCAACAAAATACTTGCAAATCGAATCCAACAGCATATCAAAAGACTTATACATCACGACCAAGTAGGATTTATTCCTGGTATGCAAGGCTGGTTCAACATAAGAAAATCAATCAATGTAATACACCACATTAACAAGTTGAAGGAAAAAAACCACATGATCATCTCAATAGATGCAGAAAAGGCATTCAACAAAATCCAACATCCTTTTTTGATAAAAATACTTCAAAAGATAGGAATAAAAGGAAAATTCCTCAATATGATAAAAGGCATAGATGAAAAACCCACAGCCAACATCATACTCAATGGGGAAAGGTTGAAAGCTTTCCCCCTAAGATCAGGAACAAGACAAGGATGCCCACTGTCACCATTGTTATTCAACATTGTACTAGAAGTTCTAGCTAGGACAATTAGACAAGACGAAAAAATTAAAGGCGTCCAAATAGGAAAAGAGGAAGTAAAACTCTCACTGTTTGCGGATGACATGATCCTGTATTTAGAAAATCCTGAAGTATCCACAACAAAGCTACTTGAACTAATAAATGAGTTCAGCAAAGTGGCAGGATATAAGATCAACACGCAAAAATCAGTAATGTTTTTGTACACTAGTACTGAACAATCTGAGGAGGAAATCAGGAAGAAAATTCCATTTTCAATAGCAACAAAAAGACTCAAATACCTAGGAGTTAATTTAACCAAGGAAGTACAGGACCTATATGCAGAAAACTACAAAACAATGCTAAAAGAAATTTAAAAAGACCTAAACAAATGGAAAGACATTCCGTGTTCATGGATTGGAAGAATAAATATTGTGAAGATGTCAATCTTGCCCAAACTGATTTATAGATTCAATGCAATACCAATCAAAATCCCAACAGCTTACTTTACAGAATTAGAGAAGGCAATTACCAAATTCATCTGGAAGGGTAAGTGCACCCGAATAGCCAAAAGTATTCTAAAAAAGAAGAGCAATGTGGGAGGAATTTCACCGCCTGACCTTGAAACATATTACAAAGCTACAGTGGTCAAAACAGCATGGTACTGGCATAAAGATAGACATATCGATCAGTGGAATAGAATTGAGAATCCAGAAATAAACTCTCACCTATACAGTCAACTGGTTTTTGACAAATCTACCAAGCCCACGCTGATGGGAAAAAACAGTCTCTTCAACAAATGGTGTTGGGAGAACTGGATATCTATAACCAAAAGAATGAAAGAGGACCCCTATCTCATCTCATCTTTATTGCTTATGTTTTCAATTATTACAAGAATCAACTCAAAATGGATCAAAGATCTAAATATAAAAGCCAGGACCATAAAACTACTGGAAGAAATTGTAGGGAAACATCTTTAATACCTTGTAGTAGGTGGTGGTTTCTTGGACTTCATACCCAAAGCACGTGCAACAAAAGAAAAAGTAGATAAATGGGACCTCCTCAAAATTAAACACTTTTGCACCTCACAGGACTTTGTCAGAAGGGTGAAAAGGCAGCCGACTCAATGGGAAAAAATATTTGGAAATCACATATCTGATAAGGGTTTAATATCCAGGATATATAAAGAGATGTTACAGTTCAACAATAAAAAGACAAATGACCCAATTAAAAAATGGGCCAAAGACTTGAATAGATATTTCTCCGAAGAAGAAATACAAATGGCAAAAAAGCACATGAAGAAATGCTCAACATCACTCATGATTAGGGAAATGCAAATCAAAACTACAATGAGATATCATTTCATACCTATCAGAATGGCCACTATTAAAAAGACAGAGAACTACAAGTGTTGGAGAGGATGTGGAGGGATAGGAACACTTCTTCACTGTTGGTGGGAATGCAGGATGGTACAACCACTATGGAGGACTGTTTGGCAGTTCCTAAAGAAGTTGAACATAGACTTGCCACGGGACCCTGCAATACCACTACTGGGTATATACCCAGAAGAACTGAGAGCAGTGACACGAACAGACATCTGCACACCAATGTTCATAGCCACATTATTCATCATTGCCAAAAGTTGGAAACAACCCAGGTGTCCATCAACAGATGAATGGATAAACAAACTGTGGTCTATTCACATGATGGAATATTATGCAGCTGTAAGAAGAAATGAAGTCATAAAGCATATGGCAACATGGATGAATTTGGAGGACATTATGTTGAGTGAAGCAAGCCAGACACAAAAGGACAAGTACTGTATGAATGCATTACCATGAACCAAATATATCGTGTAATATATTGTTTGATTCACACACACAAAAAAACAAAAAAACAAACAAAAAATCAAACAACAAAATTTTACATGTATCCATTACATTTAATTGAGAAATGTATATATTTATTCATCTGTGTTTACTTTTTAGTTTTTTATTGCTTATGTTTTCAATTATTAAATGTACAAAATAAAGTTAAAAAAAAAAAAAAAGAAAAAAAGCATTTGTCATAGCTGTCCATTCCCACCACTGACACTCTGTACGGTATCCCAAACTGATTTCCCCAACGGTATTATGGCTGCAAAGGTGAGCACACACATTTTATATGCACTATCATTTGCTGAGCACCTGCTCTATTAGACTGCTAAGTCCACATCAAGGATTTAACTTAAACCTCACACTAACTTTGGGTGAGAGTCATTGTTATTCCCATTTAACAGATGAGCAAGGTGAGGCCTGGAGAATTTAAGGAACTTGCTTTGTTGCCAGCTGGACATGTGGTAGAGCCAGGGTAGAAGGTGGGTCTGTATGGTTCCACAGCTGTTCTCCTTTCCAAACCCTTTACTGCCTCCAAAAGGGGCTATTGCTCCTGAACTCATACGGACGAGATAGTCCCAGAGTTAACGGCATGATCATTTATTTCCTTTAGAAGGGCAGTTCTTCATCTAGAGGCTATGGGTCCTGACAGCATCCACAAACTGGTTTCAGATCATGAACCCACTGAAACTGGATGCAAAATTTTTGCACATATGAATATTTCTGGGTAAAGGGTCTAGAGTTTTCAACAGCTACCCAATGAGGTTTGGGACTCAGAAACTCAGAACTACTACAGTCAGATCCACGAGAGATTTTTTTCCCACTGGAAAATGGTTTCAAATGCCCTATAACACTGACTGACACAGGAAAGTGACACATTTGGGGGCAATAAAATCAGCTGCCTAGTCTGCAGAGAAGGCAGGGTCAAAACTGTTGCCATTGCAAAGAGGATACTCACTGAGTCCCAGCTTTGTTGTAGCAGAAATGTTTTTGACATTTCCAAACTGTTTTAGCTTACTAGCTGCTAAAACAAAACGTAAAATGGGTTGGCTTAAACAATAGGAATTTATTGGCTAGGAGAAGTCCAAAATCGAGGTGTTGGCCAGGCAATGCTTTCTTCCCAAAGATTGTGGCATTCTGGGGCTGGCTGCCAGTGAGCTTTGCTCCTTGGTTTTTCTGTCACAGAGCAATGCACATGGCGATGTCTCCTTTCTCCTCTGGGTCCTTTTAACTTCCAAACTCTTGCTCCTCCTATTGCTTTCTCTCAGTTCCTTCTCTGTAAGGTCTCCAGTAATAGGATTAAAACCCATCCTGACTCAGTTGGTCATACCTTAACTGAAGTAGCCTCATCACAAGATCCTGTTTACAATGGGGTCATGCTCACAGGAAAGGATTAAGAACATGTTTTTGTGTGGTACATAACTCCAAGCCACCACACTATTTGTTCCAGGTATCTTTAGAAGATAGTATGTTTGACAAAATTTGATACATGATGAATGTAGTCCAAGGTAGACCGTAAGTTCAATATGAGGGCTAGAACAAAAGAGTGATTTTTCTTTGTTCCGTGACTGATGAGTTTTAAGTGGGCAAATTTCTTTTTTCAGTTTTATCAATTTTCAGTGGAGTAAGGTACATGGATCGAAGATGCGGCTGCTGTGACTGGCTTTGCGATGGAAACTGCTAGAAAAGGTATTCACTTCCATGCCTGCACAAGAGGCTCCTGCTGCCCACAAAGCCCTTCCCCACCTCTGCCCGGCAAACACTGCCTCCTAGTCTTAGACCAAGGCCCTCTGTGACTCTTCTGGGATCTCCCCATGCCCGTCCTCCTAGGCAGAGTTGTCCTGTAATCTCTGTCCTAGCCCTCTACACATCTCTCTATCACTGTACCAGTGCCAGTTGATTTCATCTGTCTCTCCCAGGCAGTTCAGCTTCTGAAATGCTGAAGCTGTGACTTGTGTCCCTTAGTAGGTGACAAAAGGTGGCTGAATGAATAAAACATTAGCTTTTGTTTAGGAAGGTCCTCATTGTGCAGGCTTGGTGCAAGACACTGTTATACTATCTAGTTAAATGACAACAGCCATCACTTGTTAATGAGTAAACAAAATGCCTTTCAGTAACCTCCGGAAGTGACCTCCAGACTGGGTGGGGGTGGGTTAAGGATCAAGCACGGGAATGTCCAGACATCTAGGCAGGTAAAAAAACAATGAGGTTAAGAAATAAAGGTTTCTAGGCCAGGAATGGCCGGGGATCAGAACATGGGCCGCTGCTCAGGCAAGCAGAGAGACGTTGGGTTTTGTCTAGAGAGAAGACTTCTTGAATAAGGGAATAAAGAGGAGGGAGAAATACTGACTGGGCTGCAAGAATGGAGATTACCTGGGGGCACTAGGCAACAGACTCTAAATGGATTGGTTCAGATCAAGGGATAATTGCCTGCAAAATTGAAACACAGCTGGATTCTGGGTCTACTACCCTACAGCTTAAACATAGAATCATTGAAAATTTGAACAGCAAGAGGCCATGCAAACGATCCAGGCCCATCCTTTTGCTTGAGGGACTGAGGCCAAGATAGGCAAAGCAGGACTCTGCTTTCACTGGGATCAGGCCCAGGCAGGCAGGCAGGTAGGTAGGCAGTGTCGAGGTGGCTCTGATGACTGGGTTCTATTCTGAAGACTGTGACCTCTAAAAAGGTCCAAGGCTGCAGGGCATGGTAGCAACTGCCCAGAGCTTGGTGTCATTAGGACACAAACCAGATAAAGGGATTAAAAGAATTTGTATATTAGAATTAGGTAAGTGGGTCCAAGACAAGTTTGGTAAACAACCCAGCTTTTTCTCCCTAACACATTTTTTTCCCCTCTCTATACCATATGTTTGCTGGAGAATGTATGAGTTTTTCGTTTTAACCTGCATCTCTGGGAGGAGAGGCGATTTTAGCAGAAGGCAGGGAAACACAGGCAGTATTGCTGCTTGTTTGGTCAAACCGTAAGCAGTCTGGATAATAACCGGCATCTTATCTACCTCTCAACTTTATCCCTCACTCGAATCTTGTTTACCTTGCCTATACATGGCCCTTCCCGCGCAATTCCGGCAACTTTGTTATGGGTCTACAGAGTGCACTGGCTGCACAGGACACACCTAAGGGACTTTGTCTCACTGAGCAGTCCCTCCCTTGAATCAACTGCATTATCTTCAAACTCCACTCAAAACGTTCTGGAAGGCCTGCCTGAGCAAGGGGCTTGGTCTAAGAACAGGCCACCGCTGCATTCGCGGGTTTGGCAGGAGCCCGGGGCGCTGAGGCGGGGACCTGGAAAAGGATCCCCATCTCTGAGCCGCACGCCCGCACGTGCCGATCGATTCCCGCAGAGAAAACCGAGGGCCGAAGCGCAGGCAGCGCCGACCCCGCACGCCGCGGCCCCCGCCGCTCTCCCCGCGCCCCGCGCGGGGCGCACCGCCACGGACTTCGCATCCCTTCCCCGCGTCCGAGCAGGCGGGGGCGGGCCCCAGCGCCCCGGCGCGCCCGCAGCACGGCGAGCGACGTAGCTGCGCGCCCCGCCCCGCCCCGACGCGGCCTGGGCGCGCGCACGCAGGCGGGGTCGCGCAGGGCCGGGCCGGCCA